>CM034082.1:5396116-5728616 GCA_019845555.1 Aristolochia fimbriata
TGCCTCAAATGTGCCCTACAAAATGGTGTTCCACCAGCTTCGAGGAGGGTGATAATGTCAGATGCAGCATGGGGGCTTTCCTTTGGCAAGTTTTTAGAGCTAAGCTTTTCAAATCATGCAACTGCTAATAGAGTTGCTAGCTGTGGTCATTCATTGCAGAGGGACTGTCTTCGGTACTATGGGTATGGTTGTCCATCTATAGCATGCTTGTATAGTTGCAATGTTGCTATGAGTGTTTTGAATTTGTTACTGTCTTCGGCTTGGCAAATATTGCTCTATTTTGATGCTACTAGTGTTTTGAATTTTATACTAGTGTTTAATTTTGTAGGTTTGGGAGCATGGTGGCCTTCTTTCGCTATTCGCCTATTGATATTCTCTCTGTTCATCTGCCTCCTTTGCTGTTGGACTTTGATGGACAATATCAACAGAAGTGGATTCAAACTGAAGCTGTGGAGGTGAGATGTTTAAAAGGTTTTTTTTTTTTTTTCCGTCTGTGAGTCTTGGAATCTGTCCCATTGGTGATCCATGTCTTTGCTATATGTATTGGGTTTTACATCCTATTTTTAGACAACATTAATCAATTGTTACTTTTTGAATTTGTTGCCTTTGTATGACCATTTATTGTTTGTAGCCTTTTTTGTGGTGGCAGTTAATTTCTTGGTGTGACCACTCATATGATGCAATTCCATTGTGAGCTAATAGTTTTTCATAATTCCAATGTCATTTGAAAGGGATATGCACGTAGCATCTTACTTTTTTTTTTTGTTTCTGTGTAGGTCTCAAAGAATATGGAGTTTATGTATGCTGAGGTGTTTGATGTACTTCAAAGTATTGAACAAAAGCTTGTGATGGCTGGATTTGAAACTTCTAAAGCAAGTACCCTCCTTGGTCATATTAATGAGCTGAAAGATATGTTGAAGAAGGAAAGAAATGAATATGAAGTATGTATCACTTGCAGTTTTTAATTTTAATTTTCTCTTTTTGTCACTCAATGTACATATGACAAAGTCTCTTTACATTTATATGTTGTGACAGGGATTGCTGCAATTGTCGGCCGAAGATAGTTCAGACTTTCCTCTGGTGGCTTCAGATATTTTGGAGCTCAATCGTGTGAGGCGCTGCCTCCTCATTGATTCATACATGTGGGACCGTCGACTTTCTTTATTGGATTCATTTCTCAAGTCTAAAAGTCCTCTTTCAGTGGCTGAAGTCGTTTCATCTCCCAAACTGAAAATGTCTCGAAATAAATCATTTTCTTCTGATGGCAGTCCAGGCTGTGGGCCAGAAGATAATGACACCAAGTCTTTGCCAGTTTCAGAAAGTTCCAGCGAACAAGTTTTGTTTAAAGACAAAGATGATCAGAATTTAGAACTTTCAGAGTCTGTGTCAAACGAACATGTGAAAGTGAAGAATCCTGATGAAGAGTTGGATAGAAATGGTACTGAGGCATCTGTTGAGAACAAATCTTCGGAGAGCTTGCCTTCCCCTGCATCAAATCTTTCAGATAAAATAGATTTGGCATGGACTGGTTCAGGGCACCCTAATGAGTCTGAAGCAGCTTCCATGAGCCCAACAAAAGGTTTAGAAAATGTACATCACAAGAGAGTTATGGCTCCAGTACGTGTACACTCATTTGATTCTGGATTGAGGTTTCATGATAAAGTTCATAAAGGATTGTCTCCTGCATCATTGCATTTGTCATCAGTCAGGTCTTTTCATGCATCTGGAGATTTTGGAAGTTTAGTGCATGACCCAATTTCAAACAGAGGAAGGGCTTACACTCAGACCTCTCCGTTGGCCAACCAATACTCGAACTTCATTTTTGGTTATACTCCATTATTTGTGACATTGACTTCTCGCATGGTAAGTGATGGTGCTCGGTTGATTCTGCCTCTATTTGGCTCCAATAATGTTGTCATTGCTGTTTATGACAATGAACCTACGAGTATAGTAGCTTATGCACTTAGCTCGAAAGAGTATGTGGATTACATGTGTGATAGGTTGGAGGGGCACGAAATCTGGAATGACAATGATAATAGCACAGAAGATGATCTTGGGTATGTGTCCGGCTCCCAGCGTGCTATCTCTACCTTATCAGCTTGGCAATCATTTAATTCGGTGGAGTCAGACGATGTGCAGTTCAGAAGCTATGGAAGTTATGGATCTGATGATGCATCCTTGATAAAAGGGGCTCATGTGCTTCCAGATTCTAAGAGAACGCCACACGTTCGGATTTCTTTTGGGGATGAGTCTTCTTTGCCTTCTGGAAAAGTTAAGTTCTCAGTGACTAGTTATTTTGCCAAGCAATTTGATGCACTGAGGAAGAAATGCTGTCCAAGTGAAGTTGATTTCCTTAGGTCCATCAGTCGCTGCAGAAGATGGAGTGCACAAGGAGGGAAAAGTAATGTTTACTTTGCAAAGACACTGGATGAGAGGTTTGTAATAAAGCAAGTCACGAAGACTGAATTGGAGTCTTTTGAGGAATTTGCTCCCCAGTATTTTAAGTATTTGATGGATTCTTTGAGTTCTGGTAGCCCCACTTGTCTTGCAAAGGTCCTTGGAATTTATCAGGTCAGTATGGGATGGTGTAGTTTTTTTTTTGTGGAGATGAGAGTAACAGTGATTATATTGTTAAATCTTAAAAGTTTAAGTCAATGTTAAGTTAAAGAAAAAAAAAGTTTTAGCCAGTGGAGTTAGACACCCTTATGATTGGATCAATGGCTGTACCCATAACTATGCCAGCTGCAGAAAGAGGGGTGAGTTTGGGTGGGTTGGGCTTTTATCCATATGATGGGTGAGGTGAGGTCCTTATCTCTTTAGTGCAGATTGAATGAAAGGAGAGGATCAGTTCCACCCCCCTAGTCTCTGTTTTCAATCTCTACCCTTCCCCGGGTCCCTATCTCTGTACTGCAGATTGAATGAAAGGAGAGGATCAGTTCCATCCCCCTAGTTTCTGTTTTCAATCTCTGCCCTTCCCCACCTATCTTGTGGAAATGTATAGGGCAGTGACTTCTGTTCTTTCCACTGTGTCGTGGCCTTTCTTTTGTTGTACTGTTATTCATTTATTCTCTCTGGCTTCTTATGTTTTATATTTAACCGGTGATACTGTACCAATTAAACCACTGTTTAGATCCTGTTGAATCAGTCACCCTTCCATTTGATGGCTGGTCCAATTCTGATTACATGGGTTTCAGCCTGCTCTGTTATGGGTTCAACTTGCGTATAGTTTTTTGAGAAAGGGTCTGAACATGGCTTTTTAATGTTATGTTTTAATCCTCTATTGGTGCCATAATTATGAGCATTAACACCCCCACCACCTGTTTTCTAACCTGTTATGGTAGGTCTTACTGGTAGAGCCTTTTTTTATTTGTTATTATGTTGGGAGAGGTCAATTTATATTAATATTGCATTATCTCCTCTCTTGCAACAAATGATTTCTGAGTTATGTGGTTTTCTCTAGGTAACTGTGAAGCATTTGAAAGGAGGTAAAGAAGTGAAGATGGATTTGATGGTCATGGAGAATCTCTTCTTTAACAGAAGCATCTCACGGGTTTATGATCTGAAGGGTTCTGCACGATCTCGTTACAATTCAGATACTTCAGGTAGCAACAAGGTTTTACTGGATCTGAATCTTTTGGAAGCACTCCGGACAAAACCTATGTTTCTTGGCAGCAAGGCAAAACGGACATTAGAACGAGCAGTGTGGAATGATACATCATTTCTGGCGGTAAATCTCTCTCCTTTTCTTTCTGGTGCCACTAGGCCTGTGTTTCTGACCAGATGTCACTAGTCAGATTTGGATTTTAATAAAGGGCTACTTGCTTCTTTTCTTTTTCTTCATTTGCTTGGGGAAAGTGAGAGAGAGGGGGGGAAGGGGGTTGTTGCTGTTAGGACAAGGTCACTCCAAATGCCCCCAAGTCCGTCTATGGACTTGGTCGGACTTGGAAGTATTACTAATGGTCCTGAAACTTACACCTCTTGACCAGGATCATATGTTCTCCTGTTGCTTCATGGTCTTTCAAATCAACATACTAATCGATCTACATGCTTCACTAACATTCAGTTCAAGTACCTGAACAAGTCAGTTGAAGGCTATTAGCTATTTTGTGGACATTTTTAATGAACTATTCCTTGGTGGAGGTGGACTGTCTCCCGTACTTAAACAGCCACTGCATTTTTTTATGACAGTCAATCGATGTGATGGATTACTCACTGCTTGTTGGGGTCGATGAGGAGCGGAAGGAGCTCGTTCTGGGCATCATAGACTTCATGAGGCAGTACACTTGGGACAAGCATCTGGAGACATGGGTCAAGGCATCCGGTATTCTTGGGGGTCCCAAAAACGCATCCCCCACCGTTATTTCTCCCAAACAATACAAGAAGAGGTTTAGGAAAGCCATGTCTACATACTTCTTAACAGTACCAGATCAATGGTCCTCGTGAACAGTGAAAGCAGGTTATTTATACTGCCCCAGGATGTGGGAGTATGAATTACATAGAAAACAGAGGCACTGGATAGCTAGGTAGGGAGTGTGTTGGAGGCTGTATTGTACATGCTGCAAGTGTTGTTGCTGTAATTCGTTTATTGGTTATCAAATTTGTAATTGATTTTCCCCCCCTTTTATCTCTGATTACTGCAGTGTCCAGCAGTCTTTGTATCCCTCTGAACTGTTTTCTAACCATGGAAAGGTTCCCCGTGCCCACCCGGCCACGTAAGGGTGGTCTGGGGTAGGTGGTTCGACTCTCTTGTGTACTTGCTATGGTGGCTGCTAATAACTTTAGTCCGGTTACAATGATTCATATCCAATTTCAGATGGCTGTTCGCTTGAGATCTGTCTGCCCATTTTAGGGGTTTGGGTTTGTACACTTGTATGTGGTTGGTGATGGAATAGAAATAAACAGCAGAAGGATGCAGTTGCTTTCTTGAACCTTCCTGTTTAATCTGCAACGTAGTGGTAAGCCAACAACGAAATGGAGGAGAGGGTGTGCGACATTACTAATTGTGGACAGTGACACTATATATAGATACATGTATCTTAAGCACGAATATGAAAATATTTATTTAAGCTTTTATTGGGTACGATATAATTAAGATTTCATTTATTTCCACATGGAATACGTCGAATTGTGTCCAAGAATATTTATGAACCGGTTTGTCTCGTTATGGCACCTATCAAATCCACGTCAACGGCATCTCTCTCTCTCAAACCCTACGTACCATCTTACTTAATAAAAATTTAATTTTTTTAATTGCATTAATTAGCGTGTTATAGCTAGCTAGTGTGGTTTTGTTAATCAGATGCATGCCAAAGGAAAGCTATATACCTTCGTATATAGTACGTAATTGGTTGCTTATGTACTATTACCATTTCAATTAATAGAAGTATAATTTAATGCAGTTCCACTGTTTCGTTAATAGACTGCATAGTACTACTAAAAAAGTGTGTATGAACGGGATATTTGGATCATGCATGTGAACGAGTTTAGGCCGAAATCCGTAGTTATCAATGGATGTATATATACATTGAGAAAGCAAGGAAACGGACTCCAAGTGGTCCACAAGGCCGAAATTTAAACAAGCAGGTATGGGTCATGGAGTACTACAAACTCCTTAATTAAATGATGTGTACATATATATATATATACTTGAACAGCTCATCTAACGTCGCCAGCCGACGTACGTATGTATGTACACAGTACGTATATCATAAGTTTCACCACGTCCATGTACAAATTAAGCTTGCCTGCAGGCTCAAAGTCTCCACCCTCACGCGAGAGAGAAAGCTAGTAAATTACATGTGAAAGAGAAAGTCCATTTTCCTGTTTCCATTCAGTTCAAATATTGATTAGGAAAAAGCAAAAAAAAAAAAAAAAAAAAAAAAAAAAAAAAAAAAAAGATAAAGCATCAGAATTATTAATATTATTGGGCAGATGAGTTCGTTGAGAAATTACACACTCGCTCTGCAGCATTAAACAGTACCCTACTGTCTTCAACAGTTGGGCCAACTCGTTCAACTTGTTCCTTACTTCATAATGAACTGAACATTTTTTTTTTTTTAAAAAAAAAAAAATTCTAAAATATTTTATTATAAAAAAATTAAGGATAAGGAGATAAATAAAGATGGGTTTGAGAATTAAGTTAGGGCGACTTTTATAAATATAAGTAAGGGGATGGGGGAAGGGGAAAGGGAGGAGAAAGGTGGTTGGGAGTTGATAGTTGATATAAACCCTAATTTTTTAATTTGCAGAGTCATACATTCAATAAAATAGACTTTCTCCCAACCAACGCAGATCTTACGTGGCGAACCCGTGGCCAACCAAGGGAGTCCAGGTCATCCTCTGGCACTTCATTAAAGCAGGTGGGAGTGGTATATAGACATATACAAATTAAGGGCCGGGTACTACTACTGAAGAGGGAGGAGTACTCTTCAGTCTTTCTTTCTGATCACTCTCTCTCTCTCTCTTCCCTGCTCTTTAGATTTTGGTGTACCTGTTTCCACGCTTTTCATTAAATTGGGTCAACCGTGAATATGTAATGGAGTCATCTGTCCCCCACTCCAACCCTTCTTCTTCTTCTTCTTCTCTTTTTTTTTTTCTAATATTCTTACTTTCTGTCCGTGAATTGAGAACAGCTGATCTGAATGGGGAAAGAAGAAAGACGTCTCATCAGATTCGGGCTTTAATTCTGACTTTCTGACTTTCCCTGGTTTGAAGTGATTCTAATCTGCGTACGTAATTGAAAAAAATAAAGTAATTGCTATATATCACAAAATATTACATATATATAGCTAGCTAGTTGCATGGAGAAACCTTAGCTCTTAACCTTTTGTCTTCGTATTAATTGGTTTTGATCGTGGACAGCATCTAAATTATTCCTTTAAAAATTAATAGACAAGAACATGTTCAGAAAAAAGAGCAGTTTCCTAACAGATATTGATAAGAACAAACATAGCAACAGTAAGTATTGGAAAGATAACCTTAGTAGTTATTCCAGTGACAATAACGACAATCCAACAATATTATAACAGCAATGTAATCATGGCAACAATAATGTTAATTAACAACCTCAGTAGATGTCATTAGTTATCCAATATTATAAATATTAGTATTATAATTAGGGCTACGTACAGTTTTTGATGATAAAAGGACTCTTTGACATTAATCCTTTTTAGAGAAACTTTGTTTCGGAGCCCTTCCAAAAAACTAAAATCTCTTGTTTCAAAGAGAGATTAATCTAAAATAAGATTACCCAACACAAGGATTGTTGTAAGAGCAGGCTCTTTCTTACAATGAACACTACTTGGGAAAATTAAACATGGAAAGACGCTTAAGAATGTCAATGCCAGTAGCTAGATTGGATTCCATTTTTGCAAGTATATATAGCTCTTAATTGCTTGAATCTAAAATGAGCAGATACAGGGGGAAACAACAAAACAGATGACGCCCAATCAGTTGCACAAATGGGAAAAAAGAAGCTTTTACAACTTCGATTTACAGACAATTGTCTGTGGTTGACATTTATAATTTGAGATCTCTCTTGATTCTGAGGCTTACCAATTAATACATGCAACAAAATCATTAATGAAAAAATTATATATCATCACAAATCATATTTATGAAGATTATTTTTTTTTTCAGAGAATATATGAAATAAATTACCTCAATATGATTTTGAGATGGTAGAAGATTTTAATTAACTCTGGGTAAAAATATTGTAAAGAAAACATTATTTAAAAAATAGACCGACCTTATTCGGTCAAGATCATATGGTTAATTATAAAATTTTAAAATATATATGTTAAACGTACGTAAATATATTTTTAAATATCTTGCTTACGATTGCAATTATGAAAAGTTCTTGAAGATCAAAGAAATTAGAAGACACCATTAGTGTCCACTATCAAAGAAAAGGACTAAAAAGATAGATATATATCTTTTTTTTTTTTTTTTTAAAAAGCATTAAATAGATAGAGATATTAGGCCTTACTGACAAATGACTAGGATAGATTAGCTACATTTCCCTGCACAAACAATTAATCTTTCTATATATATGTTCCCTATGATATATAATTAGATCTGACATATATATGCTTAACAAGTTGGTTAATTGAATGCTCTTACTGTAATAAATTTACAACGTTGTACGTTAAGAATATTGATCAGAATTTAATCAATATTTCTGTACCAATTTGAACAGGAAGTGGGTTCATCCACAGATGTACTGAATTACTTTGAAGAATTTCATGACTTCTAATTAAAATAAATGATTCAAAATCTTATAATGGTAGATCATCAATACCATTTAATTAGTTCCCCCCCTCCGGTTCAGGAAGATAAATATTCATCAATTAATAGAGAAAGAGGCCAGTTAATTAATATTTCACGTAAAATTCTGTATATATGTGACAATCAATCAACACTAGCTAGTTGATATATGTAACATGTATTAATTCCACGGCAGAATCGTTCCAAATATCTAATGCTATATAAGAAGTATATTTCAAAGAAGATTCCACATGATCCACACGGGGAATATGTATCTGCAGTATCAGCAGAAGCAACATTTTTGAGCTTTGACAACCTAGCTAGCTACAATTGAACAGTTATATATATATAAAAAAACTACACAAAGAAAGTAAGGCCTCTCATGTAGTGCATCTTCTGTAATTAAGCTAGCTTGATGCATGGGTAACTCTGTCTCGTGCCTTGTCTACCTCTTGTAAGACACCAAACCAGACAGCACATTGATCTCTTCATATTGATGACAGAAGAAGCAGAGAAAGTATGTAACGTTAAATTTCCCCACCCACTGCTTCACCCTCTTCGAGAATTTGTGGCTTTCATTCCAGCAGGGGAGGGAATAGGGTTCAATGCTGTGAAACTGTATTTGTTGTAACAGTCTCATGAACCGGGGACAACAACCCATAGCCAGTCACCTTCTGCTTTATCCCCCTGCATATATGAACCACATGGCCGATCTATCTATTATTCCCTCCCCCACCTCCTTGCCCCCCTGGTGAGAACAAATTTAAAACCCGAATTGAAGAAGAAGAAGAAGAAGAAGAAGCTAAACCCTGAATAATATTGTTCCCGAGTTGGTTATCAATCCGGGTTTTTGTTCTTGTAATTAGTTGAACAAGGGTACTGGGTGGGATCCTTGTGGGTCTATCTGGATGAGAAAAATTCTCCCAGATTGGGTTTGACTCCACCTTCTGTGTAATTAGTGTAAAGTATTAAAGGAATATATATGAAGGGATCGATCGAGTTGCAGGTACTGCAGATCATATACTAATTGATCAATATATTATTCATAATCCATACCATGAATAATATATATATATATATATATATATATATATATATATATAAGTTGACTGCTTTCCATGTTTCTTATCTTATAAATATTTTTTGGATGAATGAGCGGGTGTAGTATATATATATATATGTACCTATTTAATGAGGGAGAGAGAGTCGACCGTGATTTTACGAAACGTAACTTCCATCTGCCCAACGGTCCCAACAGAAGTTTTGAAGCGTGAGCGAGTGAGATGGATTTAAGAGCAGAAAATTTGGTTTGAAGGGATCGAAGATAATCGGGAGTCCGTACGTACTAATTAAGAAAGAGACGATCGATATATATATGCATATTGAATAATTGATCAGATCAGAGTCCGGCGTTGTGGGAGATGGATAATAAAGAGTTGGTGGTAGCTCGAGTGAGTTATATTAACAATAAAACGAAGGGGAAGGAAATACATGGCCACAAGTAAAAGAAAGAAACAAGGGAGGTCCAGCTAAGGTAGCGTTGGTGACGTGAGAGCTTCATTTAACCGAGCCATCTGCCCCCATTGATTGCCTCCGCCACGCCTTTAAATCCTCCAACAAGCTCTTCCCTCTCTCCTCACAAACATCATTTCTTCTTCTTCTTCTTCTTCTTCAAACCTCTTAATTTCTTCTCTCATATCCATCTCTCTCTCTCTCTCTCTCTCTGTAATAGAATAGGAAGGAATACCACGATGCCGACCCCCTTGCCGGACTTCTCCAACTCGGTGAAGCTCAAGTACGTGAAGCTGGGGTACCAGTATTTGGTGAACCATTTCCTGACTTTCCTCCTCGTGCCCATCATGGTGGGGATCCTCCTGGAGGTGTTGAGGATGGGTCCGGACCAGATACTCACCCTCTTCGCCTCCCTTGAGCTCGACCTCGTCCAGACCCTCTGCTCCGCCTTCCTCATCGTCTTCATCGCCACCGTCTACTTCATGTCGCGTCCCCGGCCGGTGTACCTCGTCGACTACGCCTGCTTCAAGCCGCCGGTCACGTGCCGGGTCCCCTTCGCCACCTTCATGGAGCACTCCCGCCTCATCGACCCGGACGACAAGAAGAGCGTCGACTTCCAGATGCGGATCCTGGAGCGGTCCGGGTTGGGCGAGGAGACGTACCTGCCACCGGCCAACCACTACATACCGCCCAACCCCACCATGGAGTCGGCCCGTAAGGAGGCCGAGATGGTCATCTTCTCCGCCATCGACTTGTTACTGGACAAGACCGGGATCAAGCCCAAGGACATCGATATACTCGTCCTCAACTGCTCCATGTTCTCACCCACCCCTTCCCTCTCCGCCATGGTCGTCAACAAGTACAAGCTCCGGAGCAATATTCGCAGCTTTAACCTCTCCGGGATGGGCTGCAGCGCCGGGGTGATCTCCTTAGACCTCGCCCGGGACCTCCTCCAGGTGCACCCCAACTCGAACGCCCTCGTCATCAGCACCGAGATCATCACCCCGAATTACTATAAAGGCAAGCAGCGCTCCATGCAGCTCCCCAACTGCCTCTTCCGCATGGGCGCCGCCGCCATCCTGCTCTCGAACCGCCGCCGCGAGCGCCGCCGGGCTAAATACAGGCTGGTACACGTGGTGAGGACTCACAAGGGGGCGGACGACAAGGCGTACCGGTGCGTGTACGAGGAGGAGGATCCGCAGGGGATTTCCGGGATCTCCCTCTCCAAGGACCTGATGGCCATCGCCGGGGAGGCGCTCAAGTCGAACATCACGACGATGGGCCCGCTCGTGCTGCCGGCGTCGGAGCAGCTGCTGTTCCTCTTCAGCCTCATCGGTCGGAAGCTGATCAACCCCAAGTGGAAGCCCTACATCCCGGACTTCAAGCAGGCGTTCGAGCATTTCTGCATCCACGCGGGGGGTCGGGCGGTGATCGACGAGCTGGAGAAGAACCTGCAGCTGGAGCCGGAACACGTGGAGCCGTCGAGGATGACGCTTCACCGGTTCGGGAACACCTCCTCCTCCTCCCTCTGGTACGAGCTCAGCTACCTGGAGGCGAAGGGGCGGATGAAGAAGGGGGACAGGATCTGGCAGATCGGTTTCGGGAGCGGGTTCAAGTGCAATAGCGCCGTATGGAAGTGCAACCGGACCATCAAGACCCCCGTCGACGGACCCTGGGCCGATTCCATCCACAAGTACCCAGTTCACATCCCGGAGGTCGTCAAGCTCTAATTAAACACCTCTTCTCTCCGCCCGCACCCGCCACTCCTCGCTATCTTAATATTCATGCTTATTATGATTAATTTCTTCGATCCTAGCTAATTCAACTCCTTTCACCCCCGCTTTAATTAATTAATTAATTAGCGGCGTCGAATGTCATCCCTTCTCCTCCATCCCTCCTCCCCTGAAAAAAAAAAAAAAAAAAAAAAAGTCCATTTTCGATTGAATTCTCATTTTCTTCATAAACTGGGACGAATATTCGGGGATGTCTCAATGTTCGTCTCCTCCTTATTCTACCGTGTCTGATGTTTCCAGAAGAAAAAAACTCTGTTGGCCTGCTTTATCATCGAGTATGAGTGAGTACATATCATCTCTCTTGATTTTCAAAAAAGCTTTCTCTTTCTTCTCAATTTGGTATGAAATATAGATTAGTCTGACTCATATAAACTATCAAAAAGAATCCTCACTCTTCTTTTAACTTATAACTAGTTATATTTTGGGATAGACCTCGAACCCAACTTTACAGTTATCATTAATTATATCAATACGACGCACTCAGACCGGCCGAGGCAGAGTAAACCAGACGGGGTACCCTTCTCTTCATTTATGAACCTTACCCGGTCTCCCCAGCTCCATGGTAAAAAGGGTTTAATGAAGGGCATTCAATGGTGTAATTGGGTTGGCAGTTTGGCACTGGCAGCATGTATATATCTAGCATCTGATCAAAGACAAACTATATATATATATATATATTCAGAAACGATCGATATGATATTCAGAAAGGTAGCAGCATGAATGAAGACCTTAATTGGTATTAGTGAGGCCAATGAGGATCCATCTCATCATCTCATGTGACCTAGTGGAATTCATAAATTTTGTAGAATAAGGTGTCGAGCTAGTTTTCAGTGTTATTAATTATAAAGACACCGGCAGTCATATATAAATCGCCACATGTATTTATTATAAATACTTGTGTAGCATATATCATGAAGGTATGTTAGACGGTTCTTGTCACTTCTAGCTAGCTCCTACTGTATATATTGTTATCTTTAATTTGGCCATCTAGGTACGTGATTAATTATATGAAATTAAACTTAAAAGAAGGGGTAGGGGACCTACCACACGGACTGATCAGAGGGTATTTAATTAGTCACGACCCACATGTTTTGGAATAAGTCACTAATTAAGTGACGTTGTATTAGTTTGAATTCCAATTAAGGTCAACAGTACTTGTCACAGAAATAATTTTTTTATTAAATTATCTCTTGTAATATTGGTTCATATATTGATGATCCCGGATTGGCTGGTTCAACCAGGTAGAAATGGATTCGGAGGTTAATTAATAATTTAATTATCCCGGTTCTGTGAAACAGTACTAGAATGGGTTTTAATTAATTGCCTCTAAATTACCGATAGATCTAGAGAAGTGTTTCTAATTAAGCCTGCAAATTAATTAATTAACGTCACAAACGATGGTCTAATCAAACCTACCACATCAATTCCGTGTACTTTTAAGCTTTGAAACAATAAATTAAAGTCTATAAACTTGTGATGCAATCAAGGTCTCGTAATGGTTATTTCCTTCAATTCGCAAGAGCATCAGACTTGGGTCTAGCTAATGACGCAGTCCCTTACTAGATGTGTTATTTCATCAATTGTGTGCTACGTAGTGCTTCCAAGGGGGAGTGGATTGCTTTGAATACCAATTGATAACTACTTGTGAATCTCCTTCCACATGTAGTGGCCGGCGTACAAAATTTGGTATGTATAGTTTGAAATCGTGCGGTTCTGTAGGGTGGGAGTCTGGTGGTTTATTAATTCATGTAAAAAAATTATTTAAAATAACTAAATTTTTTGAAAATTAGATAATTATCTTCAATATATATAATTGCTTTATCATATATCATATGGAATAAATATAAAAAGGAAATTCATGTTTTATACGTAGGAACAATAATACATTATGCATGCTATATTTATATATATAACATTGGTTATGTATGTTGAATTCATAATTATCTATCTATCCAGGTATATATAGTGTATTCTATTTAATATTAATTAGATTAAACAAGTAGTAATTATCTTTCTAATTAAAAAAATAATTATTGTGTTAATAATTTATGTAATAACTAGCCATATATATCGTGTATTTTACATCATTCGGTGGTATTTTATCACACTCTGGTATTTTATGGGTGACGTGTGGGTTCTTGATTGGGTGCAGCCGCCCACATCAGCCCATCTGAACCCGATTTTTAGGAGTCCAAGTTGCCAAACTCTGCTTTGAATCAATAAGAGAATCATGCATGCATGTTTACAAAATCCATCCTCACGTAGTACTATCTGGTAAAGACCCATATCTTTGATTTGTTTCGCCCCCATATATCTTCATCTTCTTGCCGTCTCCTCCTCTTCGATCAGTCTTCATTACTAATAACAATTTGTGCAAGTCCTTTCAAATTCGATGCACAAGCTCCAGGGTACGTATCTGCCTCACGTACCCTAGTCATCCATGGATGTTTGAATTATCAAATAAATGGACTTATGGACCTTCAAACATGGTATTTGCTTGAATTACAAAATGGTCCTACCGCGATTTCTAGAGAAGCCATTGGCTCGACATTTGTAGAGTACTGTAGAAAAGCTTTTTCTTCTACCAACAACTTGTAATCGTACAGAGTTGCATTTTCTGCAATTAATACTGTTGCTAGCTAGTATAGACAAGCCACTGGAGCTTTAAAAAGGTTGTATAAAATGCTAGTATATATATATATATAGAGAGAGAGAAGGAAATCTAACATTTATATAACATATACACATTGAATGTATGGGGATATATCTTTGGGAATTGAATATGGAATATAAACCTTAAGAATACAAATTCTCCCATATTTACTACAAATATCTATACTTCATCCTGGCCTCCAAGCCACATAATATTTTTTATTTTTTTTATTTTTTATTTTTTTACAGGTGTATATATATTAATGTTCTCTCAGGCATTAAATGATACGGATGATCAGCTGCTCTGATAATTAATTAATGAAACGCTGTCTTAATATCCGGTCGACCGGTCCCACTCAAAGATCTCTTGCAATGAAACCATCATTAATTCATGATCTTGGTTATTAAAATTGCAGCTTAGTAAAATATTGACATTTATCACAAGGATATAGAGATAATAAAGATTTAAGCTAGAGGAACAAGCTCTCATAAATCTTATCCCTAATGCTTTATGATGTGTGCAAGTTTTGGAATTCGGATATTTTTCATACGGTAAATCCGCCCTTAGCTTGTTCCATGTTCTGAAACTGGAGGTTTGAACTTGCCTGCTCCATCCATGTGCATTGCAATTCGGTAATGAGTGAAAAATTAAGTTTAATTTCAGTGTCTAGATATATAGTACTATTTGTCTCATTCTATTAATGATGATCATGGATGGTTTAGCGCCCTAACGCGTTATGCGTTGCTCTTCCAAAGTATTTATTTGATAGTTAAGTCCTTTAGAGTAGTTGGTGGACTCTGAGAGGCTCAATTTTTTACAGTGAGAGAGCAAATGGCATTTGTATCAAGGTATAAACAAAGTATTTATGATTGCAAATTCATCCCTCCAAGCACAATAGTGTTGTTAAACCTGAATTATTTCTATTGCTAATTGTAAAGGGATATTATTTCATTGTACGTGCAAATATACTTAAGGTTAGAGAGAGAGAAGAGAGCAAATGAGAGAGAACAGAGGAAATAAGAGAGAAGAGAGCAAATTATAAAGAGAGAGAGAAGAGAGCAAATTATAAAGAGTGAGAGGAGAGCAAATCATAAAGACTGAGAGAAGAGAGCAAATTATAAAGAGTGAGAGAAGAGAGCAAATCATAAAGAGTGAGAGAAGAGAGCAAATTATAAAGAGTGAGAGAAGAGAGCAAATTATAATGAGTGAGAGAAGAGAGCAAATGAGTGAAAGAGAGAGAGAGAGAGAGAGAGAGAGAGAGCAAATGAGAGATTTAACCTTTTTTTGTTATACCCATCCCCGCCCCAAACCCGTGATAGGTTTTCTCTTGATAGCTTGTTCGTGCTTTGTGTGGCGAAAACCCAAACCCAAACCCGCTTTAAGCAGGTCAGAGTTTGGGTCGGGTTACCCAGTCTTGAAAATTGTAGTTAGATTTGCCAAGTCAGACCAGATAAATTGTTGCACCTAGAGGAGTATGAGACCATTAAAAGAAGAATCTAATTAAGCAGGCCCAGTACAGTCTGGTTGAGTCATCTTCGATCCAACCAAGTTGTCTTTAGCCTGACCGACTCATATTGAGCTGTGTTACACACCTAGCCCATATGCCAAAAGCTCAAGAGTTGATGGAAGAAGGAAGGCTAGGCATGATCCCCTCCGAGACCTCCACGACGGCTTTTCTGATACCAAATGTTACACACTTAGCAGATATATTAAAAGTTCAAGAGCTGATGAAAGAAGAAATGCTAGACACATAAATCAGGATCGTAACACTGTGTATCATATGTTAGGTTGAGCCACCCATTGAAAAAACACATAAACGGGCAAAGCCAAAAATTTGTGGTGATTAAATTAGTTGCATATATATAGGTAAATAATTGACCTAATCATGCGTTATAAATAATAAAATAATATTAAAGATAAAATACAAAATAACTTTTTTGTCATTAATTGTTGTTTGATTTTCTGTAGCTTTCTGATAAACCCTTTACATAACCATCCCAACATAAACCACCATAGCAACGACACTTGTAAATACTATTAATTGCATACATTGCACTTTATGAAAATTTGTTGAGAGTGCAAGAGAGTGAAGTTGACACCGGACTTTGTTGCCCTACCTATTGCTCTCAACCATTTTAGCGGGAGCTTTCCAACTGGACCTAAAACTCACCTTACACAAGAGTACGTAAGATCCAGGGGTGAAGAAGAAGGAGAGAGAGATCAAACATTGAGGCCAACTCGATCGGGTACCAACTGAACAACATGCATGGTCGTGCTACGTCCCCAAACTTGGGAACAAACTCGGTACAAGAAAATTCTAGCTGGATAATTAGTTGAGCAAGTCCAGGACGATCACTGGATCATATACAGGGTAACAGGGAGGATGAGGACATTTAATGAAGTGGCAGAATCTATATCCTCGAGTAGAGCGAGACTATCGACCATCTAATCAGGTTGCCCAGTTCAGTTGCCTCTGACCCGGCCGAGTTGCCTTCGACCTAACTAGTCTAGTCGTCTCCGACCCGACTGAGTCATAAAACCAAAGAGCATCCCCAATTCAAATTAATGTAGGGTATTTGTACAATATGGAGCTGTCTACCCTATATTTCGTTCGCCACAAAATGGTGGGCATGCTTGCTAAAATATATAGTTTGGGCATTAAAGTCATGGCATTGTAAATAATAGACCTTTATCAGAAGGGTAGGGTACATAAGAGAGAGAGAGAGAGAGAGAGAGAGAGAGAGAGAGAGAGAGAGAGAGAGATCTAGAGTGATCAGTGGAGAGAGAGAGAGAGAGAGAGAGAGAGAGAGAGATCTAGAGTGATCAGTGGAGAGAGAGAGAGAGAGAGAGAGAGAGAGAGAGATCTAGAGTGATCTAGAAAGAATGACCATAACAACAGAAAAACTGACGTACGTGTTAAATACTAGGTCCCCTAATTTCATATCCCCAGTGCTCAAACCACTTCCCAAAGAGGAATATGGCCGAGCTCATGACTTCCCAGTTCTGTCTAGTCAATGACGCATTTAAACTGTAACCGTCTAATGGATCAACCAAGGCCACAAGAACTAGCCCGGACAGGTAGAGCTACTGGAAGGCTTTCCTCCCTCCACATGAAGCAAAAAAATCTAGGATATATACATATATATATATATATATATATATATATATAGAAGATGCAGTTGACAACTAATTCTTTAAACCCATCGACTTCGTGTTTGGGCAACTGACCGTTGAGAAAGAAACAGAGGGAATCAGACCGTGATGGTGCCTCATGTCGCAGGGCCGGCACTGCATGCAGCATATGAATAGACACATCAGTTCGCACCGGGGGGCGCTTGTGTAATCCTCTGATGCATGTAGTGTTTGTCAGGCCGGAACACATATATGAGCGCGCCGCGCATGGCCTTTATTTAAGCCTGGGTTGGTGAGAAAATCGTCTCCGTATCGGCTGCAACCACCGTCACCTGCTCGAGTTATGAAATGGTGGGTTAATGCAACTGTCTCGGCCGGTCTCCCTCACCAGTCTTACTGATCCGATCCAACCATTGCCCAACCACAACACGAGACCACTTACTGTATTCTGCTATTATTGTACATCTTCGTTGCAGTATACGCATGCATGTCTTACATTCCAAACGTTACACCCTCGACCTGTGGACTGTGCATGGCCGGTGAAGTTCCCACAGTACGTACTCTCCGTTCTATTCATATTTGCTGCGCGCCGCTAGCAGAGAGCATTCAGAGTTCTTGCATATATGTCTCTAATACTCGATCCTTTCAACGATGTCCGTGGCCTAGCTGCAATGTTAGTGAACTGGTTTCTAGGACCATTATGACTTTTTTCCCTTTTCTATCTCATGTTCTTGATCAAGGAATATCTTATATCGTTGCTTTCGATTATGTTCTTGTTCCTTCAGTTAATTAATTAGTATTCTTATTTTTCCTATTTATTAGTTTAATTTTGGATAGGTTTGACGATTTATCCGTTTATTTTGATTATTCTTTCTGCCGAATAATATTTTATATTTAACCAATAAAGGTGTATATATATGTTCATGAATTTGGTCCTTTTTAATTTGAATTATGATTTGGATCTTCATCATGATCTCTCTTATATGTTTTGAAATTAATGCTAGCTCTAATATCTATCGATAGAGTTTATAATTGATCAGGACAACCAGACTACTACAAATTAAATAACTTGTCTGGTCTTGTTTTATATTTTCCAAGACTACCAACGACAATAAATTTACAATATTTGTCTTGTATTTTTTTGCCTAATTAACCCCTCATTTATATATATACACATATATGATGAAGGGAAAATATGATTTAAGTTGTTGACTGTCTTGCTGTTCTAATAAGTTAAGGTTTTATTTATTTATTTAGTTCGATCATTTTTCTTTTAGTTAATTAGATTAAAGCTTGTTGTTTTCACTTATATATACTAATCCTGATTGAATATTTTGGTTTCTGATTAATTTCACCAATTGTTTAGTTAGAGTATCCTGCAATATCCCAAACATGTAACTTATTACAAATAGAAATATTTGAACAGACTATGGAAAATTTTCTTATGCTGATTAATTTAAGGCATATTTGAAATAGGAAAGATATTAGCTAGCCTTTACTGATTGAATCTCCAAGTTACAAAATAACTATGCTCTTTTGAGAATATGGTTCACAGCATTTGCAAATAACAAATCCACCAATTTACGTTCACCCGACAGAAAGTTTTGTGCCATCCATTACTCTGCATTAATTTGAGAATGCTCATAGACAGATGACCTTTCCATTCTCAGTTCTAATTTTCCCTACGAGAGATGTTTTACTTTGTGTGTTTTCCAGTCAGAACAATGAAATGGCTTACAGTTTCTTTTTGCGTTTTGGTTTAGTGCATCTCACTGGTTTTGAGAAGTTAATGCAGGGTGCACCTTTTTAGTTGAAGAAAGTTGCAGCGAGGAGGAAATTTGATTAAGGGGAGAGCAGATACTTGAGGAAGGGATCGACATTCTAAAATGAGGCATAAGTTGCACACATTTTTTGCAGTATAATTTCTCATTTTCTAGAAGTCATATAAAATGGAGGCCAATTTGATTTGCATTGCCATTTGTAGGTGCGTGGCAGACGGCAGACAGATACCTGCCTGCATCTTTAAAATTTCATTTTAAGAGCGGCTTTTGCACTGAATCAATAGTGAATATTAAGTGGAGAGAGAGAGAGAGCTAGAGAGTGAAAGAGAGAATCAAAAGCTAAATGAGAGAAAGTGAGAGAGAGAAAGTGAGGGAAAGCAAATGAGAGAGGGAGAGCAAATGAGAGAGAGAGAGAGAGAGAGAGAGAGAGAAAATGAGAGAGGGAGAGAAAATGAGAGAGAGAGAGAGAGAGAGAAAGAGAAAGAGAACATATGAGAGAGACAAAAAGCAAATATATATAGAAGAAAGAAAAATCAGGAAAGAAATCTTAAAGTTCCAAAATGAAAGAAAAAACGAAAAAAAAATAAACTCAGAATGAAAGAAAACGAGAAAAAGAAGAAAAGAATAAAATGGCAAAGAAATAAACGAAGAAAAAAACTCAGAAAATCTAAATAAATGTTCATATAAAGAAATCATCAAAATCATCAAAACGAAAATAGAAATCATATATATAAAAGAAATAAAAATATAAAATATATAAAGAGAGAAAAATCATCAAACCAATAAAGAAACTATTATAAAAAATGAGAATTTAAAACCATAAGAAAAAAGAAAAAATATAGAAAAAGCTCAGAGAAATAAAGAAAAAAATCTATATATATAAATAAATAAAACGAATATACAAAACGAAACCAGAAAAAATAATTAAACGAAATCAAATCAAAACGTCAGAATATATAAAAAAAAGAGAGAAGAGAAACGAGAAACGAAAGGAAAAAATCAAAGAAAGAGAAAATCATCCTAAATAAAAAAATATCAAATGAAGAACGAGAGAGAAGAAAAAACAAGACAGAGATAAAAAAAGAAATCTATATAGTTGAAAACAATATATACAAAACGCAAAACGACATGTTCCAAAAAAACTAGATTTATATATATATAAAAACGACAAAACACAAAACGACATATATATATGACATATATAAAAAACGCCAAAATATTTTCAAAAACATATATGGCCGAAAAACGATTGCATATAAAAAAACGAAATATAAAACATATATATATATTAATATTAAAAAAACCAAAAACGTTCAAAACAAAGAGAGAGCTTATAAAAAAACGGCATAAGTTCAACAGAAGAGATGAAAACATATTAAAACGAGCATATGTTCCAAACGGTTTTATTAAAACGTTATATATAAAACAAACCGATATTTGCTTATTTATTGGTTTATATATATATTAAATATAAAAGTCAAAACGACAGATGTTTTATTTATATATATATCGTTCAGATATTTTTTATTCCATATATGTTCATATTTATTTATTTATATATTAACAAACGCAAAGTTTATTTATTTATTTATTTACATATTTATATTTATTATTTTGCAATAAAAATTTGTATTATTATTTATATATATATATAAATATTTTATTTATTTATTAATGTATACAAAACGATGCATATTTCAAAGATATTATATTCGTAAAACCATATTTATTTTTATTTCAAATTAACCAAAACCATATTTGTTTATTTTATTTATCATCAAAACCATATTTATTTTATATACAAAAAACCATATTTATTTATTTACATATTTATATTAAAATGTTTATTATTCTATATTATATTATCGTCCATATTTGCTTTTATATATCATTTTTCGTCATATTATTTATTTATTTATTATTATTAATCGTCCATATTTATTTTTATTTAATATAAAAAACCATATTTATTTAATTTATTAAAAAATATAATCATTTATTTGGCTTTATATTGCTTATATTAAATCTCGGAAATATATTCGCTTTCTATATAAAAGAAAGAAACTATTTATTTATCAATAGTATTAAATTTATTTATTTTCTTAAATGTATAAAACCATATTATATTAAATCTTCAATAGAATGTTCATCTATTATTTAAATAACGTTGCTATTTAAAAGAATTATGGAGAAAGAAAACCATAGTTTTTTATTTATTATTATTAAATTTAAAGATATTTATTTAAGATCAAGCTTGTCATAAAGAAAATATTATTATTATTAAAAATCAAGCTATAAATATTATTTAAATAAAATGAAAGAAAATTTACTCATCGCTCTTAAATATTACATAAATATAAAAGAAAATAAGAAATATATATATTTATGAAGTCAAAAAAATCATATATTTATTTTCAAACTCAAATTATAAATTTATTTATTAAAGAAAAAACTCAAAATGCTTATCAATATATTATATAAATGAAACCTCATTATTTGGTTTGGTCCATAACTCATCAAATAAATAAGCTAATCAAAGCTCATCATATATATTATTATAATATAATAGAAACCATATTTACTAATATATAGTAAAGATATATTTATTTATTAAGTAAAAATGATTATTATTAATATCATAAAAAAATAAAATCAATATAAAGATATTAAAATTAAAAGTAAATTATTAAATATATATAAAGTAAGTAAAAAAATCAAAAGAAATATATAAGTGAAAAAGAAATAAATAAGAGATAAATATATAAATCAAAAACTCATCTTTAAAGTAAATATAAATGAAATAAAACTCAATAAATATAAAAAAACTCAAAAAAATCAATAAAACGAAAATGAAGTAAAAGAAAAACTCATCATATATAAATTTATATAATAAAACTCAAAAATAAATAAAATATAAAAAAGTAAAACTCATAAAAATACTCATAAGCATAAAAGTAAAATAAAGATCAAAGAAAAGCTCATCGAACCCGTAAACTCATTTAAAAGTAAATAGAAGCTCATCAAAATATTTTTAAAGAAAAGATCAAAACGATTTTATTTTAAATATAAAGAAAGCTCATCAAAATGATTTATTTATAAATAAAGCTCATAAATATAAGTTTATTAAAAAAAAGAAATTTCATATTATATATAAAAGTGAAAGAAATTCATTCATATATTAATTAACGATAAAACTCATAATAAATTAAAAGAAAATATATCATTAAGAAATATTATTAAAGAAAAATATATAATAATTAAAGTATTTCATAAAAGAAATAATATTATATTATTATTAAATTAAAAAGAATATTTTTAATATTAATATAAAATAATAATGAAAGGAATTAAAGAATTATTAAATGATTGATATTTTAAAATTATTATTATTAATAATATTAAAAGAAATATTATTAATAATTATTATTAAAAGCAAAATATGATGATTTATTATATAAAGCAAACAAAGTAATGAAAGAGAGAGCCTTGAGTATAAAGAGAAGAGCAAATGAGAGAGAGCAAAAAATCAAATGTGTGAGAGAGAGCGAGGAGAGAGAGAGAGCAAATGAGAGAGAGAGAGAGAGAGAGTGCAAATGTGTGAGAGAGAGCGATGAGAGAAAGAGAGAGAGAGGGAGAGAGAGAGAGAGAGAGAGAGAGAGAGAGAGAGAGAGAGCAAATGAGAGAGAGACTTTAATGTTTCCCCAAATTTTAAGAAGATTTTAATGTCTTAAACGATTGAGATTCCCGTAACATATAATAATGAATTTTCAGTGACATTGATATCCTTGACGCTAAAGTCACTGTGCACTAATCCCATAATCATTTGACTGAGATGGTATGGACATTGTTTTAAATCTTTCTTGAGGCCATCCAGACCTACAAATTAATTATCCTTCATGTTAAAATATTAGATCTATTTATATTAATAATGGAGTATGAATTTCTGCTTAAACATACTACTGTACCTAGGCCTGGTAAGTTGTGTTGGCCTGTGCCAATGAATGGATGTGCAATTTGCATGTCTGATTGCACAATAAGAAACTGCCAGTGCAGTTTAGGTATAGCGATCAGAAGAGTCATAGTTTTATATTTTATATTTTTTTGCTTTGATACTTTTGTATAAAATCTGCTCCTATGATCAACCAATGGTCTAACCGGATTGTCTGCAGCTTAAACTAGGAGCATTTGCCAATTGGGGTCTATGATCAAGTTAGTGTTTATGAAAGTGATGCGAGCTAACTCAACAAATTAAATGCAGTCCCCGCAGTAATTAGGTAGACATCTAAATCTTAATTGGGAATTAATTTCATAGATGGTAACTCATGTTGTTAACGAATTTTGGACAATAAAGGAGTACTCTGTTGCTCATTTTGATCTTCCACAATCTAATACCTTGTCTTAATTTCATTAATTGGGTTAACAAATTAATAGAATGGCAAAGGTATCCCGTCACCCACAAATTTACTTGATTCTTAAGTAATTGATAAATCGGTAAATAAAATAATGAGAAATTTATGTAAAAAAAAATAAAGGGATATAAAATATCATAAATCATAATATAAAACATGCAAAATGATATATAAAAAAAAAAAAAAAAAAAAAAAATTGTTATTTTAGTTAAAGAAGTTTAAATACATAATCTCTTAAAGGGACTTTTTTTCGTTAAAGTACTTCTACACAAAGGATATATATATATATATATATATATATATATATATATATATATATATATATATATATATATTATTATGTTTTTAGTACTATTTATTAATAAATATCCAATAAATCCAACGGGACATGAATTCATTGAACTATGTGTTGACTAAGTACTAAACATGTATCTAATAACTATAGCTAATGAAACGAAAGAATAATTAATAAAAATAACTAAATTATAAACCCTCCATCCTTAGTATCTAACATATTCTAGTATTCAAGCATTTAATCAAACACTTCACTAGCTCTTTAGGCGAGTTGCTTGAGCTGCCTCATTTGATTCCCTGAGTTGGTGCCTCCCCTTCCAAAGACCTTCATCAATAGCATCTTTTAGATTTAATAACAGCCCTGGCGTTTTCGAGATCGATCGAGCAGCGAATCCTATCCCTTCTGATGCTATTATTTTCTATCCTGACTTTGTTATAATGCCTTATATATTTTAATACAAAATTGGTTTAGAAATCCGATACATGCAATCCAACATTAATTAATAATCGTTGTGGCACCGGGAACAGGTATCCATTTATAAATGTGCACGAGCTAGCTTCTGAAACCGATCCAATCTCTTTAATTTCTTCGAGTTTCTTCTTCTGAAACCGATCCCATCGACGTCGTATGAGCTCGCGCGATATTTCCATCCACACCTTTCTTTGCATCAGGTAGGTTTTTAGCATATAATTTATAATGTCGTGGGTCACATGAGAGACTTTTACGTGGGAATGTAACTTTCTGCGCCCATGGAAAATCAGGGGCTCCCGCCTGGTTCTTGTAATTAAGAAGAGGCTAGCCCGGCCCCCGGATACAAAATTTCAGCTATCGATCATGTCGAATCGAAACTGCGTACCTCGGCCTGTTGCAAACCCATTCAATCGGAAGTCCCGTACGTCAAGGATGCTCTCCGTGTCTCCCGGAATTTTCTCAGGTTGCTAGCTACTTGTGCCGAATACTCAGAGACACGATCTTTGTTTTGATCTACAAATATCCACTGCAAAACCCTAGCTTCCCTTTCGCAACCTTCCCCGTCGTCATACCAATAGCAGTCATTTTTGGCCAGACGAGGAAGCTAGCTAGATATATATGTCTCACGTAGATTCGCCATGCAGTCAGTGCATGATTTCATAATCTTCTTATATTTGAATATCATTTTCACTTGACAACGTATTCATTGTTAATGTACTTTAATTTACACGATATAATCTGTACGTATATATATATATATATATATATATACGTGAGCCAAAGTAGCAAAATTAATTTTCCCAGAGCGTCATGCATGCATCCATCTATATATAGAGAAGCAGAGAGATAAAGACTTAATTCATATATATAAATAGCAGCATTACATATAGCTGGCTTGGGTGTTGATTAGGAGAAAGTTAAGATGTAATTACTTCTAGATCGAGCTGGTACAACTGTTATGATTTATGGTGGTGTCTCATATCTTTAACCCCCAAGCCTAACCCTAGTACGTACAGTGCAACCATCTTAATTTAATGTCAAATTTAATCCTGAAACAAAAATAGATCTTTTTGAAAAAATTATAGATCTTTTAGAAAATTAAGTTTACGGTGAATGTTTTGATGCTTATGAGTTCTTCACGGAGATATTTATATAAATCACATAAAGTACAACTTATATATAAACATATATATATATATATATATATATATATATATATATATTGATCACTACAAACTTGGGTTTTACATAAAAACATATATTTATATATATATGGTATATATTGATCACTACAAACTGGGGTTTTACATAAAAACATATATATGGTATATATTTGGATAAATTATCATATTCCTTTAGTGGAGTTATATTCGGTCGCCACTAATGAAATATGTGCTTCACCCAATCGTCCAAATTAATTAATTACACACAGTACTCTTATCATTCCTTTTTTCAGATCTCATCCCATCATTAATTCCATCGATATTATGGTAGGAGTTGCACTCTTATCTAATTTACTATTAAACGATAATCTAACTGCATGCTATCTGTCAGTGTCTCTAATATGGTATTGCCTGTTCTAATGAGTACGACGACTTAGATGTACATGATATTCCGCAAATCGATCAGATCGAATGTCCTCGATCGATTAATTTCCGGCATCTTGGTAGCTATAAATTTATTTATTTATTTTTTTCTTTTATATATTTATCCTAATATATATATATATATATATATATATATATATTATTTTTATGAAAAAAAGCGGTCCAGATCCGCTGCGAAGAAGGTTGTGCAGATTGGGCCCACGCCTGCACATGAGAAAAACGTGTCGATGACTTTAAAATATTTGACCTCCCGGTTGGAATGCGACGCTTTTTAGCGACGCTTTTGAGTTTAGTAGTCTCGGTTCGGGGATTATCACAAAGTAGAAATTAGTAATTAGCAGCATCACCTTTTTTTTTTTTTTTTTTTTTTTTTTTTTTCTGTCAATAGATAATAGGGCCTGCATGTGCATGGCTATAATAAATAAAAACCGCTGCAACGACTGAATATGGCGAGACATAATTTGCCTAACCGTCTGGGCCGGAGTTGGTGAACGACGGTCCTTGGCTGTGAGTCGCCCTCGGGTCCCTAACTTGGAGCCACTCCCTTTAAATTAAGGACCCCTCTTCCCAGACCACACAGTCCTAATTAATTAACCATCCTAGCTAGTAGTATGTATGAGTAAAACGCGTACCCCACACGAATCCTCAAAGAAGTCCTTGTTTACCTGAACCCACCAAGAACTTGTTATTACACATAGATACAGCTAAGAGAAGAGAAGCGTTGGTGCCGGAAGGGTGTAACATTTATAACACGACCTACTTTTATTCAATAGCTCCCCCCCTATATAAACCCAGAGTCGGGAACCCTTTTCCTTGAAGTTACATTACAACATTATACAACATGTCCCCCCACCATAGGGTGCACCTCAAGTACGCCAAGTTCGCCTCCCAATACGTGATGGACCACTTCGTGACCCTGCTGTTGGTGCCGGCGACGGGGCTGGCCATGTTCGAGATGGCCAAGGTCGGTCCAGAGGGGTTGGTCTCCCTCTGGCGCTACCTCGACCTCGACGCCGCTCACGTCCTCCTCCTCTCCCTCCTTTCCGTGTTCGCCTTGGCGCTGTATGGCGCCAGGCGGCCGCGCCCGGTCTACCTCATCGACCACGTCTGCTACAAGCCCCCGGAGTGTTACCGCTTCCCGACCTCCAAGTTCGTGGACCAGACCCGCCAGATCACCAACTTCGACAAGGACAACGTCGACTTCCAGCTCAAGATCATCGAGCGGTCGGGACTCGGCGACGAGACGAGCCTCCCGCCGGCGCTCCACCACGTCCCACACAACCCCACCATGAAGGCGTCCCGTGAGGAGGCCCAGCTCATCATCTTCACCATCGTCGACGACCTCCTGAGCCGGACCGGGGTGCACCCGGGCGACATCGACATCCTCGTCGTCAACTGCAGCCTCTTCTCCCCGACCCCCTCCCTCACCTCCATGATCATCAACCGGTACAAGATGCGGAGCAACATCCAGAGCTACAACCTATCCGGGATGGGGTGCAGCGCCGGGCTCATCTCCATCTACCTAGCCAAGGACCTGCTCCAGGTGAACCCCGACGCGGTCGCCCTCGTCGTCACCACCGAGATCATCACCCAGTACTGGTACACCGGGAACCACCGCTCGATGCTCCTCGCCAACTGCCTCTTCCGCATGGGCGGCGCCGCCATCCTCCTCTCCAACAAGTCCGGGGAGAGGCGGAGGGCCAAGTACAGGCTGATGCACGTGGTGAGGACGCACCGCGGGGCCGACGACAAGGCCTACAACAGCGTGTACGAGCAGGAGGACGGGCAGGGACACGTGGGCATTTCCCTCTCCAAGGACCTCACAGCCGTCGCCGGAGAAGCGCTCAAAGCCAACATCACCACCCTCGGCCCCCTCGTCCTCCCCTTATCCGAGCAGCTCCTCTTCCTCTTCAGCTTCCTGGGGCGGAAGCTCATCAACCCCAAGTGGAAGCTCTACATCCCGGACTTCAAGCAGGCGTTCGAGCACTTCTGCATCCACGCGGGGGGCAGGGCCGTGATCGACGAGCTGGCGAAGAAGCTGGAGCTGACGGAGGACGACGTGGAGCCGTCGAGGATGACGCTGCACCGGTTCGGAAACACGTCGTCGTCGTCGCCGTGGTACGAGCTGAGCTACCTGGAGGCGAAGGGGCGGATGAAGAAGGGGGACCGAGCGTGGCAGATTGCACTGGGAAGCGGGTTCAAGTGCAACAGCGCCGTCTGGAAGAGCCTCCGCAACATTCCACCGCCCAAGGATTCCGCCTGGTCCGACTGCATCGACAGGTATCCCGTCAACGTTCCCGACGTCAATAAGTGCTGAATCATCAACACGACCCGGAACTCCTCCGAATCTCGGTTTCTCTTACTACTATAAATTTATGATTACTTTCACGTACGTCTTTTTACATTCTCTTGTCAAAGAAGCCCAAAAAAAAAAACAAGTCACCGGAGTTAGGGGGTGTATACCCATCTCCATGACTTTATCCAGAAATGTACGTTTTTTCCTTTTTAAAGGTTTGCTGATTTATTCTTTCCTTCCCTTCCTCCAGTCCTCCGTCTCCTCCCTCCTGCGTCTTAATCTCTTAAGCTAATTTAACTGCCGGAGTAACGTAACGATGCCGCCCGGTACCTATACTGGTTCGGACGAGTGACGATGCCGGTGGACGTACGTGACGAGACGTCGTACCGTCAGAAGTGACGACGACGATCCAAAAAGAGTCCTAGTTTCGATGAATCGGACGGAGCATCTTTCTCTTCTGGGCTCATTTAATTTAATTACCGGTATCTTCATTAAAGGCAGGTGGGCTAAAAAAGGCAAATAATAGTATAATACCCGATTTGGCAAAACGGCCAATAATTGAATCCAGTGACGCGATGTAACCTAAAACGACTTTTCAAATGATAATATTACAAGTACTCATGTTTCTTCTTAGATATTTATAATTTACCCAGTCACCGGTTTCCTCGCAAGTAATCGGGTAATATTTTCGGGAAAATAAATCATAAAAATTACATAAAAATTTATATTATTCTTATAATAGATACAAATTTAAATACAATAATAAACTTAGGTGCAAATATTAAACACAAATAACACCCCTAAGCACAAAAAATTACATTAATTGTAAACTATAATTCAATAATGGAAAAGAATAATGATATAGCTAGCCTTAAAATAACATTAGAAGTCATTGTGAGTGTATGTATAAAAGATACAGACCTTTGACATAATGTAATACAAAATGAAGTTATTTTATAAAAAATGGTCATTTTTATATTTTTACATTTTTTTGAATTCTTTTATGGCCGAGTCACACTTTTTTTTTTTTTAACTCGGGCTGGACATTTTGACCAAAGAGAGGATGCGGCCATGTCGCCCATATGTATTGCTGACTAAAAAAAAATTATGAATAAAATAAACAGGCTCGAGCTCCAACTCCAAAAAATAACACATAGCTCGAGTTTGAGCTATGTTCAAAACTAGTGGCCAATATCAAACATATGTATGTTCTAGCTCAATTGTTGTATTGGCCGAGTCACTAATCAAGAAAAAAACTTTAATGAATGCTTTTAGGGAGAATTAAAACTCATGGATTAATTGTTGGCTAAATATCGTACCATGGATGCACGTTGATATAATATCGAGTCATAGACTCAATGACAAAAACACTTGAACCGGTTAATACAAAAAATAATAAACTAATAGAATGTTATCCATGACTGAAATATATTATGCATAACATAATAGTATATTACATACCATCAACTTATATATTATATTTATTTTATTAGGCTAATTAAACGCCTCTCAACCACGAAAAATTATACCTTTAACTAGTATGTTACTTATATATAAAATAAAAAAATAGATTATATATAATATAATAGTATATTATAGACTATTAACTAATATGTTATATCAGCTTCATAGGATCAAATACCCTTCAACCCTAACAAATTACAACATGAACTAATATGTTATAAGAAGAGAAAAATATATTATGCATAATATAATAGTATGTTATACACCATTAACTAATATATTATGTCAATTTCATAGAGTCAAACACCCTCAACCACGAGAAATTATACCAGTAACTAATATATTATGCAAAACGGAAAAGGGATGCATTAAGGGTATTTTTGGAATATAAAAAGTTTTATTTTAATCAGTAGTGGGCTAAAAAAGAGGCTTCACGTCTTATTGGCCTTGTGGGTATGTTCTTATCAGTACTCCACGAGTACAACCCACTTACATTCAAGTTCCAGACTTAGCCCAACACAAATAACAAATTTTATTCGATTTTCAATTAAGCTGGTTCCAAGTACTGTAAAATCGCAAGAAATTAGAGTAAAACGAGACGAGACGAAAGAACAAAATCAATTCAAACTATTTACCTGATTAGGCCATTGTAGCTTACCCATAAAAAACATAAACAACTCAAGATAATTAAAGCTAAATTTTGTTTTTCTTTTTTATTTCCAAGGCTAAAAAAATGGGATCAGATCAGGAAATGCGCGCTTTTACACATAATAGAACTACTCAAATTGTAATATTTTAATTCCAATTGTAATATTTTGACGTCCATGTTGCAATATTTTGACTTTTTGAGATTTTTTAATCAAAATACTAAATTAAGGTCAAAATATTGTATTTCACCCAATGTTTTAAGAATAGTTATCCCACTAGCATTATGTCTGGTTTTGGTTGAACCCAGTTACACTCAGTTGAGCCGTTGAATATTATATATCATATATTTAAATCTTTATAAGAAAAAATGTAAAGAGAATGCTTGTTACAATGAACAGACTGAGTCAATAAGAACCGTGCTGATAAGAACTGGGTTGAATCAATAAGACACTAGTAGAAACCAGATCTATGGGGACGGGCTTAACCCGTCCCCATAGATCAAAAAGCCCATCCCCATAGATCAAAAAGCCCGTCCCCATAGGCCTGGGGATAGGCTGCCCATCCCCACATCCCCGTTACACTGGGTTGAATCAATAAGACACTAGTAGAAACCAGATCTATGGGGACGGGCTTAACCCGTCCCCATAAATCAAAAAGCCCGTCCCCATAGATCAAAAAGCCCGTCCCCATATATCAAAAAGCCCGTCCCCATATATCAAAAAGCCCGTCCCCATATATCAAAAAATCCGTCCCCATAGATCAAAAAGCCCGTCCCCATAGATCAAAAAGCCCGTCCCCATAGGCCTGGGGATAGGCTACCCGTCCCCACATCCCCGTCCCTTCAAGTTGGGTCACCATAGGCATGGGGATGGGCATATGGCCACCCATCCCCACAGGGGGTGGCTGTGGGGACGGGCATATGGCCACCCCGTCCCCACAGGGGGTGGTTGTGGGGACAGGGCGGCCCCCCATCCCCACAGTGGTGCATGTTAGGGACGGGCTGCCCGTCCCCACAGTGGTGCATGTAGGGACGGACTGCCCGTCCCCACAGTGGTGCTTATGGAAACTAGGTCACCCATCCCCACAGTAGTGCCTCTGCGGACTGAGTCACCCGTTCCCAAAGCGATGCCTCTGCATACTAGGTCACCCATCCCCACAACGATGCCTGTGGGGATTGGGCCACTCATCCACACTGCTTGGCTTGTGGAGATTGGGCCCTGCTCCCACTTTTTTTTAATAACTTTTTTTAATTTATTTAAAAATACACAAAAATAAATAAATTAATGTTAACAAAAAAAATTTCATACATGAAATATTTAGTTATTAACAAAAATATCTAAAATTACAAAAAAATTACACAAAAATACATACTAATACAAAAAAATTGTTATCCAACATTGCAAAAAAATTATTGCGGATTTTTTACAAAATGTACATAAAATAGTGACCTTGAACGCAAACTATGTTGTCGCACTTCTTAGTAGTTGAAATCCTGTTAAACAAGGAAAACAAACATTAGGGAAGAAACAATTGCCTAATTTTCTTTAAGTGTTTATATATTTCAACGTTTACCAAGAGCTAAACAACTAAAAAAACAATCATGTGCTAAATATTTCAGAGCAAAAACAGAAACACAATAAACATAGGTATCTTCTCAAAGAAACCCACGCCCAGGTGACTAGGTAATAAAGGAATGTACTCAATAATTGCCAGTCGGACTCTCCATTGTCTGTCTTCTGCAAGCTCAACAATGGCTGGCAATAATGAATGAGACAAAAGATCGATTCCAATCACCTGCTGAAAATGTCAAACATCAATCAGTGCACACCAAATAAGAGCATATTCAGCCAAAATATTGTTGTAATACTTTATTTGCAACAACAGCTTACTGATTTAAAGCCTATTATTAACAAACAACAATAAATAAAACTACAGATAGAAGGGCTTCAGCACTTAGACGATTAAAAAATTAGCAATTAATGTAAGTGTAGAAACTCAACACGAGAATTTTTTTTCTTATTAAAACAGATCGTAAGAAAATCACAAAGATGGCATTCATGATGTGACTGTGGAGCTTGCAATTACCTGGTTCACTTGATCGAGCTTGCTAATTATATTGAGCCTTACATCGGGGAACTCATCTTTCAAAAGAGAGAAAGATTGGGAGAAGTTGCTCAATTGTCGCATCCTGCAAGCACCAATGGCTAAATTAACCCATAAACATATTAAAAAATAGCAACGTGGTCTCCAAAATTTGTGAATAAGAAACTGTATCAATTAGACATGGACCAACTCAATAGACCAAATAAACAAAGAAAGAACAAATGATTGTTTAGCATCACTCAATCATTACCTTTCCTAGAACTGGAGCCATTCCCATTATTACCGAAGCCAAAGCAGACCTAACATGTTGAGAAGAATCAGATGACAGCTCCTGCAGAAATGACACATATTTATAAACGCAGGGGTCAGAGAAGATAATCAACCCCAGTGACAATAATCAAGCACAGATTAGAAATCAGAGCAAGAGAGAGGAAATGATAGATTTTTATTCAAGAACAACATACAAGCCAAAGAATTCAGTAGTAATAAAACTTTTGATGTGTCTCAATCAGTAATCAAAATGTATATCTCACTTTTACTTTATAATAGTCCAAATCACATAGAAAGTTAGACACCGGAAGCAAAAGGAAAACTTTGGCCAAATACAAGCAGTACTCTTGATGTGGCTAGCATTAAGGTGTTCGAATTCATTTCAACCATTCATTTATTAGCATTCCCATGATGATTTTACACTACATCAACAAAGGCCCCAAGAAGAAAATGATCCAATCTAGTTTTCTCTCTTTCTCTCCCTATCCAAATACAACTGATTCAAAATTCAAACACTGTTTTGAAACTCATCTAAGTATTCAATGCATAAGGTCTATTTTGCACAATCAACCATATTCATTTTGGAAACAACAGCCCAAATAGCTACCAAACTAATCAAATTAACTTCGCTAGCTCACCTTAGCTATAAATTAACAGGGGGAAATGTAGAAGAGCACCCTGCGGCAGTAATCAGTCCACCAAAGCTCACTTAGTATCTGAGCTGCTGAATGTCTATATCCAAATTTGGAGTCAAATTAACTATGCTAGCTCAAGTAGAAGAAAAACCAACTAATTCCAGTACTTTCTAACAAACAACCAGAATAATTTATACAAGCATTTGGTGATCAAAAGATAAAACAGGCAAAAGCTGTCAATGATTATGAATAAAAAAATTTAAATAACAGGATTGTAAAATGAACATCAGGGTAGAGGGCGGAGTTGAAAATCAGAGGTGAGGACATTGCAGCCAAGCAAATCACTGCTATTGTGAAAAAATAAATTACTGCTATCGTGGAAAACCTAAAACAGTTTACTGAAATCGTGAAAAAATAAACAAACAAGGCTAAATTCTGCCGACCCATTGCAACCAAGGAAAACAACCACTCACCTTGTCCTCTCGCATCCCTGCAATCAATTCAAAACACCGACACCTTGTCCTCTCGCATCTCAAGGAGTAAGATGAGCTAAAAAGCTAAGCAAAATTTTTTTAAAAAAAAAAAAAGGAAGAGTTAGGAGTAAGAAGATTGAAGAAGACTTCAAATATTGATATCACCATTAAAACCCAGAAACAGCAAAAACAACGATAGGAAGAGGAGAATAAAGAGGGGGTAACGGAGAGAATCGTGACGCTTACCTGTCTCCCCAGTGAAGGCGCACCGTCTCGCTCCCAGATGGCTACCTCCGACCAAAATCCCAAACTTAGGGCTGAATTTCTATACCCCGCGAACGTTTAATGTGTCGGGAAGGGGATTCGGGAGGGGGGAGTCGGGAGTCGGGAGAAAGGGAAGAGGGTGAGTCGGGGAAGGGAAAGAGGGTGAGTCGGGGAAGGGAAAGAGGGGGAGTCTGATAAGGGAAAGAGGGGAAGTAGAGGAAGGGAAAGAGGGGAAGTCGAGGAAGGGAAAGAGGGGAAGTCGAGGAAGGGAAAGAGGGGAAGTCGAGGAAGAGAAAGAAGGGAGTTGGGGGAAGAGAAAGACGGAAAGAGGGGGAGTTGGAAAAGAGGGCAGTCGGGGAACGGGGGAAGGGAAATGAACTTACAAAAATTAGATTATGTGTAATGAGTAATATGAATAAGGGCATAAAGTTTTTTAAAATTACCAAATTGCTGGGGCGACTCGCCCGTCCCCACAGGCCCGATTATGGGGACGGGCTGCCCATCCCTGGGAAGCGCTGTGGGGACGGGCTATTCATCCCAGGGAAGCGCTGTGGGGACGGGTAGACCGTCCCTACAGGTCTTTTTGTGGGGACGGGTTGTCTATCCCCATAGGGAAACGCAGTGGGGATGGGTAGCCCGTCCCCACAGGTCCCTCTATGGAGATGGGTTGTTTAGAACTTGCTTATCCCCATAAACCTTGCCAATCATAATTAAATAAAAAAATAACAAAAACCTTGAGAGAAAATTTAGAGAGAAAAAGAGAAAAAACCTAGAGAGAAAAAAAAGAGAAACACCTAGAGAAAGCTATAGAGAAAAAAAAGAGAAAAACCTATAGAGAAAAAGAAGAGAAAAACCTATAGAGAAAAAAAAGAGCAAAAAAAAAGAGAGCAAGAGAGAGAAAGAAAAAAGACCTAGAGAAAAGAAAGAGAAGAGAAGAGACATAGAGAAAAGAGAGCAAGACCTAGAGAGAGAAAGAGAGCAAGAGAGAGAGAGAAAAACCTTTTAAGATATAGAGAGAGAAAGAAAAAGATTAAGAAAGAGAAAGAGACTGGGGTTGAGAGAGAGAAAGAGAGGAAAGACCTTTAGAGAGAGAAAGAGAAAACTCAGAGAGAGAAAGAGGTTTTTTTCTCTCTAGAGAGAGAAGGTTTTCTCTCTTTAAAAAAGAAAGAGAGAAAGAAAGAAAAAAAGAAAGAGAGGTTTTTCTCTCCTAGAGAGAGAAAAAGAAAAGAGAGAGAAAGGTTTTTTTCTCTCTTTCTCTCTCTAGGTTTTTTTCTCTTTTTCTCTCTAGGTTTTCTCTAAGAGAGAGAATTTTCTCTCTTTCTCTCTCTGGGTTTTTCTCTTTCTCTCTCTTTTCTCTTTCTCTCTCTAATTTCTTTCTTTTCTCTTTTTTCTTTCTCTCTCTGGGTTTTCTCTTTTTTGAAAGGTTTTTTCTCTTTTCTCTCTGGGTTTTTCTCTCTTTCTCTCTCTGGGTTTTCTCTCTTTCTCTCTCTAGGTTTTCTCTCTTTCTCTCTCTAGGTTTTTCTCTTTCTCTCTCTAGGTTTTTCTCTTTCTCTCTCTAGGTTTTTTCTCTTTCTCTCTCTAAGTTTTCTCTCTTTCTCTCTCTAGGTTTTCTCTCTTTCTCTCTCTAGGTTTTTTTCTCTCTTTAGGTTTTCTCTCTTTCTCTCTCTAAATTTTTTCTCCAGGTTTTTGTTACTTTTTTAATTTAATTTTAAATTTAATTGTGATTGGCAAGGTCTATGGGGACAGGCAAGTTCTAAACAACCCATCCCCATAGAGGGACTTGTGGGGATGGGCTGCCCATCCCCACAGCGTTTCCCTATGGGGATGGGCAGCCCATCCCCATAAAGGGGCCTGTGGGGACTGGGCTGCCCGTCCCCACAACCTTTCCCTATGGGGTGGGCAACCCGTCCCCATAGAGGGGCCTATGGGGACTGGCCGCCCGTCCCCATTGCCTTTCCCCTGTGGAGGTGGGCAGTCCGTCCCCATAGAGGGGCCTGTGGGGACTGGGCTGCCCCGTCTCCACAGCCTTTCCCTATGGGGATGGGCAGCCCGTCCCCATAGAGCGGTCCGTGGGGACTGGGCTGCCCATCCCCACAGCCTTTCCCTATGGGGATGGACAGCCCGTCCCCAAAAAGGGGCCTGTGGGGACTGGGCTACCCATCCCTACAGCCTTTCCCTATGGGAATGAGCAGCCCGTCCCCATAGAGGGGCCTGTGGGGACTGGGCTGCCCCGTCCCCACAGCCTTTCCCTATGGGGATAGGCAGCCCGTCCCCATAGAGGGGCCTGTGGGGACTGGGCTACCCGTCCCCACAGCCTTTCACTATGGGGATGGGCAGCCCGTCCCCATAGGGGGGCCTGTGGGGACCGGTATAAAAAAGTCAGTCCCCATAAGTAGAGCCAGTCTCCATAGACTACCTATGGGGACTGGTTTTTCAAAGCCAGTCCCTAAACTTGGGTTTTTTACTAGTGAGAATTGAGTTGAGTCAATAAGAATTGGGCTGAGTCAATAAGAACTGGGCTGAGTCAATAAGAAGTGGACTAAGTCAAATAGAACTAAGCTGAGTCAATAAGTCCGATTCTGGTTCAATCTGGTTGGACCGGCCGGTTTAGTTCGGTATTGAAAACACTGCCCCCTACCCCCAAAAAAAATGAAAAGACGAAAAACTTTGCTCCGCATAAATCGTAGCCCAGGATACTAGGGGTGGGCACGGCTCGGGTTGAGTCGGGTTTCTGGAAACCCGAATCCGACCCGACTTAAAAACCCGAAACCCAAACCAGTTAAAAACCCAGGTTTTAAAATTTGAACCCGAAACCAACCCGATCTTTCAATTTACAAACCCGACCCGAGTAAAACTCGTCGGGTTTTGACAAAACCCGAACACGACCAGAAAAAATTTGATTTTTTTACACTAAGATTTTAAATAACTAAATAAAAATATATTTAAAATATTAAAATTAAAAACCCGCGGGACCCAACCCGATATCGGGTTTAGATTTCTAAACCCAAACCCGACCCACGGGTTGGATTTGGGAATCCAAACCCGGGGTTTTCGGGTCGGGTCAGGTCGGGTTACCCGGAAAACCCAACCCGATGCCCACCCCTACAGGGTACACGTGAAAATCAAGGCACATCTTGAAAGATACGAATAAGGTCCACCTGAAGATTCATACACTGTTATGAAACTTTGCTTACAGGGCTAAAGCGATTGTTCGCGTGCATATGTGATATGTTGTCTTCCTATCTAGAAACATTTTTTGTGCAGAATAACCTGGCTTGTTCTTGAGCGAGGAGGACGGTAGAGAAAACACCCAACACCCGGTACAGCGATACCCACAAAACGAAGATATCGAAAACGACAAGCATATACGTATAGATAGATGAATATATGAATATGAATTACGAAACAGAAACGCAACTAGTCGATCGATGGCGCGCGCCCATGGCGGATCGCGATTCCTTGGAAGAAGTGGAAACAAAACTGGGTTTAATGCGCGCACCAACTTGGGATGGGTTCTTGGGTCCCTTAGTTAGTGGCTCGAGCATTTAGACGAAATGCCTCGCACTGCTCCCCCGGATTGGATTGGATTTTCGATCCTCCCTTCGTATCAAACCCACTGTGAACGCCATGGCCGCACCATTTGATTTTTTTTTTTTTTTTTTTTTTTTTTTTTTTTTATCATCTCGTTTCGTCTTAAGCCCGTCTCGTTCGCTCCCTGATTACACTTTCTTCTCTTGTCTCTGTCGTCTCTGTCTCTACCCAGCTGCTTCGGCCCTGAAGAAATCCTAAAAAAAGGAGAAAGAAGAGAAAGATAATTTCCGTGACGGTAATCATGTTGATGATAATGATCTCTGAGATGATTACGACTCCGACCTTTGATCATTTGCTTTTCTTATTGATTTTGCTACCACTTCTCAACTCACTTGCTTTTTCCTGTTCGGAATGATCATCCATCTATCTTTCAAGATATAGTAGTGAATATAGTAGTACTGCTGCTCCATGCTCAAATATATATATATATATATATATATATATATATATACTAATGCCTCATCCCTTATCTCTCGCTGTCACTTTCTCCCGTCCATAAGAAATTTTTTACCAGAGTCAAAAGGAAGATTACCCGAAAGAAATCATGGCAGCATATTAACGTCACTAATACAGATCTCATCATAATTTTCTTGGGTTTTGTGCTGATTTGATTTGCGGGGATGCATGAAAATGTTTTCATTTGACTACTTGCCTTCAGAAAATTTCTTGTAACCCAAATTGTTGACTTCTGTTCCGATACATTTGAACGAAAGAATGTAGAATTACAAGTGATGTATATATATATATATATATCACCTGCAAGAAGTTGGGGGTTTTCAGCTGCAGGTAGGAGGTTAATTAATTACAGTAGAAGATAGAGTAGATGATCAAGTGATTGAAGAAAGAGCATTCACTCGGGTGATTAGATATATATGGAGGAGATTGTAATGATGAAATGATAGACATTGCAATGGATGACGAATAGTAGTACGAACTGCGGAGACATTATTGAAGACATGAAGTCGTTTATATATCTGGCTAAGAAGAAGAAGAAGAAGAAGAAGAGGTCAATTGGTAGGTGCAGAGGTCTCTTGTTTATTCCTAAAAGTTAGAAGCATGATAAGCTAAAATTCCTATTTCACTTGTTTATCTATGCGAGACTGGTATAAAATAAAACAGATCTCACTGATTCTATTCTACCCACCCATCGGTCACAAGATTCAATGTCCTTATGCTTCTTAATCTGTGTGCTAGGATTGAATGCGAAGATGGGTGTGGTCAACCTCATAATTAGAGGTACCTGGCTTTGACCCCAATGCTAGTGACCCTAATTAGAGAAGCTTTTGACTACAAAATTTGATGGTGACTCTGTAATTTGTAGAGTCCCACGGGAGATATCAAGTGCGTCATATGAAGTGAAAGAACAAAGTGGGTGGAGACTAAGTGAAACAATGAAGTCAAAGCATGAAGTGGTAGGATCAGAGTTTTTAAAAACCGAACCCGATCACCCGGTCCGACGCAATTGAACCAAAACCGAAGGGCCAGTCTAGTTCTTATTGACTGGGTCCGGACCGTCCCAGTCACTATATATTTAACAGGCACAACTAAATCACTTCTTTTTGTCTTAATACTCGTAAAAGATATTAAATATGTACAAATTATAAGGTATAATATTCATTGGTTGGATCAACCCGGTCTAACCTAACCGGTTCGACCAAAACCGCACATACAATCGGGTTTGATAGCCGATCCAGTTTTTAAAACATTGGGTCGGACTAGGAGAGCCTAATTGTGGTGGACCCGGGGACTACGGTCTGTGGGAGGGGGAAGATCTGCAATGATATTTTAAGGGAGGGAGTTTAAGAAGGTTTGCATTAATTTAAACACTTGTTAAAAAAGTGACAGGAAGAGGCCAGACCAAACCTGGGCGTTGCAAGGGGAATCCTTTATTTATTTCTTTAATTAATCATTAATTTATATTTATTTTATTTAATAATGCACCACTTTTTGGAGCACTCGAACTCACTCGTGCACATATAAAAAGAACAAACCGAAGCGTCCCCTCGTGGCCCGTACTCATCCCTCTCCCTCCCTTAAAACCATCATCATTAATTATACGCGGAGACTAATTAATCCTTCCCTAGCTAATATTTAAACGCCCGGCAACTGCAACTCCCTTCTGCTTCGCTTAAACGATAACTAAGATCCCTCTGTTTCATAATATCATTCTCTCGCGGTGTCCAGAGAGAAAGAGAGAGAGAGAGAGAGAGATAGATATGAAAAGGGGAAGCACTTACAGCGAGAGAAGGGAAGGGAAGGGAAGGGAAGTCGTCGTCCGTGGCTGTGATTGGAGGAGCATCAAGGAGTAATCTCAACACCCATTTTAAATTCGTTTCAGTTGGCATTGCAGGCTTATCTTCATCATTGTGGCCTCTGCCTCCGGCCATCTCTCTCTTGCTTTCCCCAATGCGCCCCGTTTTATAATACAATTGGGATAGTGATCACAAATAGTAACAAAAAATACTATATTATTATTTCCATTCACTTATTACATTGCGCGATTCCCCTCTCTTCAATCCTCTGAAACATCGCATCTATGTCTATCTTTTCTTATTCTTCAATCTCTGTTTCTCTGTTTCTGTGTCTCACCGATTAATTAAAAAAAAAAAAAAAAAAAAAAAAAGAGGAAGTCGAGAGGAGGGGGTGAAAACTGAGAACTGAAAAAGAAGTGCATCATCATCCTCTATAAAAGTATAAACCAATTCTCCGATTCTGTTGCCGTCCTCGCTGTCTCTCACGGTTTTTAATTTTTTTCTCGTTCAGTGGGTCAGGGGGGTCAATTTGATGAGGACTCCATGTTTGGGCTTCAAGGTCAGCACTATCACCGGCGCGTGCCGATAGTTCTCGGAGATGGTGAACTTGAACCGGGTCAGGAACATGGCCAGGATGATCTTCGCCTCCATCATCGCGAAGGACTGTCCCACGCAGTTCCGAGGCCCCGCCGCGAAGGGCATGAAGTGACGCCCCGGCGCGAACGATTTTCCGGCGAACCTCTCCGGGTTGAACTCGTGCACGTCTTTGCCCCAGAGTTCTTCGCTGTGGTGGAGGGCCAGGACGGGAATCCAGATTGAGAGTCCCTTGGGGATTTGGAGATCGCCCAGTTTGAAATCCTCGAACGCCATCCTCGGAAGCAGAGACGCCGGCGGGTACAGCCGCAGCGACTCGTTGATTATCATGTTGAGCTGCATATATGACCCATTTTCAATTTATATTCGAGTTTTTTTTTAAAAAAAAAGGAATGCGAAAATGGGTACGTAGTAATTCATTAATGGCGGAAAGTTTAAAAATTTGTTCAAAATTTTACCAGAGTGAGTTTAGAAAGATGATCGGGGGAAGGGGGTTTGTCTCCGCAGACATGAAACACCTCCGCCCGAGCTCGTTCCTGCCAATTGGGATTGGTGGCGAGTAGCATTACGGTCCAAGTGAGGAGAAGCGCGGTGGTCTCGTGGCCGGCGAAGTAGAAGGTCTTGCATTCGTCCATGAGGACTTGGAGGTTGAGGCTGAAGCCTTCCCTCTTCTTCTGGGTCTCGGCGAGGAGCATCCCGAGGAGATCGTTCCCGTAGGACTCGCTTCGTCCAATCTCGACGCAGTCTTTTCTGCTCTGGATGATCTCAATCAACAGCTTCTCCACCTCCATCTTCCTCGCTTTAATCTCCCTATTATATTTACTGGGAATGTACCTGCGAAGATTAAATTAAATTAATTAAGATCCAAGGGAGAGGAGAAAACGAACCCACTATCAAATTTGAAGAGAGTGCCCGACTGAAAGTGATGGGCAAAAAGCATCTCGATAGATCACAAGTGTCACTCGGAGAAAAGAGAGGTCAACATATATGGCACAGAGAATGTTAGAAAATGGAACTGGCAAAGGCATGTGGAGATGGAAGTGGGGAGGATATATATTAATTTTCAGAGAATCACAGGAGGACTGCAACTGATCATCTGGAAGAAGAAGAAGGACTCACCGACTGCCGGGAAACCAGAAGTGGCGGCTGGACTGAGCGCAGAGGTGTTGCAGGGAGTTGAGGAGGTGGAAGATTTTCTTCCCTTTGTCGTAGCTGCTGGCGAATTCCGTCCGGGAAATGATGTCTCCGGTGACTCTGGTGAAGTACTTGCCGATCTCCACCTCCCCGCCGCCGCCGCCGCCGCCGCCGCCTGAACCCACCTCTGCATGTAAGGATTGGAGCATTTGCCTCGTGCATTCCACCATGTATCCCGCGTGGCTCTTCAAATTAAGCGCAACCATTGACGTATCAATTTCAAATCCTTAATTTATATACTACAGAAACCGGGAAGAAAAAACAAAAGCGAATTCAAACGAACCCAAGAGCGTCCGTCGCCCTCTGTATATATATATATATATATATATATATATATATATATACTAACCTTCAATTTGTCCCCCATGAATGCAGGCGCGACGATGTGTCGCTGGTGATACCACGCGTCCCCATTCGCCATGAGCAACCCTTTCCCGATGAAATGCTTGGAGTTTTGCTGCTGTAACCAGGACTTGCCGGAGATTTGGGTGTACTTGGCCGACAGAAGCTCCTTGATCATCTCCGTCTCCGTCAAACACATCCTCGGCTCGCTCCCACACCAGTATATGAATCTCTTCCCTGCTCATCCAAAGTACACGTTTTATACTCAAAACTCCATAATCCATGAAATCGAAAGAAAGGGAAAGAGAAGAAAGGGCAAAAAAAAAAGAAAGGGAATTAAGTGACGAACTGACCGTACTGTCCGGACCAGAGGATATAATGCGGCATGAGACGGGCGACGATGTCGTGGTGAATGGAGTCCATGTCGGAGGAGATGGTCTTAGAGATGATCGACGCCATCTCCACGAGATTTCCCACGAGGAACTTGGGTTTGGGCCCATTCACCCCCTGACTCTGCATAAACTTTTGGATCCTCCTGGGCGTGAGCCAGTAACAAGAGACGATGACATAGACGACCCTGAGCAGGGGAACGAGAAGCAGCATCAGCAGTAGGATCGTGATGAAGGCCATAATATTGCGGAGAAGGTAGAGAAATATTTGGGGCGGGAGAGAGGGACAGATAGATGGGGGTGGCCTTCTGCTGCCTCCTTCCCTCTCTGGCCCTCCCAAGACCCTTTATATAACCACAATACCCCATTAATGTAACAGTGGGCAAGAAAATCAGAATCCTCCCTCAGTCCTTCCGTCCCTAGGCACCGAGTCATCTACTGAGTCGGCGTGAACCGAGTGGTGAATAATCGCATCATGGCATGCAGATCGTGGGATACGAAACCGGGGACAATTTGACGTCCTTTCGCTCGGGAATGCAAATCTGAAATACTCTTTTTATCTTTGATCTTTCTCGTTGCCCTCCACCTCATCCGGCACCGCTGCCGTGTTTAATCTTTACCTTGAGAAGCTCCTAATTGACCATTTAACGGTAAGGTTCCGTCTCCTGAGTCCTGACCCCTCTTAATTACACGCTAATCGGATGTCTTCAATGCTCTCACCAGACTAGGGCGGGATTTCGGACCTCCTTTTCCCGGGGTCCGGTTCGCAAGTTTCACGGTTCAAAAACGGGAGTGGGCCCAGAGTGGCAATAATGAGGTAGGTGACTACCTCGTCCCTAGAAAGGGAATTTTGGAAGCTTCTCTTCGATAATATTTTCTTATTTTCTCCACCATTTTCCTTTTTCTTTTATATATATATATATATAGATATATATATATTATTTTTCCCTTGTAAAAAAGAACAATCACCGGAGACTGAGTCACTGAGTTGGGGAAGGGCCCTAGAATAGAAGCCAAGCCACCGCCCATCTTCTCGAAGTCAGGTTTCTCAGCGGTCTGGCAGGGGCCATGATTGAGGACCATGCATATTTGCATGTGCCCTTGGCCCTCTCCCGGACACATATAAGTCGAGAGACCACGTAACTTGCAGTCTCTTGCTCGTTATTACAAATTTACACAAATTTACATTTTTTTATTTTTTATTTTTTGTTTTTTTCCACGTTTGGTATGGGAGATCTCACCAGGATCTCCTGCCTGCCTGCCTGGCTACTTAATTAGATCAAGTGATGATTAACCCCCCCTCGGCACGCCTTAGTGTTAATTATCCTTCAACACCTTCTTGAAACGGCTCCGGCTATCCGATGGGTTCCAGGTTCAATTCCCGCGGTTTAAATCTGGACCAAATCGGCAGGTGGGTTAATTACTTAATTAGGAGGCCTAATTACTTAATTAGGAGGCCTAATTACTTAATTAGGAGGCCTAATTATTAGGAGCTTTAAAACAGGAGCAGCAGCAACACACCTCTTCACTATTTTTATGTTTTAAGGCGTTAATGGGTAAGATAGGTAGGATTGCCCACTCGGGTGAGAATTTTTTTGGACCCCGGCCTGTCTGGGTCGGGACCTTGGATTTAGTCTCTTTACCGGGTCCACCTTGTCTGCAGCTTGCCTACCACTTTCGCCGATATCAATTTTTACTCTTTCAATTATTCCCTAATCAACCTGTTTAATTAAATCACCTCTAACTAAGTTCGAATTTTCCTCATTAGTGTTCGCCATTCATTAAGCACGTTATATAAAATACGGCCCGGTTCAGATGATATATTCGCGCGTGGCCCAGGCAGATCCACATTTGGTGAAGATATATTGTTAAGAAGAATAATCAAGGGTATCTCCGGTAATAAATCATGTTGTCATCTCCTGGTCGGATATCGGAATGGAGGTGAAACCGGACCTGGAGATTGAACCGGCCCGCACGATTGGGATCCTACTCGCCGTGGCCCGTGGGAACTGGGGACGAGGGTGTCCGTCCTTATTATGGCCAGTCCCGTTCCGGCGAATATATATGTTCGTGGGCGACCCACTTTAGAACAGGGTTCCTCTTCTGACCGTTACGCCTTTGTATCTTCTTTCCTTTTTTTTCTTTTTTTTTTTGGCTTCCTTTGACTCCCACGTCCCGGTAAAAAATTCCCTCTTATCATTAGGATGCTCCTCTTATTACTTCTTAATTAATCCCCATTAGATTAAGTTAATCAAAAATCATACTTTACAGAGTGGCCCCAGGCGGGACTAACTGGACGGCATCAGTACTTACTCTTTTGACAAGGACACATTCCGTTGTTGGACTCTACCATGGCAAATAAACAGGGAATATATATATATGTAAGCACCGAAAATATATTTGCAGTTTAATTTGGCTGTATATTTAATGCATGTGTTGATCATATGTGCATTGAATTTTATGAGTATTTGACTTATTGTCATGTTGAGGATCACATATATATATATATATGTGATGTGTATGTGTGGATCCAAGTTGATTGTGTTTTTTCGGGTACGTAAATTCACTCTTTCTAATATATATAGTAAATCTGCCCTCTCTAGTATATAACTAAGGTTACACTCTAAGGTTACACTCGCCGAACCACGTAAATAATATTGTTTACATCAGTTTTTTTTTGAATGTGTGATTTTTCAGAAACAATATATATACTTTGGTGGATGAAATACAGGCTTTTAATTAGCTTTTGTTAGGGCAAATTAGGCAAGGGCTGCCGAGCACGCTTATGCTAAATGCAGGCTAACTTTAAAGTAAAAGACAGATAGAGATGGTAGCTTTAGATATAAATACAAAAGAATTCTAAAGTTATATAGAAGGACTGATATGGTAGCTTTTCTTGTTTGAGCGTTGAAGAAGGCCAGGGTGAGTTTGGTGACAGAAAATTTGGAGATGCTTATCGTCTAGTTATAAAAGTCCCACTGCTTTTGACAAAATGATGAGTGACAGCAGCTCTGTACTGGTTCAGAGGTCAAGGAATATTTTGGCGCCGTAGCTTTCTTGTCCATCTCTTCAGGCGCTCAAGCGGGCAACTGAGAAACCCACTTGATCATATATATAGGAAAAACCAAAAACGTTCATCAAGAGAGATTCCAGCTGCTGATGTAAATTGAAGTGACCCATGTAGTACTCTGATCATCTTTGGAGCTTCGACGATGGGCACTCCGAGGATTCCATCTCATCCCGAAATTGCCTTTTTATCAATGACTTAATTAATTTGCTTCTTCACTTCAACCCAAGTCAAACCCTTCTGGTTTCAGGTTTAATTTAAGTGGACAACGTGAGTGGAGGAACACTGTACAGACACTCGTTGTTATGATACATATACATATATACAATTAATGTTGGGTCCATTAACTGTCTATCTCAAAATGGCTGGCTAGCACATGTAGGTTGTGGTACTAGTGTGTTTTTTAACTTGACCTAGAGGTTAAAGATTAGGATGTCATTAATTAAAACTGCTTCTTATGCATGTACGTGCCTTGAATTTCACGAGTATTTGAATAATTACCATCTAGCGTCTAGCTAGCTAGTGACGAATGTAACGAAGACTAAACGAGAGTTGGTATTTTGTAACCCTAGTCGTTCTTGACATCCGTACTTAATTAGAACTCTTTTTTTTTATTTTTTATTATTATGTTTTTTTAGAAATGGCGAATAGGAGCTGTGAGGATCCGATCGAACACAAGTCCTCCCACAATATAATATGGGACCTCTGAGCTACTGCCCAAGCTAGTTCCCCTAACATCCATACTCTGTCTAAGTAAATATCTCCTCTTAACTCTCTCTTTCTCTCTCTCTCTCTTCTCTCTCTGTCTTCTTGCTCGTGGGGTAAGTTACACTGGCCTTAATTATCACGTAAATCTATAGATACTCTGTGCTTTATCTTTGTTCTTTTAGCATTACTTACTTTACTGTTGTTTCGAATCTGTGATTTTTAGTCTACATGCAGCATGGGTTAGTCTTTATATATATAGTTACTCATTAAATAATGTGGAGTAGTTGTTCACTTGTTTGTATCAAGAATTTTGATCATATAATTAAATATAATCTATAATTAATTAGTCTATATATATATATATATACTTTCCTTCCTAGCTCGCCAGGGACGTCGTACAGGGGGAGGGACCCCAATAACTAAAAACGGCAGACAGATTGGCAGTTTATTATTTGAGTCAATCTCTCGTACACAACAAGTTGCTGCCTTTTAGTGGCCTCTCTGATGCTTTTCTTTAATTTCGCACTTTTGTATTGATCGATTTTGATCGATTGAAATTTGATCGATTTCTCACTTCAGAGTTTTTTTTTTTTTTTTTTTTTTTTTTTTTTTTTTTTTTTACTAACCCACCACCAAATGAAAGCATCTTCTCCACCTACGTTGAACAAGAAAAAGCGAGTTCCATATATATATATATAATCTCTTCAGCCACCTTGATCGATGTCGGTATATATTTCTGATATATACTCGCTGATTAATTTAAAGAACAGACGAACACAAAATATTTACGAGGCTTCGTACCAGCTGGTGCATCCCACTCCACGAGTGAGAAGACAGCTAGAAGAGATTCACTATATATATATATATATCATGATGAAATTAAAGGGAACTTAATTGGGCATATATATATATATATATATATCTGCTTATTAGAGATTAGTCCTACATAGAAAATATTCCAGTCTTAATTAATTAAAGAGCAAAGTGTCTCTCGTCGTACGTGTTTAATTAGCCTCGTGCCCTGTATGATCAGTAGAAGGGTGATGTCTCCCTTCTCTTTTTCAGAATTGAGTGGGCACAGTACTGTACGTACCTACCACAACATGTGTGTAGAGAAATAGGAAGTCATGACTTCAATAGGCCTAATCGTTAATCGTGGAAAAGGAAACAGTACTAGCTAGACGGAACACACAATATTGCATAGAATCATATAATCAAAGTGGATCCCAGACTTTCCTATATATATATATATAAGATCACTAGCTAGCTAGCAAAACTTTCCCACTCAAACCAAGTCGTTCAATCTTTGATCATGAACACCACTATCCTTAATATCTGAACCACACAAAACCCAAAAACTATGCACTTTTCTTTTTTCTCTATAATAACATTTATTAGTGCAAATGTTAGGGTGCGTACGTACGAATAAGTACCCACTGCCAATAGCAACGCTAATATATAAGCGCCACTAACCTAGCTCCTAATTAATGGCGGTGGATACCGATACACATGCACTAACCCTTGTTCGCAGCGCACAAATGTTGAGTGTGGTACTAGCTAGTAGTATATATATATATATATCATGCAACAACAAGGTGGTGTCCCTAGCTAGCTCGATCCACCGGGCGTGCTTAATTATAGGCTTTAGTGCTTTTCTTTTTCCATTTGTAATTAGACAAGAGTGCGACTGGTTTCTTTTTTTCACCATCCTTTCCTCAATGATGAACTCAACTCAAAGATGCATTTCCTTTACTAGAAACCGCACCACTACTACTATACTGCGGTGCTTCTTCCATCTCCACGAAATGCGTTATATATATATATATACATATATACAACCAATTGCTTCAAGAATTCATGAAAAACTGGATTGCTCAAATATGGGTGTGTGATCGAGTGGAGAGAATTAATTGACCAGTGCTTCTGGATTGCTCAAATTAATATGGGTCTGTAATTGCCACTAGCTACCTGTTCATGTTATATATCTTTCAGTAATCAGTTTGATCGATAGCATGTACAATATTTTTGTTTGGTTGTTCAAAGCATCCAAATCCAGGGGGAGCGGTTGGACCTGAATCAGATCCAACTACTAATTTGAGTATAAACTCTCAATCACAGAGTTGGTTCAAGACTTTTTTTCAAAAATATATATAACCATTAATTGATGGCTTCTTTATACTGATCATTGTATTGGATTCTTATCATGGTACAGCAACCAGTAGGAGTACACTTGTTTTTGTATCTATTGCTATCATCCCCTGGACCATATATATTCTCTTTATATATAATTAATAAAACTGCATGCTATATATTCTAATTAATCCCAGTAATTAATAAAAACGTCTCTCCAGACTTTCATCTTTATATCTATATATATATATATATATATCCGTCGATTAATGCATGTGTATATTTATTACATGCATGGGAAAATAGCAAAATTTCAAAACCTTTAAATTAAACAAGAGTACTAATTTCTACTCAATAATCATATATATATATATATATTATAGGCAAATGGGAGTCAAAGGGTTAGAACGATTTAATTATCATATAAAATTACCGATTAATATTGTCAAACGTAATTCGAAGAACTATTTGTTACCGTTGCCAATTTGTACCCCGATGGATTAAGTAGACGGCGATGAAACGAAAAAGAGAATTTGCCTAAACTCCTAGCTTTCTTGTTTTTAAGTTCAATTACGTTGTTCTTTGTGTTGGGTAAATATAATTAATGAATACATTGGAAGTGCCCTTGTTCTTAAGATTCAAATATTCAGAGTCTTATAAATGTACAGATTATCAAACAACATCTAGTATATAAAAGGAGTCAGATAATCCTCTGTAAACTAAAATTGTTTAAAAATTAAATTAAAAGCATCTAAAGCTTTGACAACGATACATTTGGGCCTGGCCTGTCGACCAGGCCCCTGGACCATCTGATCAGGCTAAAGGGAGTGGTCCGGGGCCTGGTCCACTGACCAATTTTTCTCTTGAAGGATTCTATTATTTTTTAAGTCCGGGACCACGTGAACAAGGCCCATCATGAGGACGTCCAATATTCAATTCAAGCCCAAGAATCGAACTGGACTTAAGCTCTCTTTCGGGCCCAAATCCAGAAGTAGGAGGCGCCTGACCTCGCCTTCCGGCTTCTTCAACCCCTCAGCTGGTCAAGCTCCGCGCCTTTTCACTCTGGAGCGGAGCGAAGATGAGGAGGAAACCATTTTTTCCTGCTAATTCTTCGAAGCAAGCCATCAAATTGTACACTTTCGGACATCGTTTGTTGTCGTCTTCGTCTACGTCCATTCATACTTCAGAAGAAACGAGAACAGCCGTATTCTCTGATGTACCTTTTATGCGAAGACAGCGAAGCAAAGGCATCTCTCCTTCTTCATCGCAACCCCGCGCGAAGAATCAGGCCGTAGTTCCTTCATTTAAATTCAAAACGGAAGACCGTAATGTATTCAAGGACTTGTGCGGAGATAACAAATTCAAAGAGGCCGTGGACATCCTCTGCCAGCAGAAACGCCTCAAAGAGGCTGTGCAAATTCTGGGCGATATTGATCGCTCCGGAACGCGTCCATCTCCCGCTATTTACTCTTCGCTGTTGAAGCTCTGCCTTCAGCTAGAAGCTCTCGAAGAGGGAAAAACTGTGCATCGCCACATAAAAGGCTCCGGGTTTAAACCTGGGACCGTCATTTCTAATCGCCTTATTGACATGTATGCAAGGAGCGGCAATTTAAATGATGCCCGCCGAATTTTTGAGGAGATGGAGGAACGCGACCTCTGCTCTTGGAACACAATGATTGCAGGCTATGCCAGGAAAGGGGAATTAGAAAATGCTCGCAGGCTATTCAACAGAATGACTGAAAGAGATCATTACTCTTGGAGTACAATGATTTCGGGTTATGTTCGCCATGACCAACCCAAAGAAGCTCTGGAACTTTACAGAGAACTACAGGGGGATGTTAGCTCGAAAAATAACAAGTTTACAGTGTCTGCCGCCCTTGCGGCTACTGCCGCTGCTCCATCAATGCGATATGGGAAGGAGATTCACTCTCATATTCTGAGAACAGGATTTGCATCAGATGCCATTGTTTGGAGTGCTCTTTCCGATATGTATGCCAAGTGCGGAAGCATAGAAGAAGCTCGTTTTGTTTTTAATGAAATTTTAGAAAAAGATGTTGTCACTTGGACCACCATGATTGGAAGATACCTGGAAGGTGGAAGGAGAAAAGAGGGATTTGAACTTTTCTTTGATATGTTGAGATCAGGTGTTAGACCGAATGAGTTCACATTTGCGGGGATATTGAATGCATGCTCGGCTCTAGCTGCTGAAGAATTGGGGAAGCAAGTTCACGGCCACATGACTCGGATTGGGTTTGATCCCTTCTCTTTCGCAGCAAGTGCACTAGTGGATATGTATTCAAAATGTGGGAACATTGAAAGTGCAAGAAAGGTTTTTGAAGCCTTGCCTCAGCCAGATATAGTTTCCTGGACTTCTATGATTGCCGGATATGCCCAGAATGGCCAACCGAAGGAAGCTCTACATTACTTTGACTTGCTTCTGAAATCAGGTACAAAACCGGATCATATTACATTTGTTGGAGTTCTTTCTGCTTGTACTCATACTGGATTAACTGATAAAGGCCTTGAGATATTTCATTCAATAAGTGAAAAGCATGGATTGACTCACACTGCTGATCACTATGCATGCATTGTTGATCTCCTTGCAAGAGCGGGTAAATTTGAAGAAGCTGAAAAGATCATTGACAACATGCCCATAAGGCCAGATAAGTTCTTGTGGTCATCATTGCTGGGTGGTTGTAGAATTCATAGAAATCTCAAATTTGCAAAGCAGGCAGCAGAAGCTTTGTTTCAAATAGAACCTGAAAATGCTGCAACATATGTTACATTGGCCAACATTTATGCCACTGCAGGAATGTGGGAAGAAGTGGCAAGGATTCGAAAGATGATGGATGACAGAGGAGTGGTGAAGAAACCTGGCTCCAGTTGGATTGAGATCAAAAGACAGGTCCATGTATTTTTGGTGGGAGATAAATCACACCCCAAAGCAAAGGCAATCTATGCATTACTGGGTGAGCTTTCCAAAAAGCTGAAAGAGGAAGGGCACGTCCCAGATACAAATTTTGTGCTGCATGATGTAGAAGAAGAGCAGAAGGAGCAGAATCTCATATACCATAGTGAAAAGCTTGCTGTTGCCTTTGGAATTCTTGAGGCTCCAGCTGGTACACCAATAAAAGTTTTCAAGAATCTGCGAATTTGAGGGGACTGCCACTCTGCCATTAAGCTCATATCTAAGATTGCCAAGAGAGACATCATAGTCAGGGATTCAAGTCGCTTCCATCGCTTCCTGAATGGGACCTGTTCTTGTGGAGACTTTTGGTGATACAGCGCAGATAAAATTATGAATGGACATTGATGTGCTCATGCTTCTTTTACATTTTGTGGAGAGGGCAGTCTAGCATTGGAAATGGCACCAGCGGTCTGGTCAGGCAACAAGCAAACAGAAGATCTCACACATCAAATTATCATCAATGGGCACCTACCTGACCAGGTTGAGGTCTGTAATACGAAGTCCTCTCTCTCCATCTTTTCCAACTTGCTAGTGTTGGTTTCCGACTGCCCTTTCCTTGTCAGATTCATCCACATTTTTTTTGTGCTTGGTCTTGCTAATCCTCTTATTGGCATTGGCAATACCTTTCTCACTGTGCCATTACTATTTACTATATATATTCACAAGGCATGCCCAAACCACTTCAACCGACTCCCTTTGGGTCTACAAGTACTACTTCTGGTTTTTTCTCAACATTTCATTTGTAATTTCCCAAACAACTTTGGATATTTCTTAACATATCTTGAGTCCCTAACTTCCATCTTTTATGATGCCTCTTCATTCCTGCTAAGAATTTTTGCTTAAGAAGCATGGCTGAAATATTTCTTGCTAAAGTTACCATGACCTTTTTTTGCCCTATGCCTATATGGTAGCATTCCCCGTTCTAGTCTCCAATTCAGCCGTCATTTATTCTTTTATCCTACCTCTTGCATCCTGTTCGAGATTTTCTCATTTTGAGAGGTCCAACCTAGGAAACGTAAAGACTTGACCTTTATCCTGCCATGAGCAAATATGTTCATTTTTGCTGTGAAATGCCTCCAAAACTGGACCTAGCATCTGCATCCTATGACAACTATTATGAGGCCAGAAGAAAAACCGACCGATGCAGTTCATCTGCCTCTAATATTTGAATCGGTCTTACAGCGCTTGTGAAGGCTTGTATTTGCAGACGAGTTTGATTTTTATGTAACTTATTCACAGCTTCCTAATTTCTTTTATCAGAAGCTGATGTTTCTCAGTTCTTGTGGAGGGAAACTGGTAACGATTGCAAGTGAACACAAGTCTGATGTGATGTGAGCCGGGTAACACAACCGTATATATGTTCTTTGTAAATTTCTGTTTATCAGATTTGAGATTCATCCTTTTCATTGTTCATGTGTTGTATTTCTGTGGGATAATCTCTCAACAGCTTTAAATCCAATTTTTGGAGTTCTTTGATTGTGTTAGGACCAAATTAAGTGGTCCTCTTTTTGGCATAAGGACGTGGCTATAGGAAAGGAAAAATAGAAACAATCAATGTCTTTATTTAGACATGGAATGTGTCATGATGGACACACGTAGATAGTGCCCTTGAGATAAGGGTCATAGTGGAGCTTATTAAGGAGCCTAATCTTGGTCTTTTTTCTAATATAAAAGAAAAATGCTATGATCAACAAGATGAACAAGCAAACACATAGAAGAAAAGGAGTAGAGTGAAAAGAGAGAGATCTTCAGGATCGTCTCTAAAGTCACGAGTGAAGTACGCTGCGAAGCTTTCTGGAGGAGAGCAACAACTAAGGGGGAGCCTTGGTAGGGACAAGGAGATCAGAGACGTTCTCTTCCACTCACGTGTGTGTTTCTCTGTATTTCGTCAAATTCATATGTACGTCCACTTCTTATATTTCTGTTTGTTTGATGTTTCCGATTCCAAGTGTTGGAGTCGCCTCGGTGTTGTAACACCTATATATTATAACACCAGACAAGAAACGGGACCTACAAATTGCTTGAATAATCTAATGCCAAGAGCGTCGGAGGATAAGTGCAAACTCTTGTTGAACTGTTGGCCTGGTCCAGCAGCCAACTTGCAATGAGTAATCTTTCAAGCAAGAAGGAATGGTACAAATTTTTTCTTTTAATGAATTAGTTAGAATTATTGATTAACCTTTAAAGTATCCGTCATTAGTGATTAGTGACGCCATGAAGGACCATGTGCATTACGCCATTATCCACCATTTACTTAAATGAGAAATTAAAAGATTAATTTTACCCTTCTATACTTTAAAGTAGTTTTAATTTATTCCTATCATTTCGTTGTTCATAATCATAATTCACATTTTGTTAAACAGAAATATTTCAAAAAATATACAGACTATTTCCCCTCTTATATAACGATTACATTATGTGGCCTTATTTAAAATGAGAAACAGAGGAGATATGTAAGTTATTTTATTTACAAAAACATTTAACATGCTAATTGTAATAGTATATCAGCTCAATTTATTATTAAAAACTTCTTAAATATAATATAAAATAATATGAAATAAATAAATAAAATACTATATAAAACACAAATAAATAAAAATTTACTTACCTTCTACTAAATTTTTGGTGGTAATAAGTAGTTTAGTATTACTTAAAAAAATAAAAAATAAAAAATAAAATAAAAGGACCACTTTCTAGTGTCTAAGAACTTACTGCGCCACGCAAATATAAATTAAAAGTCTAAACCTAAAATAAAATAAATAAAAAACAAAAAAATAAACAAAAACAAAAAACAAAAAAAAACAAAAGACAAAAAAAAAAGGGTAAATACAAATTCCAAACAGTGAAGCTGAGGCTGCGATTCTACGAAGACTGCGACTTTGATTTTTGAGTTAAGATTTAAGAACGAGAGGACGACGATAGCCAATGGCTTTCACTGGCGCCTTCTCTTTCTTTGCTCGCTTCAGTTCCAAGTCCCCCAGTACACAACCCACAAACCCGGAACGTCCACACATTGAGAAAATGGCGGCTCCCGCCGTGATCGTGTCTGCCAGCTCTGCCGCATTCTCGCCATCTCCGAAGAGTTTCGTCTCCCTTGGAGGAAACTTCAAGATAAGCAGTTTTCCAACTCAACGTAGACGATCCTCAGTAAGTGCATCTTCTCTTTGGTATCTTCTTTCTCTGATGCTTTATGTCCTTCGGCAATTCGTCGGGGAATCGTGTTTCAACTTTTGTTTATTTCTTTACCCTCATTTAGACAGTTGCCTGTTAGTAGGATGATCAAAATGAGCAGGAGAATATGGAGCCTTTTTGCTTGAGTTGGGTTCTTGAATGCTCAAACATAAATATTAGATTCCGAAGTATCATTAGGAGATGAACCTCTCTTTCTTTCTACCGCTTGTTTGACTTAACCAACATTGACTGTGACCTTGACCTGTGACTTCAGTTTTTTTCGTTTTATGGGTGAGTTTCTACTTGTGTTGTCAGAGCGACGAGGAATATCGTATTTTGTTGGGTCTCGCCGATTCTATATGTTTTTTAACAATTGTTGATAACGATACTTCTTGTCCAAAAAATTAAGCAACTAATAAATTGTTACTAGTTGCTTCTGAGTTGGGGATGTAGGAGACAGGAAACTTGTTCTAAATTAAAAGGCCCCGGACAGAAGTGAAATGCAGGTTATCATGGATGTTCGGTTCTCAAACATCTCCAGTGAGTTGGTCAGATAGATTTAAGTATTGAGATCGTCCCTGAACTTTGTAAGCAATCATGATGTCTCCTGTACTCTTCAATTTGACTCACAATGAGCCAATGGAATCTGGTCTTGAGAATCCATGAGACATATATGAGAGTCTGTAGGTCAATGCACAGGCAAATTAGATTGGCAATAAACATAGAACTGCACAAACTGGCATACATTTCATTTACTGCTGCCATCTGCATTAATTTGCTATTCTTAATATAATTGACCTAAGAGGTGGAATTTAGCAGAGCCCAGCCCAGACCTATGTAGGCTCGAGGTTAGCTTGACTTAGAAAACCTTAGCTTGAGCTCGGGCTCAAGCTAGACCTTAAGTCCTGAGTAGAGTTCTACCTTGAGCTCGTGCCAACTTTTCAAGTTTGGAACTCGAACTCAAGCCACCTCAACAAAGAGCATTTTGGGAAGACGATCCTAGCCTTCAACTTCTTCTCCAGCGGGGTTTCTTCTCCAGAAATGTTGTTAGCTTTTATGGACAAAAGGATAGAATTCAAAAGGAAATAAAAACTGGTCAGAGAAATTGCAGGAGAAAAAAGAAGACAAAATAAATTTTTGGTGAAGAAAAAACTGATGGCACCTGAAAGTGTGCGACATTATGGCGTAACAGTTGAGAAAAATGACAAAATAAGAAAATACTAAAATAAAAAGTAAAGTAGGAGATTGGAAGAAAAGAATAAAAATTTGGGGAAGAAGAAATGCAATTTTTAGTTTGATTCCAAGAAAGTTGTCAAAGACTGGATGTCAGGAGCATCAACAGTGAAAATTTTGGGGACCTCTGGAAAGATGAAAGAGAGGTTTCACAGCTTAAGCTATCAATTTACCCTGATTCAAGAAATTGGAGAGGCAATGCCTTAGTCGCCACTATAGTATAAACTCTCTCTATTTCTGCAGCAGCAAGAAAAGAAGGATAAGATGGAGGAGAACAAAGAGGCGCAAGGGATCTCGAGAGAAATGAAAAAAGAAAGATAGAGCTTGCTCTTGTAGTATAAAGAAAAGGAAATGATGATTGCAGCTGTGAAAATAAGTTAGAAATATGAGGAAGTTCTTCACTCTTAACACTCAATGAAAAGAATATTAAACATTTATTTAACTCTCTCATGTGAAACGAACATGTTCATGAGACTTACGAATCAACCCCCTCAAACTTGAGTTCGGCTCATTTTGGATTACGAGCTTTTATTTTGTTAGAAATTGGCTCAAGATTGTTAAAGAACTAAGTGAATCAAGCTAAAGTCAAGTCGAACATGAACCATTCGCGAACGGGTTTGGCTTCTTGCCTCCCTTAAATGGAACCATTGTTAATTACACTCAATGTCCTTAAGTGCTCACTCTAGCGAGAACCCTGACCCGATTTTTTATTTTTTATATTTTAATTTATGAATAAGCATTTCATGAAGGAGATGTTTGTGCCCAGAGGAAATCGTTTGAAGAAAAGAAAGTGCATGTGAAAATATTTCTATATGCCCCAGACAAATTTTTATGGTGGGATTAGCTATTGTTGATATGAAGTATGAACTTTAGGTATCAGGTACTCTGCCTTTTTTTTCTCTCTTACTGGTTGTTTCTGATCTGATGTACTGGACTGTGCTTAGCATTTATCTGAAGGTGTTATTGCCTTCTAGTTTCAATTATTTTGTAGAATAGAGAGTAGCTATAATTTGATGAACAACTTAAGAACTTGGGAGGAAACCATTTTTACTGCTTTGTGAATGAATGGCATCTTCTGACTGTAATACTTCAGTTGATGTGCAGAGAAAATGCAACTTATACCGTGAAATATATTCGTATACTACGAAGAAAACAATTACCAAAACGCTTTGCTGCCAATTAAAAGTTGAAGAGGGCATAGGTGATGAAGCATGTGAGTTAGTCAGTGGAGTTGACCTTATTTTAGGGGAAGGAACAGACAGTTTTCGTGCTTATTTGTTGAAAGCTGTGAAGAACAACAACGGAACAGGTCTATTGATATTATCAGATATTTTTGGGTTTGCTGATTCCGCTACAAGAGATTTAGCCTACCGTGTCGCCTGCAGTGGTTACAAGTATGTATTCTGAACTTAAAAGTATGTATTTTGATTTTGAAAGAGTTTATTTGAACTTCTTCAATAAATTCACTTTTATGTATTTTGGTTTTGAAAGAATTTATTTGAACTTCTTTAATAAAATAATTTTTTCCCTAAAATAAAAGGAAAAAAGAAAAAAGTCTTTTGCACTTGATGTACCTAACTTTCTGTATCTTAGAGCCACTCCACTATATCAGCATCAACACCTGCGTTATGTTTTGAAATGGTTGAAGGCTATAGGGGCAGTCACTTATGGGAAGTACTACAATGAGATCGACAAACTTTGAGAGTACCACACTGCTTTTCCCTTGAAACTTCACTCACAATATATTCTTCCCTAGCAAGAAATTTGAAACCAAGTTTGGCTTTTCTTCCCCTTTTAATCAACTGAATGCTATTAAATAAAGTAACAACTATCCTGCTCATCTATTTCTGTTCACATGTACCTAGTGGAATTGAACAACTTTTGACACTGCTTTACGGTTTTTCTCATTTAGTAACATTCAAGTTCTTCCACCCACAAAATTATTTCATCTTTCAACATCTGATCATTCTATTGTATTGAGACGCCATCTGTTGTTTCTTGTGTAAATGGAACCTACCCAAGTATGGAGTAAAGCACTTGTTTAGATGGAGCCTACCCAAGTACAAATTAAGTAGGAAAGAGCATGTACCAGATTTTTATACAGGGCCTCTTTGTAAGGTTTAAAAAGTAATCAATCTGTAATAAAAAGTCACTAATTATTGGGATTTTGTCACTAAAAATCTTGTTGAATGTGATTCATCTCATGAAGTGGTGAGCCTCCTTTCTTCAAGAGTCCAGACCTTTTTTGGCTTTGATTAACATCAATTTTAATTAGATGTGCTGGTGACAATTTTCTCGTGGGCTAAACTATATTGCAGTGTTTTAGTTCCAGACTTGTTCCATGGGGATCCATGGACAAGTGAACGATCCAAAGATGAGTTTGAGCTCTGGGTGACAAGGCAATCTCCTGAGAGACTTGTGAAAGACATCACAACCTCAGCAAGATGGATGGTAGATGAATTTTTAGTTGCTGAAATCTCAAAAAAGCTAGGTATCATTGGGTTTTGCTTTGGTGGTGGGCGATTAATTGAGACTTTGGCTGGAGACAGTGGGCTCCTCTTTGGTACTGGGGTCTGCTTTTACGGCACCCGTATTGACCCATCTCTGGCAAGGAAAATAAATGTTCCAGTCCTATTTGTTTCAGGGGATGATGACCCTCTTTGCCCTGTAAGTGTTTTACATGATATGGAGAAAAACATAAAAAATTCAAAAGTGCTGATTTACCATGGACGGGGCCATGGGTTTGCCCATCGTCCAGAATCTCCAGAAGAGGATGAAGATGCAGAGGATGCATTTGCTCAGATGAAGGCATGGCTACATGATTGTTTAGTGGCTTTAAATTAGTAGGTGAAGTTCTTACTGGAGTTGTGTGCTGTATACTTTGTTAGATGCTTGCATAGATTTCTGTCCTGATCATATTTGGAAATTCCTTTAAACAAACCAAATTGACTCAGATTTGTAATTTATATTGTTCACCATCTCATCATTATCTTGCTGACAATAGCTGTTACATGACATCTATAGTAGTTACTTATCATTTTTATACTTCTGAAGATGTATATTTCTAGCGGGTTCAATCTACCAAACGTGAAAAACAAAAAGAACAAAAACCAAATACTGTATGGTTTACCAACCGTTTAGATACATGATCCAAGAATAAATGTAAGAAAAGATGCAGATTAAAGAATTCCTGTTTTGTACTTATTAAATGATGATAGGTTTGCATATTCTGACTACATATTTTGTATCTAGTATTGGATAATCAGCAGGTACCAAGACATAATTGAAACTGCGATTTCCAACGTGAGATGAAAAAATAATACGATGGAGTAAGATTGAAGGGAATCCGAAGCTGAAAAATGTTTTGGTTGGTGGATGGTTGTCATTTTGTTCAGTTTTGGATAGGTAGCAGATTGAAAGCAAATTGGATGACTGGGCAAAACGGGTACCTGCGTACATGTTTTTGTATTTTGTTCCTTGGAAGGAGTACAACGAGCAAATGAACCCCTGCTCTGATCCTGCCAGTAAATTAAGGGAACACGTGGGCTGTCCCTCCACGGTGGTTCTCTGTTGCTGGAAGGAGATAAGCTGTTATTCAAAGTGGTAATGGGTAATGAGCAGGAACGTAAGAGACATGGAAAAGGATGTTTTAATGGTGAAGGTGCATTGTTGCACCGTGTTGCACCTTGCACCTACTTGTGTGTTCCATAAGTGCATGGGCTTTCTTTGTCAGGATGCGAATTACAAAAGGGTTTTTTGAATATACCATCAGAAAGGAAGCAATGAAAATCAAAACTTTTTGAATGTGAACTGGACGTTTTGTCTTCTGGGTTTTGAATTTGATTTGTGGTTTTGGCCTTTTCTGAATTCTGATTGTTTTCTGCAGAGGGAAAAAAAAAAAAAAAAAAAAAAATCCGGTTCCTTGCAGAGAAGAAGAAACCCCAAGAATTCAAAACCACCCACATACTGCTACAGTTCAAATATTAAGCGAAACATAATGTGTTTTTCATTAAGTTTGCATCTTTCAACTACTTCATCGCCAGCAAGTTTCATTTATTCATCCATACACCCAAAGCCAAGGTGATGAGCCACCCATCAGTGGAGTAGCTTACAAGGATGCCCTACCTACAAGAGATCTTCTGCGCTCCGTTCACAAAAAGAGAAAAAACAAAGTCAAGAAGTAGATATGCCAAAGCAGGCCAACTGATGGTAGACGGCAATATGTTGGAAAATTTTGGAAGAAATACATGGAGATAAGGTTTATGAAGACGAAGAGCGCGACAAAGCGACAACGACATGAAAGGCGCAGCCAAATGATGGATAACAGAGACGGACTTTTAATACTTAAATCAGAAGACTGCTCTTTGTTTATAGTTTAGCAGGGAAGTCCCATGTGCCCATAACATCTGTTCCTAATTGTTTTTGAGCTCTAGTTCTCGCTTTAATGAGTTACTTTTGCAAATCTTCTGTTATAGTCTCCTGCTTTCTGCCTACATTTCCGTTCAATCTTCAACATTGACAACCAAGTATTGGATTATGTAAGCAGCCAATCTATTTAACTCCGACTTTTAAGTCATTAAAGATAAAGAAGAAGACATTTGAATTGAAAAATTATTTGATTACGTGCTGTGTGGACGCACCTGCAATTCCGGGGACGATACCAGAAGCTTTTCTGTATTTCCACTGCGATAGAGGCATTTCAGCAAACACGTAAAGAGCAATCAAAATAAAGAAGCGGCTTCCTTTCCCGGCCATTATGAAGCAAAGGAGACAGGGGTACAAGATAGTTGTCATGCATTATTTGAAATTTTGTATCATTTTTCCTCTCTTTTCCTTTTCCTCCTCTTTTTCATAATAGCGTGTCACTCATCACTCATCATTCCTTATCAAAATGAAGGTGGTCGGCCTGACCCATCACCCCTTCTCTCCCTCAGGTTCGTAGATTTGGGACCCATCTGCACATGTGAGGAGCCCAAAGGGTGCACCCCCCCTATAGATATGCACATGCCGGACATTAATTCCTAGTATATGCAACGTTACAAGGGCGGGAAGGGTAAAATGCCTCTTCTCTTCCTCTCCACTACTTCTTGTGCTTCATTAAAAAATTCAATGCAAAGACCCAAATACTTGCCAATTCCAGGCACATTCATCTCCCGCACTCCAGGCCCAGATATTAAAGCAGAAAGAAACTTTCGGAGGTCATAAAAGCCAAGAAACAAGCTCGTATGTGGTGTGTGTCGCTCCCATGGCTTCTTGAATTAAAGAAACAAGGTCGCGCATCCTTCCGAGTCTGCATTACTGTTGGACTGCCCCTTTCGTAGGGATCTTCACACTGACACTCCGGTCCATGCGGGGTGGGTGTCACAGCCACTCAGCCAGAACAGAATTAAGGAAGGTTTCATTCAATACACCAACCAAAAGAAAAAGCGGAGATTGACCGCGTCACTCGCAGTGCATAATGAGGAAGAGAAAGCTCTCGCAGGCTCGCACCTGCTGCTGTAATAAAAGTGACACCAGGTGTAAAGAAGTTGCACTGCGAGAGCTTTTGTCAGGTTGCCGATTTAAAAACTCATAATCATCAAGGAAAAGGAAATGAAAAGAGAAAAACTGAGAGAGGTACTACAGTACTACTGGCTGAGAGTCTGAGACTCGTTCATACCCGAGAGAGAGAGAGCGGCAGAGAATAACATTATAATATGATAGTAACAAGGACCAATTCAATGTACACATGACAATTTACAGGGCAGCAGAGAGCTCCATCCCCTTTCTTCCCCAAAAACCATGTTCCTCAATAAATTCAAATCTCACAAAACAACACCAATCCACTTTTAATAAACAAAACCCCAAAAAAAGAAATAACAAATAAATAAGCAATGACAGACTGTTTCTCTAAGTTAAAAAAAGAAGGGAAAAGATAACCACTTTAGGTCCTCATAATCCTCTGCTTGAGGTTCTTGCTTCTGAATTGGCAGAAGAAGATGAAGATGAGATAGTAGTAGTAACACAGTTTCACTTTTGCTCGTTTGTTTGGCTCTTGTGTTTGCACCTTATATTGAGTCTGAGGATGTTTTGGTCTTGGATCTGTATAAGAGTTTCTTCTTCTTCGAGCTGGTGTTGTCGACGGTGAGAACCACCTTACCAGGCTCTCCGATTTTGAAGCTGTTTTTAATCACAGGCTCGTCTGTAGAGCTTATCTTCCTCGTCTTCTGGACGATAACCGTGTATCCATCTTCAGCACTAGGGACGAATTCAGCACCATAGCTCACATCCCAACCCACAACACGAAGCTCCCAGACAACAAAGCATGCCTGCCACATATTTTGTTTTTGAATTTAGATCAATCTCAATAAAGGGTCAATTCACATTCTGTGGCATGCTGAAGATGAATAAATAGAAGACCCACCTCAGTTGCAGGCAATTCAACCGTGTATTTTGAAGCTGGCTTAATGGTGATCTCTGTTACAGGGTCAGCAGTGCTGAAGTCGGGGTCGCTCTCCTTGCTCAGACCACCGTATTGAACAGGAACTTGCTCAGGAGCAATGTATCTAAATAGCAAACAAGTATTGGCCCATATGAGTTACAGACAAAAGAAGATGATTATGCGCAGAGGAAGAAAACAACTCATCCCTATTTAAAGTGTAGTTCAGAGAGCATCCAAGAGATACATCCCAACAATGGTGGAATTCATAGCGAACATATGAATCTATACTGAAGAACCACTAATGGCATAAACCTTAACAGAATAAATGAACAGGCAAATGAATCCAGAGGGAACAATTGGAAGGAAGAATACTGATAAGACAAATACACAATAAGAGCAAATGATCAGAAATGAAAAAAATAGCAACCTCAACAACCGAAACAAAAAATGAAAGTGGTAAGAAAAAGAAAGAACTTGAACAAACAAAGACGACAAAACACTTTAGAACAGATGAAAGAAAATCCAATACTAATGGAAGTCATTTAAAGAAGAAGGAAAGCCAATACCCAATTAGGAAAAGAATGTAAAAAGATGAAGAAAATAAAAAAACAGGAGATTAAAGGTGGGATGAAGTGTCTGTGAATTAAAATTACTAACTTGAAGAGGGTATCCGTGGACTTCGAAGGGCCAGCGAAGACAAACTTGCTCTTGGTACGCTGAGTAAGGAAGGGGCTGATCATCCGATTGAATGCAAGATACCACCAGGGGACATTGATAAACACCTGTAATTTAATTCAAATTGAAGTTAGCAAAACCGCTTGAATCAATTAAAGAAGATAAACCGAGAAACCAAACCCAAAGTTACCTGCTTTGCGACAAATTCAGGATAATTGTCCTGGAGCATATTAAGCGCCTGGTTGGTCGCCTGCCTGAGCTCTCTCTTTCCTGGTCCGGGGGAGTTCTTCAAATCTGTTACCTGAACAAAGGTGCAGATCCCACTAGGAGAGAAATCCAGCTGTTGGCGGATGCTCTTCTCAAGGAACTGAATCCTCCAGCGCAAGAATTTCTGCCTCTTCTCGGCATCGGAGAAGGTTTTGTCATAGAGCTCCTTGTTCTGAAACTCGCCGTAAACGTTGTAGCAGACAGGGTGGCCTTCTTTATCGAACCCATGCATGAAGACCACACTGTCGAGATCGTTGCCCAGATCTTCCTCAAGGAGGGAGTCGATTCCGAACTCCTTCCTCCAGCGAACGGTGTTTTTGATCATCGTGAAAGCATCCTTCACCTTGAAATCTCTCGCCCTGAGGAACTTCAACAGGATCACATCGCTCTTCTCATCGCCAAGGAGTGGGACTCCCCAGATGAAAACCTCCTCCGGGGGCACCTCGGCGGCCGCCGGAGCCTCTTCGGCGGGAGTCTCCTCGATCTTCTCGCCGACTGGCTCCGATGATTCTGGAGCAGGAACAGGGGCAACGGCCACGACCGTTTCCTCAATAGCTTCCACAGTCTTGGCGCCATCATCGTCAACGACAACGGAGGTAACCGCCACAGTCTCCTCCACGACTTCGGCGACCGTTGCCGGTTCGGCAGGTGCAGCTGGCGCCTCAGCCTTGGGAGGCTCCTCTGCCTCAGCCTTCGGTGCCTCCGGAGCTTCAGCCTTTGGTGGCTCCTCCGCCTCGGATTTCGCCGCCTCCTCTGCCGCCTTCGGCGCCTCCTCCTCTGTCTTAGATGCCTCTACTTCGGCGGGCTTTTCTTCTTCCTTGGGTTTTTCCTCTTCCTTGGGCTTCTCCTCCTCTTTGGGAGGCGGAGCAGTAAACTCCCGCTTGTTAAGCGCCTCCTGGATCAACTGCTTGAGCTCGTCGAGCGCTTTCTTCTCCGGGTCACGAAGATCCGAAACCCGGTTGCTCTCCTCCTTGAAAGAGACGGATTCGGAAATGACCTCCTCCGGCGCGGGCTTCTTTTCCTCGGCCTCGCCGGCAGCCTCCGGCGCAGGCTTGGCCTTTTCCGGCTCAGGATCCGCCGGAGTCTTTTCCTTCTCTTCCACCTTCTCGACCGGAGGATCGGCCGTCACCACGACCGTCTCGGCGACAGTCTCCGCCGGAGCAGCCTTCTGAGGTTCCTCCGCCATCTGTCACAATTGAAGATGCTCGCCGATGAAAAAAAAGGAAGAACTTTTCGATTGCAAGTCGTCGAACGAGGGAGAGAGTGCGAGAGAGACAGAGAGAAGAAGGGTTTAGTGCGAGAAAGGGCGAGGGAAGAAGAGAGCTTAAATGGAAGGGAGAAGCTATGGACCAGTCTGTCAAGTCAGATGTACAGCCGATGCTACTCTGGAGGGGCCCACGGCCGTTACCCGAATATAACGCCGTAGAAGTATCTTCGCCCCTCCCCCGTCCCCCCCTTCGGTGCCGTCGCCCGCCGGCGGTTGGTCGCGCCCACCGGAAACTCAAAACCCTCTCCCCCCGTTTTCCTCATTTTCCTCCCACTCCTGTATCACTCTAAACACAACCAGAAAATAAATAAATAAATAAATAACAAAAAAAAAATCTCTTCTAAATAACGGCCGTAGAACCGTGCTTAGCAACGGCGAGTAAAACTGTAAAAGCGTAAAACCCAAGTAAAAAAACCAAAAATAATAAAAATACGGAAAATTGCAGAACATGAGTCGAGTAATAGACATGTTCCGAAGAATCCGAGAGCGGACGAGAATGTCGTCTACACGTGGGAGACGGAGGGGTAAATCAGTCACTGTGAGCTCCAATTTATTTTTCCCCCCATTTTCAACTTCCGCTTTCAGCATGATTGATTACATTTCGCCCCCGCGGCCGCGAGTCACTGTTGCCCGCCTGCCCGGGATTCGCTGTTCGTGAATCGTGAGGAATGGAGAAGAATGAGGTCGCTCGTGCTTCGTTGCGTGCATTGAAACCATCGAGTGCAAAGCAAGAAAGAAACGGCCCTTTTTTTTTTTTTTTTTTGTATATTTTTCGTATTATTCCGTTAAAAAAAAAAAGATTTTTAAGAAGCAGAATGGCATTTTCGTCACTAGAGAGCATCCAATGCCGAGTGTCTTTTTGACTCTTTTTCCTCTTAATTGTTTTTTCTGTTAAACTCAAGTCTCAAGACAGATTAATCGCAGTTACGTCTTCGATTTAGAAAATTAGAAAACTCCGGGCCCCCGGTTTTACGGTTTTAACCACCGCCTCTTTATGATTGGAATTTATGGAAACATGTCAGAAGTTGTCCCTGCGACATCTATTTTGCGGTTTGATTCTTTGAAACGTCGCTGACACAAGTTTTTGCTGTACTTGCAATGTCTCCACTCTTTCCAGTATGAAGTTCTAAGTGCTGAACAGGCGAAGTCATTCGTTGTCGACCATTTCAGGCAACTCGAGTTCTTCTTCGGGACAGAGACGAGCTGTTTCTCTCTCTCTAAGAAAGAAAAGAAAAGAAGAACCAAATTACTGAACTGTCCTCTGCCTCCGCCGAACCGAATTTATTTTAAACCGGCCACTCAGAAACATCTTTGTCAATTAAAATATATATATATATATATATATATATATTTTAAAATGTTATCGGTAACTCGGTTGACTTAATGCAAATAAATCTCGGTACGCTTCCCCGATTAAGATGGGAGAAGACGGTAACCCCCGTCGTGGTGGCAGTGAGTCGCAAGATACGGAGGCCGGAGGCCGGAGGCCGCCACGTCGGACTGAACGGAAAAGGATAACCGGACGTTGATAATCGCCATCTTTCCATCAAAGCCAGCTCATTAGCGCTCGATTCCGCCGTTCCAAATGATTACGTAACGGCGTCTTTTAGCCGGTGGACACCGCTCCTTTTGGCCGTTTCCTTCGTTACGTCCTAAGAGGGAAGTAGGGGGGGCGGGGACCCCCTCCCGACGGGGCGATCGCGGACCCCACGGGAGGCAGGCCCGTGATTGTCGCTTCCGTCTCCCAGGGCCGGGGACTGAAAAGCCACCTCTCGCGTGCTCGCGTGCTCCGCGGCTTAATCTAAGTTTCTAACCCTGCCCCTCCTGACCTCCCCTCTGCGTGGCTCCACCGTGTGGCGTCACCTGGACACGAAAGGTGACGAGGCTTCGGTTGGTGGCACATGGAACGTATCCGGTGGATTCGGTGCGTCTGATTCCTCGGCGAGGCCGTTAACGGCTGAGATTTAATGCCGTACCTTTTATTTTTATGCAGCAAAAACTAAGGGGGAAGCAATGATTAATCGGGCTTAAAGAATGAGGTGTCACTGACGGAAGGTAACGTTGGGCAGCTGTCACGGATTGTATTATTGGAATCCTATCTAACTCTCAATCCTTTTTCCCGCATTAAACTAAAAACCGGAAAAACATAAAATAGAAATTATGAAATAATAATCCAGGAGGTACATCTCTATTTTTTAAATGCATGGAAAACCCACATTGAGAAGGCATTCATCCCTGCCAGCCGAAGTCGTCTTTCTCCACTAAGATGTGACCACCAACTTGGGTCCTTGACCTCCTCCCTCGATAATCATACCTGTCACGCGGGCCCCATCAGATTACGCCCCTGGCTTTTGGGATTCTTCCGGCCTACCCTTCACCCTAGGTCGACCCCATCCTCGCCGTCGATCTCCGGGCCCGCATACGTTCAGGATGCACGACTCGGATTAGATTCCGATTTTTCTGTAGCCAATGATGGGGATGGGATAAAGAGGGACATTCTCTCGCCATTCGCCACGTACGAAATGTGAGATTGTCGCGGGGGGAGAGCTGGCATCGGGAGTGGCGGGCCCCGGCGCCATCGGATGGAAAGATCTAACGTGGTTTTAAATAGAGAAATCCAGCCCGTCGTGTGCGCACGAAAGCACCAAAAATGTCGTCATTTTATGCACAGCGGATAAGTTAGCACATCCCTGTCCCTTCGCCAAGCACAAATCTGGCTTGCAAGTTAGCGACCCGTTGATTGGTCGGCCTGGTCGGCCCTCGAGCTGGGCTGGACGGGATCGATCCACGTGTCGTCGGGGATGGCAACTCGTCTTATTTTGAAAAAGCCGGTCGAGAATGTGAGAACGAGACGTTACATTTATCACTTATATCAACTATGAATTTTTGTTAGAATATTACTCTTGATCTTGATCGGGATATTCACTAACTTATTTTGATAATTCCGTCAATGACCAACTACATACCTTCTAATGTAATATATGTAGTGTCACGGTCACACGAACCCTTAGTCGGCCCCGTGTTACGGTCGAGTCTAAAATTAGTCCGCATCAATTACGATGGTGAATAATGCCACATCCAGGGCACGGAAGTCGTACACGAATAGACAGGTGCCACGGACTATTGACTGCACGAGTGAAAGTAAAGATAAACGATGAATCATCCCAGTTTGTTTAAAAATAATGGATTGTTTAAATAAGGGTTTCAGCTAAAGCTTTGATCGACGCCACAACTAGGACGTAGTAGCTACTTGTCGGCATCGCATCGCATCGCACCGCACCCTTGATTTTACTTTCACGCGGCACAGAAAAGTAAGATTCTCGAACGATGTTTCCGCCAGGAATGATGACTGTCGCTTCCCCGGGTGTCACCGCCGTTGCAAGGAGGCATCGATGGAGCCACTGAACTGAATTGCTGTTCAATAGTTTGCGCAAGTATGGAACGACGATGACCCGAAATGTTTAACGTTGAACACTAAGGTCCCGGGCAGGCAGTATTTTAATTTAAAGGAGGAACAGAAGTCATCCTTGGATTCAATGACAGACAAACACCACACCGACCCTTCACAACCCTTTAAACAAGGGGCTTGTAAAGCTGAAGACTGGTACTAGAAAAGGTTAAAAGATACAAATCTACATTGATTACATCTGAGTCAGGGTGTCAAAGTCCAACTATATTTGCAACAAAAGCAATAATATTGCTCTGGTAAACAGAAGGGTTTCACTCAAGAGCAACTCGGCTGCAGGCGTTGAGCCAAGTACACGAGGTGCCAGGACAGACCCATGAGGGTGAGCACGTTGAGGAAAGAGGAATACGTATTGAGGCTCTTCAGCTTTCGATTCAGCTTCATTACTCGAGACTTGGCGGTCTCCTGTGCTTCCCGCTCCCGGGTCACCGTCGTAGCCGTGGAGGAAGGGGCATTGAAAGTTGTCGTCGGCGGGGACACCGCCGTCACTGTTGTGGTTGTGGTGGTGGTGACGGTCTCCGCCACCATGTCAGCGATGTCCCTTCCTCTCCCTTCTTCCTTCTCCAGTTTCAATCTCTCGAACATAACCTGAGAACGTTCATCGAAGAAATACACGGTAACAGGGGAAACAGAGTAGCTAATATGAGGAAACAGGGGAGACTGAAAATTAGATCGAAAGAACTCACCTTGCTTGCACGAGGCTCCAAGAACAACATATTGGCGAGAACGACTGCAAGTGAAGTTAGCAGATTATAACTCTGAAAGCTGTTGCCGACGCGGCCTTTCCGATCGAACAAATGCCCCAACCACGATAAACCAGTGCCGTAAGCCAGAGACCTGAAATAGACGGGATACAGCCTGCTCTGCACCACTCCAAACTGCTGCCTCGACAGAGCTCTCGCCAATACATGGCTCGAAATGAAGGTGACCCAAATACATATCCCGTACGTGGTCGCGAAGGCCAATAGATGAACCAGACCCATCACTGATCTCACGTTCTCGGGAGAGACGAGGTACATCCATGCATCGTAGGCCACGTCCCAGGCGCGATGGACTATCTCGGTCAAGTTCTTCTTCACCTCCTCTGCCACTTCACTTCCAGTTTCTCCCATTTCCTTCGCCTTCTCTGAAACCTTCCCAGCCAAGTCCTCTCCCTTGCTCTTCGTTTTCTCCATCGCCTGCTCCGTTTTCTCCCCCACCGCATTCTTCACTCCTTCCACATTTTCCGCCATTTTTTCTCCTACACGCCTCTGTTTCTCGAGAACGCGTTTACCCGCTTCTCCCACAATCTCGGCCAACTTCTCTCCGGTAGATTTTGCCTTGTCGATAGCGTCTTGTCCGACGTTCTTCGATTTCTCCACAGTCTCTTGCCCCACATCCTTTGCTTTATCCACAGCGTCCTTTCCACCCTTTTTCACATTTACACTCACTTCTTCTGCGACTCCTTTAGCTTTCTCAACCGAAGCTTCTCCCATTAGTTTCCCCTTCTCCACGTACTCCTTCCCTTTATTTTTTACGCTTTCGACGGGGCCATCTTTGATTTCTTCTTCCGTGGAACTGATCGTATCTGTCGCCTTATCTTTGCCTTTGCCAATAACTGAAGAAATTTTTTCTTTGCACTTACCGTACATATCACAGACGAGCTCCTTGACGCCATGGTTGTGATGCTCTGTAGGCGGAGACGAAGCAGCCTCTGGGGTGGATAAACCCTGTCCGAGATTAGGAAGAACCGAAACGGTTTCTTTCAATTTTTCTCTGAACTCTTCTCCGATTCCGGAGGATAAATAAGAGCCCGATTCACGGGACGGTTCCGGCAACGGTTTGCCCGACTCGGGCTTTTCAACATCTCGCTCGTACTCGACGACGATTACACGGTGACCTTCCTTGAGGATCAGGTTCTCCTTGGGATGTTCTTTCTGTTGCGGTGGCGGAGACCAGACGGAGGCGGCGGACAAGGTGGCTATGAGGAGTGTAAGAGCCACCACGTTCATCATTTTTTGCCACTATGTTCTTGTCTTTCTGTTTGAGAATGGAGGCTGGGACGGGAGTATGAAGGGAAGATCGTGTCGTCCCACATCAGCGTCTCCAGTTGGAATTTCAAGTGTAGTCAAGCGAAGTGCCACGTAAACGTGTCATTGTTCTTATTTCGCCACGTATCTTCGCCGACGACACGTAGCTCGATACGTGTCATTAGACGGGCTTGTCTCGTCAGAGACCTTGGTTTGGGTACTCCATTGGATGGCGCATTGTACACAGCACCCGAGCTTGGGATAATAAAAGGTTCTTGAAGGAGTTTAATTAATTATAAGAGAGATTAAGGGTCAAATTGGAAATGATCCTAATGATAAAAAATCAATCAAGATCTAATTAAGACATGTTTATATGTGATAAACTCTACTCGCTGAGATGATCAAGGGTGGTCGAACTAGACTTGACACCATAATTAGAAAATACTTGTCATTTTTTTGAACTGATCATGTTATATGATCGTGATTAGGTGATAGATTATCAACCAAAGGCACAAGTTTCATAGTATTTGTCAAAAACTATATTGATTATATATTTGGTTAGTTTTATTATTTTATAATTTAAGTATTAATTTTATAGATTTTATTTTATTTTTTTCTTACAAAATGAGAACCTTCGTGGGTAGTTAGACACAAGCATGGGTATCCGTGTAACAAGAAACTATTGATTAGAAACTGAAGAGAAAATGAGCTTTTTAACCTTTACGGGCTGCCTTTATGCTTGACACTCCAACAGCGTGACTTAATCTTGGACCTAAGAAAACTTGGTGGGCCCCTTCGGCTCTGGGACCTCTATAAGGACCATAGCCAGATGTGGCCGGCCCACGGTGAGGATCCATGGAAGTGACAGAGCGACATCTTTCGTCTTGTACGTACAGTAGTAACATAACCCTAAACCCTGTTGATGCAGAGGGGAGAAGTCCGATACTTCAATTGCAGAACCTCGGCTAGCAGTACTACAGAAGTTTTTGGGTTTAGAATTGTTTTTCTTTGAACTGAGAAAAAAGGTTTTTAAAGTTTAAATCTTAATTCGAAGAAGCATAGGCATTGGTCATCAGAGCTCAGCTTAGAGACCATTGTGCTTACTCATGGCAACTAATCCTGCTCAATGGCGCTTGCACGCTGGGCAATATCTGGGAGAAATATCAGCTCTTTCGTTTCTCTCTCTCCCTGACCACTCTTTCCTTCCGCTGCTCCTCGTTGGTAAGCACTTCTTCCGTGCATTTTCTACATAAAATGGTTAAATTGCAGTTATTTATGAAAGCACCGCCCCTTTTTTTGTCATTTTTGTATTATGACCGCGAATAGGAAGAGTAACTGGAAGAAAGTGTAGCTTTTTATGCGCCATTACGTCTCATTAATATAATATACTGATTAATCCACATAGAAAATCAAAATACCAAGTTGTAGCCCCTGCTGAAGCTGCATTTATCATGAAAGTAGATTACTTCTACTAGAATTTCGATAAATTGTGGTTTGGGCGTAGGGTGACGAGCTGAGACAAAAATAAAGACATTCTGCGCCAACTGAAGCACACAAACTCCTATAGATTTCTTACATAAACAGAAAACTAGTAGCTGTGTAATCTCTGTTCATAATGTGCTCTCCTCGTACTTTCCAGCCCTCTTATTATGTTCAACTTCTGAAACTTATTGTGTAGGAACTGGTTCACAAATAGTATTAGACGACATTGAGACTGGGGAAATCTTCAACACATTTAAAGTATTCGAGGGTATTCGGGTCCATGGAATTTCCTGCAGCTCTCTTGATTCATCCAGCTCTGACTCATTTACTGAACATGCTTTCCAAGTTGCTGTGTTTGGGGAGAGAAGAGTCAAGTTGTTTAGACTGCATCTCAACTTGAATAAGGGGCAGCAATTACGGACAGCAGTATCCAATGAATTGATACTGATCGAATCATTGCCCAGATTTAGTCATTGGGTGATGGACGTTTGTTTTTTGGAGGTAAAACACTCACATAGCAATAAGTCAGACTCTCTCTCTCTCTCTCTGTCTCTCTCTCTCTCTATGTCAATCTTTTATTTATTTATTTATTTATTTATTATTTTTTATAAATTTATTCCTGCTTCGCTGTGTGTAGGATAGCCTTTGCTCTGGTAAGAAGAATCATCTTGTAGTTGGCCTCAGCAACAACTCAGTATGTTTCTGGGATATATGCAGATCATTTCTCTCCATTGAAGTGACGAATACAGGTAGTCAGTCCCTCTTTCAGGCTAAACTTGGACCTTTTTTCAGCTAGTATTTCTGTGGTTGATCAAAATTTAATATTTGTACGTGGATTTACAGACCTGTGAGCTTGTCAGTAATGCATTAGCAGATAATCTTCAATTGGTTACAGTCTCCTCCTCCCTCCTCCCTGCTTCTGCTCCACTTCCTCCTCATCTTCCTCTTGATTATTTTCATATATTTTTAATGTATAATTAATGGCGTTCGTGTGGAAAACAAAAAAATTGGAGTTCTCCTTGTAAGAAATGCAACTTGAAGGTTGAGGTTTATAAACTAGTGAAGATAATTGTGTAAATTAGAACCATGAACAACATCATTTAAAACTTGGAGAGCATGTTGTCTTCAAGAGAATTTATATGTCATCACATCAATGTTTTCTTAAAAAATGTCTTTGGAATATTTTTTCCTTACAATATTTTATGTACAAATTAGCATCTATTTTGTTGTTACCTGACAACTAGTTGCAATTGTTATCAGAAAGATGCCTTCTGTACTCTATGCGGTTTTGGGGCAACTGTATCGAATCTCTCCGTGTGGCCTCTGGTACCATATTTAATGATGTGAGTACAGTCTAGTATTGCTGAAGTGCATGGGAAGGTCAAATCCAGCAAAAAGTCAGTAAAAGTAAGCATCACACCATGTGAATAATAGTGCATGTTCTCTGGTAGAAGATTGCTCTTACTGACTTTACTTGCATTTGAAAGCCTTCTAAAAAAAGTCTCCTTTTTGTGCACGTTTTATTACTTGTTCTCTGTTATTCATCTTTTTTCTTTTCTTGCAGATAATTATTTGGAAACTGGTTGCTTCAGAACTTGCTTCGAATTTGACAAGTTCAGCAGAGAGGTCCTGTCATTTAGACACATTGTCCTTTAACAATGATGTACTACTTGGGAAACAGTACAACTCTGTTAATATGCTTAAACTCAAAGGACATGAAGGTTCAATTTTCCGTATATCATGGTCCTTGGATGGATCAAAAGTCATATCTGCCTCTGATGATCGTAGGTGTGCTGCATTCACATGTGGATCATTTTTTTCGTAAACTTACAAGCATACCTCTATCTTCTTTCTCAGTTTTGATTAAAGTTCTGCCATAACTTTAAATTTTTAATGCTAGAGCAGTGCCCTTGTCTGGCATGTTATTGAGCAAAAGGAGTATTCTGATGGTCTGAAGGAGGCTAGTGCCCCTGATGTTTTGGCTGATCTAGTATTGTTTGGACATAATGCCAGAGTTTGGGACTGTTATATATCGGATACTGTAAGTATAACAAGATGGTGGTATTAATTCTGTTTCAGTCTTTCTGTTTATTGCTCATTTCCCTTCTGGAAGTTTGTGAATTTAGGTCATTACTTGGATATATTAGTTGGAATTTTGTTGCTGGATTACAGTTTGCAAACTATATATTGGGTGGGATTTTAACAATTTGATAGAACATGTATTAGTTAAGGAAGAAACAAGAATAAAAGTTAATTTAACAGATATTGTAATCATATTTTATAAACAATGTTGAAATGGTAATGTGTTTTGCTATTTTATATTCTTGGATTAATCAAACCGCACTTTCATCATTATATGTTAATTATAGAATTATATTGAGTAGGATTTTTATTATATTATATTACATGAGTTGAAGTATAGGACAATTTATATATGCGAAGTCATTTTGTTGTAAGGAAGAAGAGAAGTATATTCAAAGGGTATTTTCATCAAGGTTTTTAAAAATTCCTGTTAAGTCATGTTTTAAACTGACAAAACAGTGATACTAAAAATTATAAGGTCTAGTCTTGTTCCTTCGATTGCTGGATCTGATTCAGCCCTTCTTTCTTCTCTGTGGCATTCAAGTTTCTTGCTAACCTTCTGAATCGAGTGAAATGCTGATGGAAAGAGGGATGAAACTGGAGCTAAACTACCCTTGACAAAGATTAATCCTGGAAATGGAGTGAGCATGACTAGACCTATAGGCTTTGATATGTGTAGATGACTAATTTTATGTTATTTTTATAATATAGATAATTATTACGGCTGGAGAGGATTGTACTTGTCGTGTATGGAATGTGGATGGCACCGAACTGATGGTGATCAAGGAACATATGTAAGATAAGAGTTGCTTTCTAACTTCCTTGAGAAAATTCTTATGGTTCCAGTTTACACCTTGGAAGTCCTTAATGTAACATATGACTTCCATACTTAATGGTATAGTGGACGAGGCATATGGAGATGCTTATACGATCCGGGATCTTCAGTGCTTGTCACTGCTGGTTTTGATTCTGCAGTAAAAGTTCATTCAATTCCTGTTCCATCTGCTGCAAAAATTGAAAATAGTTTTGTAGAACAGTCAAAACAGAAGCGAGAAGTCTTCACAATTTGCACACTAAATTTGGTGGAGCAGCTGGGACCTATTAACAGGTAAGATCATATTGGCTTGGAACTTGATCCAGAAAAAAAAACAAGTGGTTTTCAAAAGGGGCTGTGAATGAGTAAGGCCAGTTTATTGATCAAGCCTTAGATTAACTTGTTGAGTATGCCCCACTTATTTTATTTTACTATCTGTAAACGATATATGATATTATCCACAATACCACTTGCATGATTTAATTAAAAACTCAGAGATCCCTTTTCCTGAGGATCTGTATTTCTTCTCCTATTTCTTGTTTCAATCCTGACTTAATTTGCATATGTCGCTGTTTCCCTTACAGCAAAAGTGAATATGTACGATGTTTGGAGTTTGCTCGTGAAGACATACTTTATGTTGCCACTAACCATGGGTATGTCTATCATGTCAAGCTGGAAAATCCTGGTGAAGTGAAATGGACCAAACTTGTTCGAGTCAGTGAGGAGGTGCCTATTATTTGTATGGATCTGCTGCTCACGGGAGATTCTCATCTGTCTTCTGATCAAGAGGTTCAGGTTGCTGTTGGAGACGGTAAAGGCAATGCAACAGTACTTAAGGTGATTAATAGTGCTTGTGCTCTTAAAGAGGTGCGTTCATTTAGTTGGTCAGCAGAAAAAGAAAGACAATTGTTGGGGATATACTGGTGCAAACAATTAGGATGTCGGTAATGAGAATTTTCTGATGTTGTTACTCTCTCTTCATCTTTTAGCTTATCTTTTTTTTCTCATCTTTATCAATTGTGCAGCTATCTGTTCACTGCAAATCCTGGAGGGAGAATAAATTTATGGTGCATCCATGAGGCAAGCGAAGGACCTAAAAATTTTAGTGTTACATCTCTAATTGCGGAGTTCACATCATGCTTTGGATCCCGAATCATGTGTCTAGATGCATCATTCCAGGAAGAGGTAGTATTTCTTGGGATGTCTTGCATGTTTACTCTTTGTGGTGCATTAGCTAGTGGAATGAACTGCTCCATACATGGTTCAATTAGTAAAAAACATAACCTGATTCAGATTAAGGTAGGAAGCAGAAACTCCTTGCAAGTTATTATCACTTAAACTGGTGAAGGTTTCATGTACTCGAGAAAATCTTGTATGGGTCTGTGCTCTTTCTTCTCTAATATTCGTACAACTCTTTGTAGGTTCTAGTTGCTGGTGACCAGCGTGGGAATCTTATTCTCTTTCCTTTGCCAAAAGACTTTCAGAATGGTACACTGATTGGGTCAGAAAGCAAAATCAAGGCACTAACTTATTTTAAGGGAGCTCATGGCATTTCAAGTGTGTCAAGTATATCAATTGCAAGGTCAAAATTCAACGAAGTTGAGATTAGCTCAGTAAGTCTTGTTTTCAGTGCTTAAAAACTTGATATTGTGACCGTTGACTCATTTAAGTTGCATTACTATACCCCCAACAGGCAACAATTTTTTTTATTTTTGAGGAAAGTGCTGTTTTCTTTATTGATTGATGAGAATTAAGGTACAAGTGATGGGGACACTCTCACATCTAGCGAAGAGAGCTGAACCCCTTTCTCTAGCCAAACTATTTGCCAAAGAATTAGCAGACCTAGGGATACATTGCCACTCATGAACGAGTGTGGAGGCAAGGTAAAAAACCTCTCGAAAAATGTAAATAAATCTCCATGGAGGAGCGGAAGTCTGCCTACACCATCCTATGACATTGCTTGAATCCTCTTCTACTAACAAAGGCGCGGTGAAATGAGAGCGAAAACATCTGAGTGCATGAAGAGCTCCATGGACCTCAGCAGATGTAGAATCGTCAATCCCCAAAGGGCCAACAAATGACAACAAGACATCCCCCTCCGAGTTCCTAAATACCCCTCCTAACCCTGTTGGACCTGGGTTGCCAAGGGATGACCCGTCAAAATTGACGTTGATCATCCCTATTGGCGGAGCAACCCAGGCTGTCGGTGGGGAGGCTGGTAGGTATTAGGGATAGAAGCCATCTCTAACCATGCTGATCTGGATGCGATGACCTCTGCGTCGCTCAACTTGTCATGAACTGCTAGCCATTGGATGACCCGATTCTGGACTGCAACAACATTTATACTCTTGATTGTATCATAATTGAGTTGACCTAATTTGTCTTTCATTGAAATCTATCTTTTTCATCAACATGGCACAATCTATAAGGATTAGCTGCGTGAAACATTTTCTTCATTCTATATGTCAATTAAACAATCTAACCTGTTTATCTGTTTCTGCATTCTTACCATATTGTTTATTATTCAGACAGGAGGAGATGGATGTATTTGCCACTTTGTATTTCATGAGGATCTGCAGAGTTTGGAATTTTTGGGAATGGAACAAGTGAAAGAATTAAGTTTAATTCAATCTGTCTTTGCTAATTCAAGGCTGGAGGAAGATATGAGACTGGAAAATTATGCAATAGGTTTTGCTTCAACCGATTTTATCATCTGGGACTTAATCAGTGAAACAAAGGTGATTATGGTGCAGAATGGGAAAAATTCTTGGATAGAAGTAACAATGATAGAATTGGAACTAATGAGGCATAATATTCACCATTTTGCTCTGTTTAACTTGTTCAATCTAATATCATTTGATTGTGCTTCAATTTGAATTTTTGCAGGTTTTAGCAGTTCCTTGTGGTGGGTGGCGCCGTCCATATACTTATTATCTTGGCACTGCACCAAGGACTCAGAACTGTTTTGCATATTTAAAGGTCTGTATGAAATGAATTACTAGTGTTTTTTACTTGACATTTCAAGTTTAGTATGCATGATTGTTATGACCTCAAATTTCTGTGTTGGGCGCTACAAAGTATGATACAGATTCTCACATTTTCAAAATTATCATCTCTTTTAAATAGTTATTTTGAGATAATATTGTATAATTTCTTAATTCTCCTTCTAATATTTCACACCTAGGATCAAAATATCCATGTTTATCGACTTTGGTTTCCCGAGACATCAGGGAGGAGGTTACCTCAGCTTTTGCATATGCAATTTCATGGAAGAGAAATACATTCTTTGTGCTTTGTATTTGGCTCATTGTTACGTTCAAATAATGATTACTGCCACTCTTCCAAGTCATGCTGGATAGCAACGGGCTGTGAAGATGGAACTGTGAGATTGACCAGGTAATTGTTTTCAATGATGGTGTTAAGATAAAAATTTTATTGGACTCTGACACATAAGCAATTTTTTCCACTAAATATGGATGTACACTTATTTTACTCTAAATAAATGAAGAAAGAATAGAATGACATATTACACACACACACACACACACTTTAAAAAAGAATATAATGATGTGTACTTGAAGAAATTATAGAACTGTTTTTTACTTTTTGTAATGTGTGGTTCAGGTATGCTTCTAGCACCAGAAGTTGGTTAACATCCAAGTACCTTGGTGAGCATGTGGGAGGATCTGCGGTGAAGTCATTATGCTTCATATCAAAGATATATACATTCAGAAATGAACACTTAAACACATCATACAACCAAAATATTGAGCACCCTTCGAAAGATTCACAAGACTGCCAAATGCTACTAATTTCTGTTGGTGCAAAACAGGTTCTGACTTCGTGGGCTTTAAGAAAAGAAGGAAATCAGAAAAAAGATCTGTTCTCTATGGCTTCTCAGAACCTTGAAAACATAGCTTTCAAGTGGCTTTCCTCTCACATGCCACCAAAATTTTCTAGTAGTAGGAAGAACTTAAAAACGGTTGAAATGAAGCAGGAGGTTGCATCCAAATTAGTTGTTTGGGAGCATAATGAGAATGATTGGAGATACCTGGCTGTGACTGCTTTTCTTGTGAGAAGTCCCGGTTGCAGGTGAGATTCTGATATTTTTCCTTTGGTGAAACTGAAGCCAAACGCGTGTGGTATTAGGAGTTTCTTATATACTATACTGTTTTGTTGCTGTATTGGTTTCATAACCAGATTCAGTTTTTGTGTAGGTTAACAGTTTGTTTTGTTGTGGTTGCTTGTTCTGATGCTACCCTGACATTAAGGGCTCTGTTGTTGCCTTCCCGTCTTTGGTGAGGAGAAGAAATATATTTAGTTTGTAGTTTCAAAAAATTTTTAGTCTTATAGTCTGTTGGTAACCTTTCTGTATATACATGTGTAGCATAGTTCCTCATTTTGAGTTGTTACATTTATGTTGTACAGGTATGATGTTGCTTTATTGGTTCCACACTCGTCACCAGTTCTAGCTCTGCAACATCTGGTTATTCCTACATATTCTTCTAATGGAGGTGAGCATCTGAGTGAAAATTCTACCAACAGCTGTTGTGAAATTATTTCTAAATTATCAGGTAGATACTTTGTTGAAACTTGAAGCAAAATACAGTTCATCCACCTAGATCCATCACTCATGGTAGCTACTTTATATCATATTTCATTTTGCTATTGGAAAAGAACTTTTAACTGCATATAAAGACTTATGCCAAAGCTTGAACTTGTCATGATTTAATACTTGAGCGTTGACAATGCAAATCAATTGGGCTAGAGCCACCCAACAACACATTGTTGAAATCTCATTCCCCCTTTGTTGACGGTAATAGTTTCACTTAGATACTTCGAATAATTTTAATTATTACTTGAGCATGGTGATCCCAAATTCAGCTGGTCATTTAGAGATGGACTTGGGTAAAATGTTTTTGAGGAAGACTGGGTTAAAATGTTATCAAAATAGTATCTATGTTTTTTTGGACCTAGTTTGTTACCCTATTCGCCACGTCTCAGACTCAGTGTCCATTTTTGTAATCTTTGACAGAAGGAAGTGTTAGCAGAAATCACCCCCATATACAAGTTATAAGAATTATTCTAAGGCTATTAGTTCGGAAACAACCATCTAACTTCAGCTAGTTGTTTTGGGATGGACACAGACCTGAATTTTCACAGATTTATTTCCTTGTTTGGTTTTCTTTGTATTTTTGTCATGCTAAAGCTCCATTATAGTGAAACCAAAATTCTCATAGTCAACAAAACCGAGAAACAAAATTTTCTATTCATTGATGAAGATTTTGAAAACATACAGAAATGTTGAGTCCCTACTCATCTTCTCAGGTTGGACACAAAATGGAAACAGCTATCTTGTTGTTTGTGGATCAACTGATGGGAGCATTACTTTTTGGGATATGACGGATACGGTGGAAGATTTTATGTTGAAAATATCAACAATTCAACCTGAGAAGTTCATTGACTGTAAGGGAAGACCCCGTACAGGAAGAGGAAGCCAAGGTGGGCGATGGTGGAGATCCTTATCTAGTCAGTCCTCTGAGAAAGGTCCTATTGGCCCTGTGGTTGGGTTTAATTCCACCAAAGAGTCTGAACATATTGATTGCCAACCTGATCAAGTGACACGTATGGCTTCTTCAGTAGAAAATTCCCCAACAATTGACTCATCTCTTGGTATTTGTGAATTATGGCCTCTGCATGTTGTGGACTCTGTGCACCAATCGGGTGTCAATTGTCTGCACATTTCAAGGAGGAGCAAAGTTCTTAAAGATATAAAATCAGATTCAATTTTTTGTGTTTTAAGTGGAGGAGATGATCAGGCAGTAAGTTGTATTGCATTTGATTGGGCTGCACAAGAAGTAAATCTTAGATTGGACGTCAAGGAACAAATATCAGATCAAGGTGCATCATCTTTCTTTAAGTATTACTTTTGAGTTTCTTGTAGCTCTTTGCTTACTGGGTGTTCATTTATTGAAATAATGACAGGAAAAGGCATCAACAGGAAGAGCTATTTTCATGGGGCTGACAATAGGCTCAATGTTCTTTGTCAAGATAGAATTGAATCCGCTCACAGCTCTGCAGTAAAAGGTCATTAGCTCTTAAATTTCTCTTTTTAATTTGAATTAGGAAGATCTGCTGCATCACTAATTTTTTCTTCCTGCATTAATTAATAGAAAAAAATTATGCTTCAACAGGAGGAGATGTAGCAGACCTAGTTTTGACCAGGCCGTGTGTAACTTAGATATGATTTGGATAGAATGCATAAAGCCTGATTGAAATATTATTTTAACCTCTGCCAGTCGAAAAGTGTGACAATGAATAAATCATTAAAATGTTGGAAGTGATGATCTAGAAATTCAGATATGTAATGTTTCTGGTTCGCAAGGAATACTATCTGGTTTTCTAATCTTCCCCTTTTCTCTTCCACTATATAATGTCTTAGAAATCCAGGTACTGAGTTTTACTACTCTTTATGTACAGGTATTTGGACCGATGGGGACTGGGTCTTTTCCACTGGCCTGGACCAACGAGTTAGGTGTTGGCATCTCAGCGAGTCTGGTGAACTTTTTGAGCACTCCCATTTAGTCGTTAGTGTACCAGAGCCAGAAACATTAGATGCACATCTTTGTGAAAGGTAACAAAAAAATGTAGAGGCTAAACATTATGTCGGCATAATTTATGGAAGTGTGAAATTTGTGGTTAATACTATGTAATTTTCTTTCTTGATACACTTCCAGAAACAGGTATCAGATTGCTGTGGGTGGAAGAGGCATGCAAATGATTGAGTTTTCTACCCCAAATTTTCCTCAACAATAAAAGACTTTTCTTCCCCAGTGAGTAAGGAAAGTTGAAGAGGGTGCCTGCATGATATCTGATGGTGGAATGTCAAATTCAAGAGGGTCCTTATCTTTGCTAACTGAGCGTATCAGGTTGCCTAAATGAAGATGTAGACGTGGTGAGCTTTAATGATGCAAAGCTTGCTGAATTGGTGATCTAAGCCTCATTGGTTTGTTTGGTTCTAAATTCTGCTTCTACTGGTTGTACCTGCCCTTGTGATCGGAGTTGGACCCAGTGTGTATTTCTGTAGCTCAACCAATTTAAGTCTACCCATTGTTATCTCAGTATGTTTCTTTGTCCCATGGGATGTACAAATATTCTTATCATGTATGTCGCTGTACAATGGAGTGTATTGGGAAATTCAGTTAAATGAACTTGGATTGGTGGCGTTAGTGGAATAAAACGTTCCTTAGTTCTTTATCTACGCTTGCATTTAAAGTGCAGAAGGCATCTGAAAGAGCAGGCACTGAACTTATCAGCAAGAATCTAGGTCAAATTCCAAGTAGGTCCACAGCTCCTACGGAATGTTATTTTTGGTTATATTGTTAGAAATGCAGAAAGTAGATTTCATGCACATGACCACGCTGTGAGCCATTCGATTTCATGAAATGAACTAGATGTACCTTATCAATGAAGGACGTATACTTCTGGACTTGTTCATGCAATTAATCTGCTTCTCGAGAAAGATTACTTTCTCCTTCGTGACCAAGGACTGGTCGCGTGTTCAACAAAGTCATGCATTACTTCTTAAAATTTCCAGTTAATTTCTTAAAATTTATCTAGCTTCCTTCTCTTGTTTCTGGATGACATTTAAGTCTTCCTAGATGTTCTTGAGCTGTTAGAAAATTCTTAATCAGAAGTTGACATTATCACTGTAGTTTAGCTCAAAGCACACGAAGTTCCATTTAAAGTAGCTAATATTACATCCATAGATTTAACAGTGTTGGTAATGACAGAGATGGCCCCATTGAAAGCCGTGAAGAGTGGACCGAGTCCAGTCTCACTTGCCTGGGACGAAGTTGGTGGCGTAGGCCCAGGCATTGTTGTTCACAGGGTCAGCCAGATGGTCTGCGAGGTTCTCCAGAGGTCCCTTCCCTGTAACAATGGCCTGAACGAAGAACCCGAACATGGAGAACATGGCCAATCGGCCATTCTTCAGCTCCTTCACTTTCAGCTCCGCGAACGCGTCCGGGTCCTCGGCCAGGCCCAGTGGGTCGAAGCTCCCGCCGGGGTAGAGTGGGTCGGTGACCTCCCCGAGTGGGCCGCCGCCAATACGGTAACCCTCGACGGCCCCCATCAAGAGGACCTGAGTGGCCCAGATGGCCAGGATGCTCTGCGCGTGAACCAGGTTCGGGTTGCCCAAGTAATCCAGCCCACCCTCGCTGAAGATCTGCGACCCGGCCTTGAACCACACGGCCTCGCCGAATTTGACTCCGTTCCTGGAGAGAAGCTCCGGGAAGACGCAGCCCAGGGCGCCGAGCATGGCCCATCTGGAGTGGATCACCTCCAGTTCCCGGTTCTTGGCGAAGGTCTCCGGGTCGGCAGAGAGCCCGGCCGTGTCCCAGCCGTAGTCGCCGGGGAATTCACCGGTGAGGTAGGAGGGCGGCTCGCCGGAGAGTGGGCCGAGATACAGGACGCGGTCGGGGCCGTACCATTGGCTGCCGGAGGAGGCTTTGCCGGCGGTCTTCCTCATGGTTATCCTGCCGGTTCCCTGCTGGACCGGGAAGTCGGCTTGCCGGCCGAGGGGAACTGCCTTGCCCGCAAATGTGGGAGACGAGAGAGCCATTGTCGCCATTGAGAACTGTAATAAGAACTAAATTAAGGACTAAGGGAAGAAGAAAGTGATGAAATGTTGAAGGAAGCTGCTGCTTGGGTTGAAGCAAAAGTGTTGCAGTTTTCATGCTTTTATACTGGTCTTGTGGGGTCTCAAAGGCCATCCACGACAGATTTTTAGCTGTTCTGCGATTGGTGCCGAGCAGATGATTTCTCCACCAGAAACCTTTCAAACGTCTCGGCCAATGGAGATGGTTCTTATGGATTTCATTTCATGATTGATCGCCAATGACTAATAATCGAAAGGGGTGGGAGTGATTTACATCGTTTCTTTTGGTATTTCCGTCGTTGGGTTTTCGTTTGGTAATTCATGGAGCCTGATTTTGTCGGTAGGACCACGTCCATACTCAAAACTGACTTGCATTCAAGGGCGTCGCAGAGGGATTGCTCTATCCATGAACGGATTTTTTAAGGACCATTTATCAACTTTAATTTAAATGTTGAGCCATTTATTAAATCTCGTATTTTGAACGATTGATATATTTTAGACGTTTTTACCCATATCTAAACCCAATGAAATAGACCTTAAACCCGGTTTGCGACAAAACCCGGTGAGCTGCTCACGGCTTATCTCACCATAGTGATGCGCTCACGCCTTATCTCACGGCCGTGAGATAATCAAAACATGAAGTTTCGCTCACGGGTTGTGTCACGGTCGTGACAAGAACCGTGAGCAGCTCAGTTAGGAGAAACTCTTCTTTGTAATGCGCTCACGGGTTATGTCACGGCCGTGAGCATAATCGCGGTGAGCAGCGCTGTTATATAAGTACCTTCTTTGTGAAGCGCTCACGGATTGTGTCACGGTCGTGGAGCGTAAGCGGTGAACGATTACGTTATGTAATCACCTTCTTTGTGAAGCGCTCACAAGTTATGTCACGGCCGTGAACCTAACCGTGAGCAGCTCTGTTAGGAGAAGCTCATTTTTTTTATCGCGCCACGGGTTGTGTCACCGGGCCGTGATCGAACCGCGTGATCAGCTATGTTAGGTAAACACCTTCTTTGTAAAGCGCTCACGAGTTATGCCACGACCGTGAGAAACACCGTGAGCAGCTCTGTTAGGTAAAGCTCTTCTATGTGATGCGCTCATGATTTGTGTCACGGTCGTGAGAATAACCGTAAGCAGCTTATGAGAGTTGGCCACTTGGGACAATATTATTCGGACAGAGTAAGTACTATGTTATAAGTTGGAATACCACAATGTTATAAACTACGTAAGTACTATGTTAGAAACTACAAAAATACAATGTTATTCGGACAGAGTAAGTATTATGTTATAAGCAGGAATAATACAATGTTACAAACTACGTAAGTACTATGTTAGAAACTACAAATGTACAATGTTATTCTGGACGAGTAAGTACTATGTTATAAGTTGGAATAGTACAATGTTACAAACCACGTAAGTACAATGTTAGAAACTACAAAAAAGTACAACGTTATTAGGACGAGTAAAAGTACTTTGTTATAAGCTAGAATAGTACAATGTTACAAACACGTAAGTACTATGTTAGAAACTACAAATGTACAATCCGGACGAGTAAGTACTATGTTATAAGTGGAATAGTACAATGTTATTAACTACGTAAGTACTATGTTAACAGTCTAAAAAAGTACAATGTTATAAAGAGCATAAAGCGACACAATATAAGCTACTAGTGCTACACCACATGGGCGCCACGACCGCTTTAGAGCGCTCACTCCTAATCGTCCGCGGCCGCGGACCTAAAATGTGAGGAGCTCTATTACACCTTGCCCATAGTGTACTTGGGAGCAGGTCACGCTTTATGTCACGGGCGTGAGAAGTACCGTGAGCAGCTCTATTAGGCCAAGCTCCTTCGTTGTGATGCGCTCACGGGTCGCGGTGTGTCCGCGGAGAAAAATTGTGAGCAACTCTGTTAGGTGAATATCCTTATTTTGTGACGCTCACGGGTCATGTCACCGGGCGTGAGATAACCCAGGAGGAGCTCTGTTAGAGTTGGCCACCTGCGATCCGGTCACGCCTTATGTTACGGCCGTGAGATTAACCGTGAGCGGCTATGTTTGTGGAACTCTTGGCTTGTAATGCCTATCACAGCTTCAATCATAGGCGTGAGAGAAGGTGCATTGTTATGTATATGCTTATAGAAGGCCATAAACTGTTGAGCGTGGTAGTTTAATAACAATGTGGAACACTATAGACATGCTCAGTATCATGTTATGCAGTAAATGTGAACATTGTAATGAATGTACAATGATATATAAAGAGTTAGTACAATATTATTAACTAAATCATAAAACAGAACCTCATGAGGAAACAAATACAAAATTTATTATAAACAGGGTTTATATTATTGTAAAATACTCAATATACACCTGTTAAAAACAAATTAACTATATTATTATCAACAGACTACATACATTGTTATAAATAGACATTGTACATTGTTATAAATAGACAACTTACATTGTTATATATAGACAACATACATTGTTATAAATAGACAACGTACATAGTTATAAATAGATGACATACATTGTTATAGATAAACTATGTAAAAAATTAAAAAAACTGTCCAGTGATTATGTCACTTCACAACAGTGATAGTTAAGTCATAGAAGCTGTGTTGCATAAAATGTGATAATTCGAAGAGATATTTCAAAAATTTCTCCAACAATGAAGACGAAATTCACTCATTTAGCACTTGTATCTCTTGTATGCACCCATCCATATTCTACTAGGAACCATAAATTAAGATTTATGATAAATACGAACTAAGAAATTTTTTTAGCTCCCGGGTGAGGTGCATCGTGTTTAGCTCCTACTACTTCCCCATGAGTGGAGCTAGGCTGTGTGTTTTACTTGTTTTATTCTGTAATTTTTTTTTTTATATAAAACCTATATTCTGAACTTCACTATATGTTAAGCTTAGAGATAGAAAATACACTTCATGCCCATTTTAGAAGCCAAAATGATACAAGCTAGCTCGAATCAAGTTAGCTGGAGTTCAATAGCCTGAATCAAACCCAACCCAAGCAAATCATATCCCCTAAAGCCCAGCGTTGATAAATCTGAGTCAACCGATCAGCCGGCTCTCATTACGGAATAACGGGGCATATACCAGGGGAGCTAAAATAAAACTTAACCGAAAGTGCATTATTTATATACATCCGGGCTCACTCATCGGTACCTTAGTTTTCTGAGAGATTCATGAAACTATTTTTCCCGATGATCACTATAGTGGAAAGAGGAAACTTCATCTACATCATATAGATACATATAAAAACATGAAAAAGAGGATTTCTACACGGCCTCTGCAAATCCAACTTGGAGATTGCCAAAGTAAAAAACAGTGTGATATGCTCCCATGAAGAAATCCCCCAAGATCCTGCATTTAGATGGTTTGTCATAGATAACCCATTAGCATGATTTTTCTTTTCTAACTTCTTTTAAATGTAGCAACATAATGCAAAGAGACTTGAACAAATGAAGCCAGGAGGTAAAGAATAAATCATACCAGACAGGACCCCGCGGAGGTGGAATGTCAAAAGCAATGAATCCACTCATGCATACATTTGTTTCTCCCACTCCAATTTTATAGATGTACTAGTAACAAAAACACGGTAAAAGAACAACCTGATCAATATCCATTAAAAAGATTTTTGTACCGATACCAACGCTACAAAGTTACACTGAATTCAGACAGGGTCCAGTTGCTCTAATGCGTTTATAAGATTAAGTCCAGTGGAGATCAATCCATGTGGTTATTAGTACTAGCCTAAGTGAATGAAGAAGCTTAATCACGATATACAGGTTTACATATTCAGCAGTGGCAAGTAACAGAAAAAAATGCCTCATTACATTACGGTGTAAGCTTAAATGCTTTTCCTCCAATAGTAAACGAAACACTAGGCATGCTTACAATCTTGTTGCAGTCAACAACCGACTCACCCATGGGGCTAGGCAAAAGCTCACATAGCTTCTTCAAAAAACAAGAAGTTTATATCAATGATCAACATTTTCTAAGTGCTACCATTAAAATATATGCCCCAAGCACCGACATGCACCATACCCCATTGACATATTCAAGAATTGGGTCCTTGGTGATATTCGTCTCGGCCAGATTCTTGATCCAAACAACAGCCATCTCACAGGCAGCACAAAGAGGATTTTCACCAAGAGTCGAATTTTCTCAGATTGGCGATCAACCCTTTGTTTCTATGTCGGTGCTGCAAAACCATGTTTCACGTAGTTAAAAAAAAAAGCAAGTAAACATAAGAACCATTGCTGCAGAAGGTTTAGCATCAGAACTAATTTAAAAAATGAGAAGAATGATCTTTGGAAGTACTGATATTCATTTGACGAAGAGTTCAATAACTGACCTGACACACTGTGCCCCATCAAATACACAGAGACCAATTTGAGAGCACACCTTGTCAGGTCGTGTCTGCAATTAGTTGGACGAAATATAACTATTAGTGCAATTACTACCAATGGTCACTCATGCATCAAAGTGCAGTATGCAAAATGCAAAAGAGAACCACAAAGTCAGGGTTAGCAATTGTTTCAGGTGGTCATGAGTGGGTTTCCCCCCCAACCCAACTTTCAAGTTTTTTGCTCTCAAAATCGTTACACAAAAAAAAAAAATTTTGCTCTCAAAATGAGGAAACCTTCCAAATTAATGCCCATCAAGTAGTAGATCGATATTTTCTTTGCTTATATGATGTGCACATTTTAAGCTACAAGGATGCTTCACAGTTCCATTACAAGGAATGTTGGATGGGCTGTTGATAAATACAAAGTGATTCAAACCATAGCAAGAAGTACTTCTCAAGCTACAACAGAAATCAACGTTGAATAAAGACCATATAACAAACCTCCACTATTAACAGCTCTAGTATCATTTCACCATACTCTGCAACTACTTCCTTACACTCCATGCTTATGACACCTTCTGCACCTATCTCATAGTTGAGTTGGGTGACAATAGTCTGCAATTCAATCAAGAATGGGTAATTATTTCAGCCAAAAAACTTACAGAACATAGCTATGCCAAAAAAGAACAAGATTGAAAAAATCACAAGAGAATCGCCAAAACTTTAGGAACTAAATGAGGTAACTGATTAAGTTGGAAGATGTGCTTGACTTCAATATGGACATAGTCAACCAATATGCACAGTAAGTTTCTTGCAGGACTAAATAAGCTAGTCCATTTGCACATGTAGTTCTTGCAGAAAACACATCCAGTGTGATGCTAAAATACTGAGGCATGGATCAGGTGCCAGCGTTAAGGTGAGTTTTCTACACCATGATAAATCAAATGAACTACAGATTCTTCCACATATAAATTGACGCATAAGTATTGTCATGATTAACCATAAGCACATTTCACTTTGCATTGCTTGTGATAAGTCCACATACGGCTGCTTATCAATGGAGGCTCTCTTTCCAGTAAGGAAATCTTGAGTAACATCTTATCACTCCAGAAGGCAGTAAAATAAAATCTGAAAATCATCTTAGAATTAATTTTGAGAATGAGAAGAAAAACTTAAGACTCACTATTTACAGGTTAGGGAGACTTACAGTAGGACATGCAAGTAGGGAAGTGCCTAATCTGCAATAGCAGCACAACCACCATCACAGAAACCTGCAAAACCAAAGGTATCTAATAATCCATCCAAAAGGAATTCTAATCGGAATGTATAAAAATATCATTGGAACCAGTCTTTGACAAGGCATCTTACCCGTTGTTTGGTTTTCAATAAGAAAGTCGCCCATCTCAAATTGAAAAGAGTGCAACAAAAGTAAGAAAATTCTCAGTAACCAACAAAACAAAATTCTCAGTAACAGATCTTAGTCATTAACTTGTGCTACCTGCCAATATCCCTTCCGAGTAACTGGAACATATGTGTGTTTTGTTGCCGAGAGAGGGGCTGCCGAGAGAGGGGCTGCCGAGAGAGGGGCTGCCGAGAGAGGGGCTGCCGAGAGAGGGGCTGCCGAGAGAGGGGCTGCCGAGAGAGGGGCTGCCGAGAGAGGGGCTGCCGAGAGAAGGGCTGCCGAGAGAGGGGCTGCCGAGAGAGGGGCTGCCGAGCTGCCAAAAGAGAGGAGCTGCCGAGAGGGAGCTGCCGAGAGAGGGGCTGCCGAGAGGGAGGGGACCGCCGAGAGAGAGGGGCTGCCGATAGAGAGAGAGAGGGGCTGCCGATAGAGAGAGAGAGAGAGAGAGAGAGAGAGAGAGAGAGAGAGAGAGAGAGAGAGAGAGAGAGAGAGAGAGAGAGAGAGGGGCTGCCGAGAGACCGAGAGAGAGGAGCTGCCAAGAGAGAGGAGCTGCCGAGAGACCGAGAGAGAGGAGCTGCCAAGAGAGAGGAGCTGCTGAGAGAGAGGAGCTGCCGAGAGAGAGGAGCTGCCGAGAGAGAGGAGCTGCCGAGAGAGAGGAGCTGCCGAGAGAGAGGAGCTGCCGAGAGAGAGGAGCTGCCGAGAGAGAGGAGCTGCCGAGAGATAGGAGCTGCCGAGAGAGAGGAGCTGCCGAGAGAGAGGAGCTACCGAGAGAGCGGAGCTGCCGAGAGAGCGGAGCTGCCGAGAGAGGGGGCTGCCGAGAGAGGGGATTGCCGAGAGAGGGCGTTGCCGAGAGCAGAGAGCATGAGTTAAAGAAATTTTTAGACCTAGCCGGTTCTCAATTGAACCATTTAATGTTTACGGTTCTCGGGTTGAAGAGGGGTAAAAACGTCTGAAATAATGAATCGATCAAAAACAAGATTTAATATATGGCTCAATAATTAAATTAAATTAAAGTAGATATATGATCTGTAAAAGATCCTCCAGGAACTGGAGTTCGAGATAGATTCGTTGCAGCTGACCTGGGCCCTTTATGAAGCCAAAGGTGACGAGTTCGATAACGCCCGCTGATTATTGCATCTTTATTATAAGTTCTAAATTGGCATTTTCACTCACTAAAACTCTAATGGGGTAAAGAAACAGTGATAGATCAGGGTCGAAAAGCTCTTCAAAATGGAGTCTTATCACACGGAAACCACCGTTCTTTTACCTTCAGGAACTCTAATGGGGGTAAAGAGAGTGATAGATCAGGGTCGAAGACTCGAAAAGCTCTTCAAAATGGAGTCTTGTCACACGGAAACCACCGTTCTGTTATAGAAAAATGGTTTCTTCCGGTGTGGGCTGTGTTACTTACAACCAATAGCTAATAAGTGTCACTAAGTTACTAAAAAGCATTGCTTACCAACCAAGTTTGTACAGAATTTAAACTTCTTAAATCATCGCTAAGCCTGTTTCATGTGCAGGAATGGGGCATTGGCTGTGAGCTGGTTCACAGCAGATGCGAAGCACGCAATTCAGGCAACTTATTACTGACTACAAAGAATTTAAATATAGATTAAATAATCAAAACCTAAACTTGAACAACAACATATAATGACTTCACTCTAGGCGTCGCAAGAAGCAAAGAGTTCCACCCTACAATAAACATCAGGAGTGTATTTGTGTTTTGACAAACAGGATGACGTTAAAATCTTCAGTAATGTCACAAAGCACAACCTTCTGATCAAGAGTTGAACTCTATTGTATCATGAAACAGAAAACTGCCTTTTGGAACAACGCTTCTTACATGAGAGCAGCAACAAAGAAAAAAAAAAATATAAAGAAACAGAAACTACAAAACCCCTTTCAGCTTTATTAACGGAGAGAAGTGTTTCATGATCTCAGTTGCTCACTCTCGACCATAGTCGTACACAATCTCAATCTGCATGAAACCACAGAGTAGAGAAAATAAATAATGCACCATAAAAAGTGTGGCAAAATAGTAAGGAAGCAAAGGTAAGAAAATCAAATCATCCCCTTGGATCAGTACTAGGAACAAAATTTTAACTGCCAAGTATTCAGTATCTTGCATGGCCAGACAATTTCTTGATTATAAGCATGCTCCTTGGTGGGAAGCAAATAGCTTAGGAGATCAAATGAAGTCTCTAGAGGTCCACTTGGGAAAAGTCCCTTGCTCTGTAAACTAGGGGCTAAAGCCCCTGGTATCATGTTTCTTTCATTACCTTTCATATGAATAAAAAGCAATCACCATAATCCAGAAAAAGAACTCCGTACACCAGTAGAGAAGATTGTGCATTGACGACCAACTCACTGTAGATGGTGCATGGACAGATGAAAATAAGTGAAGAAAATTACTATTCAATGAAACAACTTACCCCTTCAGGAGGTGGTGGGTTTCTAGTGAACTTGGTGCCACCGGGAGCCCATGGAACTGCTCATTTAAAGAAAAGTGTGAAGAAGAAATGTCAGCCATGGCATAATATTTATAGCAAATTTTGTAATATTGTTTCTTATTACAAATAAATGTTGTCTATGGAACGATTTTCAAAGGGATTGCACCTTTTACTCCAACCGAATGACCACCCAATGTTTTTACACATATGTTGCTTTTACATCTAACAGCTCAAACTGCAAGTTTTATAGAGCACATTTGACCAAAAATTGCTATAGCTGGCTCAAACAGCACTGCCCAACTCCAAAAGTTATGAAACAATAAACGAAAGGTACAGAAACATTATACTCTAATAGGATTCTTTAAGAGAACCTTGAATTTGCACAACCAATTGATGAAATCCACATCATTCATCCAAATCTGGAGACGCAAATGAATGACATACAGTCTTACAGTTATTTGGAGCATTCATGGAATAAATGCGATAAAACAAAAACTAAATATACATACATCAGGTATCTAGTGATGGAAAGGGCAAGGGAAAGCATCACCAATTTCTTTTCATGGCTAATCAGCAAAGAAGAAAAAAAAAGAAAGAGGATACATGATAGGAAAAGACGAACTTGAGGATAAGTTCAGCAGTCATGTAGGGGCTTCTCAGTGGGAGGGTCTTGGATTCAAGTCTCCTTAGGTGCAGATGGAAGATGATTACATCATTTGGCTGTGATAAATGATGTAATGGATAAGTCAACTGGTTTGGCTAAAAAGAACTGATGGTTCAACAACAAATCCTCAATGGATAGGGCCCTACTCCCCTGCCTGGTTAAGCACTCAAAGTGCATATGGCAACAGATGTGGTAGGTCTCTTGCGGATGGCTGGTGTATCATTGACCAGAGGTCAGTAACCTAGCTGGACTATGACTGAAAGAACCCTCACTCCTTTTGAACCCTTATGGTTGTCCCTGGGAAGCCCAGTCCAGCAGGTTTGGTGAAGTGTTTGGAAACCATGAAGACATCACCTTAGCCCCCTATTTGAGTGTTCTTGGCACTGCTGACTCTGCTACAGCTGAGCTTCAAGCTCTTTCTTCTTGGCTCCTTCACTAAGCCGGGAATCCCCAAAATACCCCATTGTAACAAGATGTCCCATGCCTGGCTTCTTGTGACCTGTTATCTTAGTCTTCAACCCATTTCTTCTTTATAAAAAAAATGAAAGGACATTTCATCACTGCTCAACCATATCGTCTATTCTCTGACAATATTAGCATAGCTCATCACATGAATATAGGTGAGCACACAAGAGTTTTTTTGTTAATACCATCAAAGTGAAGACCTCACTCAAAAATGTAGTAGTTGGCAATTTAAATATTATTTTCACAATTAGAACTGATAAAGAATGATCTTCTTTTCTTGCTTCTTTTATAATAGACATGTCAAACACCAAAAAATATGTTAAATGTTACGGTATTTCAAGATAAATATAATACCAAAGACAACAACAATTAAAGTATGTTTTTTTTTGAGAATGTAACAATTAAAGTATGTCAACGGTAAAATGTTCCAAAAACTGGATGAAGCACAAACTCTCTCCATGTTTGAAGCAATACAGAAAGAATGTTTTCAGAAAAGACACAATCGACGCAGAAAAAGGCACTATAATTTGACAAGAAAAACAAATGGTAAACAAATTACAATGGACTAACCAATGTAAGGATCAGGGTGCCTCCACTTATTGTGAGCGGCTTCCCCATCTTCAATCAATCTGTCGATGGTGACGAGATCTTCCTGAAAAGTAATGAAAGAAGATATAACCAGAACAGAAAATAAGTGACCATATACAGCGTTTTAAATTGTTTTTCCATCGTTATTCTGTGAAGCATTAACAAGAGCAGCCCCCCAAATCATTACTTATTATCTGCCTGATATTAAGTACAAAAGCAGTCACTGTATGAAGAAGTACCAAAATTAAAACAAACAAAAGTCCATCTAATAAGCACTAAATTTGTCTGATTTCTAAATGGTACACAGTTAGAAATTGTGGTGCATTTTGTACTAAAGCATTTTTAAAAGCTTTTGCATATTCCTGTTTCCATATTATTACCAATATCTTGCATTTGGAAAGAGAAATGCTGCAAGTGCAACATCTATGACAATTGTAATAGTTTTGAAATGCTCCTTTTAAGCTAACTGAAGCTGGGAAGTAACAGACATCAAAATTTCAAAAATAAAATTTATTACAACCAGAGCAGAACTAGCATCCCTGTACTACTGTCTGTTACATTAGCTATATAGTAAAATCCCAATAGCTAATGTGCATTCTCAATTTCCTTGTCAGTGCTACTAAATAAGATTTAATTTAGTGTACTGGTTCCTTGATATCCTTAAAGATCTACAACAGCAAGCAACACGAAATGACGGGAATACCACAGTGCAATAAAATTACATAAGCACAAGTGCACTCACTTTAGTGAGAAAGTTCAACTTTCTTTTTTTTAGGAAGGTGAATACATTTTATTTACAAGTTTTACTCCCAATGCTGCTGTGGAGACGCGAACCCAAGACCTCCTGCAGCAATAACTCCCATGGGACCATTCAGCTAATGCCCAAGACCCAAGTTCAACTTTCTTTTCACACCAAATAAAATACAATCTAGCTCAATGTCAGAAAAATTACACTCAACTGTGATATTAAAATTTTAAAAATATCAAGAAAAACTATCTCTATATAGTACGCATACAATGTGAACATACCACATGTTTGTTTGCATCAAACCTTTCTCTCAGTCTTGATGCCTGGAAATGACAAGAAACATCAATAAGAACATGCCAGTAACCTATTTCTACTAACAAAGCAATGATGTCCAGAAAAGCTCAAAACTCATAGAGTTGAGCTGGAACATTGATGGGTACCAATCAATGGGCCAACAGAAAAAATCAGCAGATTCCTAAGCCATATGGAAGCATAAGCTGAGAATCTCAAAAGATGAGTTTAATTTTAAACAGTTATGGGACTCCAGATAAAGGATTTAACTTCGAGAAGGCCAGATAATTCAAAATTATCAGTAACAAGAGAGAAAAGCCACAATCTGCAAACATAAATTTTTCATAACAAGAAGCCTCCCATAAGCTGATGGACAACATCTTAACTTGTCAGGGTAAGAATGCCCGAGGTAGATAGAGTCAGGTATCTGCATCAGATTCAAGACCTCTAAAGTATCATCATCCGGAGAAAAAAAAAAATGTAGACTCGAATTTAAACTATTGTTGTTCTCAGCAGCAAAAATTTCAGCGATCAGAATGTTCTGATTAAAACAGCCTCGGGAATAGACATTTTAGAGATTTATCTAGCACCCACCAGTCATTCCTGAACTGAGTCCAGGTCCCGATTCTAGCATAATCCTGATTTTCGCATGGATATTTGGGGCAAACCGGTTGATACCTCCAGAGAGGGGACATCTTCTGTTTTCCTCCTTCCCCCAGCCACCAAGTTCCAGAAAAGAATCCAAACATAATGAGAAGAAAATTCCTCTGAGGAAGTTCTTCACGGATCAGTAATTAGTGCATAAACTGCTTCATTAAACCCATAATCTACTTTTTTTCATTTCTTCCCCTATCCATGAAAGCAATGAATAACTGGATAATCAAAAAGCAGTTATTATATATGATGTGAGAACTGATTCCACCATACAACACCCACATCTTACTTCCCCCATTGCTGATTTTTCTTCTGAGCATTTCCCACTTCTTCAGAACTGACTGTATTCCTGGCTGCGTAAGGGGGATCAACCACATCGAATACAGAAAGCAGCTGACCCTAACGATAGAACTCCTTCCTCTCGCACCCCGTTAAATAAAGTTAAAAAACACACTCGATTATCTAAAAAATGCGGAAGATTTCTAGGATTTTTTTTTCCAACAGAAAAGGAAATTCATGAAAACTGAGATGACGGAGAAAGGGAATGTGAGTGCATACATCCTCGTAAAAGAGATGCCGATGGACTGCCCAGTTGAGAGTGTCCCTGAGGGCTCTCCGATAAAGAAGCCTAACTCGCTCCTTCTGTGCTGCCCTCCTCGCGAGGAATGACGCTGATGATGCCACCCCGCTCATGCCGTTCAAGCCCTGTTTTCGCTCCTACCTCCTCTGCTTCTCACCCTTCGTTCGCCTGCCCGTAAAACTGCCGGCGGAGGAATGCCACCATAATTCGCAGCTGGCCCGCTTTCTCTTCTCTGGTTAAGCTTCTACCCACTAGCAACTAGAAAGCCCATTTATTTCCCGTACCATACTTACGAAGCTAAAGATGGCCCATCGAACTGTAACAGTTATGTAGAAGGCAATCTTGGGCCCAATCAAACAATGGCCCAACTACGAAGGTATAAGCCCATTAAGTAATGAGCGGCCGAGAACACTGTTGAGTGTTGACCATTAATGAGTGTTACATTTGAAAGTTTGACTTTTTAAATTAACTTTTTAAGGTTAATTAATACGCTAATACGTGAATAATGAATTACATGACAAGCAACAAGAGTACCCTTATTTGTTATAATGTATTGACATGGAAGATATAGATATATATAAATGATTCTGGGATGACGCATCCAGCGGATGCTCTTGGCGGGAAGAGAAGGAGTAACGGGAGTTGGGATTTGCTTGCTCAGACAACTGGCAGAGGTCCAGAGTAGATCGAACTCCATTTTTCTATTCTTTTGAGGACTGTGATCGAGAACCGAGCAGATTCTCTGAGCTACCTTCCGCGTTCCCTCCGTCTCGGAATCGCGAATTCTATGGACGAGCTTAAAAATTAAAATAGTGTCTCGGATATCTACTGCCGATTTTGGAGTACATAAAGGGCGACAAGGCTTTCAATATGACAAAATTGGCAGAAACTCCGCTGGATCTCAACATGGGCGTGTTCAGCAACCACTCTCGCAGAGGAAGGAAGATAAAATACGACAGCCTGACAGAGAAGTCACATTGTTGCAACTTTAGTCGATTGCTTCGTTTCGATGTGGTACGGGCACTGGGTTTTCAGTTTGAAGAAGCCACATCCCGTGGAAGAGGAAAAACGACAATGTTGAATTTGTTGGGTTGCTGTTAAGGTTTCGAGAGAAGATGATCGAAGAGAGATCTCTGGCAGAGACTCCGACATGGACCGTTGCGACAGTTACGACTGTTATGGTTGCTGTTTGTTTCGTTGTCCAGAGATCTATCTACCGATTTGGGAAGGTAAGCGTGAGACCTTTCGTTAACAGCTGCTCAATGTTTTTATCTAATCCTGGGCCTCACTCGTACTTCGTGAATACTGTCAGTGGTTGAAGAAGACGAGGAGGAAAGCTCTTCTTGCTTCGTTGGAGAAAATCAAAGAAGGTAAGCTTTTGTTGTTAAGTTTAAACTTACTTCACAGACTTGTGGTGGCCTTTAGACACTGATGCTTTCGCGCTTTATGTAGAGCTCATGTTACTGGGGCTTATATCTCTCTTGTTGGGTCAATGTGCTCGTTGGATCTCGGAGATTTGCGTAGAGTCGTCTCTTTTTAGTAGTCATTTCTTCCCGTGCTCAGAAAATGAAGTTACGATTAGAATCATCTCCGGAGATAGTTTCCACAGTAAAAATAAAACGGCTTCAGGGACTGGTGCAGCTTCCGCGCAGTGCGGAGAGGTAAATTACATTGCACTCTTGCCGTTCCAATTGTTCAGAACCTATTTGATTCAGCTTACCAGTAAAAGGGTGCTCTCCGAAGCATTGCTCCCATTCTTTATCTTCTTAAGATAATTAGAAAAGGTTATGCGAGCAATTATTTTGTAGGGCCGGGAGCCCTTCGCATCCTATGAGAGTCTTGAACAGCTTCATCGTTTCCTGTTCCTGCTTGGAATAACTCACGTTTCATATAGTGGCTTCACTGTTGTTTTGTCCATGATTAAGGTGTGACTCTCTTAACTTTCTGATTTTTTATTTTTTCCAAACATGTGCTTACCACTAACTGCTAATTAACTTTCCGTTGTTGTGTTTGGACAGATTTATAGTTGGAGGAAGTGGGAAAATGAGGCAAATCCTTTGTCCAACGAAAATTTGCAGGGTTAGTACTAAACTAAAGGTTATATGTTCTTTCTCAAAAAATAAAAATGATGTGCATCTTCCAGTTTGTTTGACTCTTGAGACCAGAGTCATGGATGCCTATTCTATTTTTTTGAGATTACAATGGGTTATTCAAGATTATTTTCGAGCAAGTTATAGTATATATAACAAATGAATGCAACTTTTTATATGTTTCCTCTCTTCTCACCTTTTATTACATGTTTGAATAATTCAATTATGTTTTTTTATGATCCGTCAACTGTATGAAACTGTTAGGGCACTTCTTTCAATATTTCTTGGACTGTGGTACTGTAGAGCCAGTTAGTTATAGACATTGTTGAACCAGACCAAATGTTGTTCATCTCTTCTCTTATACTAGTTGACTACATTAGGGTGAATACATTGGCCTGATTGTATACTACCTGTGCTAGTGATGGAAGGTACTACCTGATAAATGCTTATTTCTTATGTCTCCTTCTATGCAGTAAGGAGGACTCTCTTTACTAAGCGACAGTCCACATTTGTTTTCCATCATGCCTCTCACCCGTGGAGCAGGAGCAAGTTTCTCATCTGGATGGTAATATTCTATTTTGTTTCTTCTTATGAAAAGTTTTCTGGATGCTATCTTCATTTTATGAACTAATATGTTGGGGTTTACATTTCCAAAAAAAATATGTTGGAGTTTAAGAAATAAAGATGTAGGGATTAACTTTGGATGTTTTGTTGACTCAAATGCAGCTTTGTCTGGTGCGTCAATTCAAAAGTTCTGTTGAAAAATCAGATTACATGGCTCTGCGTTTGGCTTTTATCACTGTGAGTTCTCATTATTTGAAATTTTGAATATGAAAAATGTAGGAAATATGAGCCACTTTATAAATAGGAGAGATGAGGCAGGTTTTCAAAAGCCTGTCTTCCAGTGGACAACACCTGTCACCTCCATCTTGCATTACTATTCAAAAGTTTTGAGAAGCAAATCGATCCTTGAACACCTATACTCTGCATCTTAAAAGTTGGGTTTTCTCTTCTGAAAGGAAATCAAAGAAGTTAAAAGTGCTTCAAAGAGAAGAGAGAAGTCGACTTAGTTGATGCAACGTTGTAATTAATCAAAGGCATTTTATTATTACCTGTATTCTCTCCATAAATAGTGAACAACCATGCCCTCGAGGGTGGTGTGAGCAATTTTTAATTGAAACTCAATCTTCTTTTGATGATCTATGTTCCTCAAATTCCCATAGTTATCCAACACTATTTCCCACCACCATGACATGCCAAGGCTTCATACCCTGGAACTCATGTCCAATGTTTACACCACTATTCATCAGAATATTACAAGGAAAAAAAAAAAGTGGAGTGACACTCCAATAGGACAATTATCCCATGCCAATTCTAGTCCCTTGAAATTATGCCCTCACTTCTTAGTAACTTGATGCTTGACAACTATGAGGGCTCTTCTAAATCACAGACCTTCAAGTTAATTCTTTGTTATGACTGCATGTTTATAAGTGAAAAGTAGGTATGTGGGTGCAAATGTAGCTTACATAGTTCAAACATAAATTGAGCACAAAGTTGTCCTTATGTAATTAAGGATCAATTTTGATAAGGAAAGATCATGCACCAGGCTCTGTTTCATGTGCTTTGTTTCACATTATCTGCACAGCCATGATTAGTACAGGAACCAGGATAAGGAAGGCTGATGCATCTTTAGATGTTTTTTTTCTATTTTCTTCATGTGTTTTGTTTCACATTATCTGCACATCCATGATTAGTACAGGTACCAGGATGAGGAAGGCTGATGCATCTTTAGATGTTTTTTTCCTATTTTCTTCACTTTGAGAGGAGCAGTTTTTCTCTGAAATGTTGAAAAATCTGCTTACAAGGATGGATTATCAAGCCTTTTCGCCATTCAATTTCTTGCAAAGTAATATTCAGTAATCCCAGTGAAGAATTTACAGCCATTACCTTTTACGTGTCTGTTACAACAATGTCAGGGCTAGAGGCTGATGTACACGTAACTCATCCAACTCATCCAACAGTCTTTCAAAGTCTGTAATTCTTGTTAAGGAGTATCTCCCTGCTTAAGTTTAAAATATAGCCATATATTGCAAAAGTTCTAGAAACATTCATTTTTGTGAGCAGATTCTCACATCTTTGAGCAGTCTTTCTAAAGATAATTATTAAAATTATATGTTTTGGTTTTGAATTTTGTCTTCCTAATCTTATTGTAAGACTCATATGAAGTTTCTGAGGAGGTAATCATGGAAATTACAACCATGATCTCAATAAGTGAAAAAAAAGTTAAAGCTGATTAAGAATAGCCTTTTCTGCTACTCATAGAAATTTCTCTATATGAGTTTCAGAGCTGTTCTTTTTTCTCTCTGAAAGGGTAATCATGGAAATTACAACCATGGTCTGAATAAGTAAAAAAAAAAAAAGTTAAAGCTGATTGAGAATAGCCTTTTCTTCTACTCGTAGAAATTTCTCCATATGAGCTTCAGAGCTGTCCTTTTTTCTGCAGAAGCACAAACTTCCACTTTCTTATGATTTCCACAAGTATATGGTGCGAAGTATGGAAGATGAGTTCCATGGAATTGTAGGCATTAGGTAAACTGTCTTAATCACTAATCACCCAAAATTTTAAGTCATTGAATTTTTACCTATTAGCATCAAGATTATTGTATTTTTCTACAAATAATGATTTGAGTTGGAGTTTTGGATAGAATCATTGCTCTCTTCTATTTTAATTTTGCAGTTGGGCTCTTTGGATTTATGCAATACTGTGCATTTTTATAAATGTTCATGGTAAGGTTGCACTCTTCCCTATTAATTTCTCTGAGTTTGTTCTTTTGTGCAAGTTGTCACCAACTTGACCTTTTTATTTTTGCAGGGCTTAATATTTACTTTTGGTTGTCATTCGTGCCTGCTATTGTATGTATAGGCTTTCTTTTTTCATTTCTTTGAAGTATACGACCACTTATGTGTAACGCGTTCCATGTTGCAATCATCTATTTAGCTGATTGTGCTGGTGGGAACAAAGCTTGAACATGTTGTTGCTCAACTAGCCCTTGAGGTTGTGGAGGCAAGTGGGCCATTTGTTGGAACTCAACTAAAACCACGTGATGATCTCTTTTGGTTCGGAAAGCCTGCTATTCTCTTGTGGCTGATACAATTTATTTCATTTCAGGTATGTGGAGTTTGAACCCTCAATTTTCTTTCACATTTGGCTGACTTGTTTCATTATAACGAGTGTATGTGCAAATTGGCTGACAAGCTCGTGGAGGCCTTTGATTCAATCTTTTTGTTCTTTATCAAAATGTCTCATATAAAAGAATCTTTAGGTTGTTGTCCAATTCAATATGTGCAAATTGCTTGGATCTAGATTCTACTCTCTATGCTCAACACTTGGATATTTGATTGTTTTCATGACTTTATAAGTCCTTGTATTAACGCTGTGAGTCCAAATAGATGGGCAAATGCTGATATTATGTAGGTGAGATAAAACTCATCATTTCTTTTCAATCCAGTGTTGGTATTTATTATGCATTTCTTTGTCCTTGCAGAATGCGTTTGAAATGGCAACATTTATTTGGTCTTTGGTAAGACAACCTTGCTTTCCTTTAAGTGCACAGTTTTTATAAGGAAATTATTATTAGACATACAAATATCTCCCATACTTCAGCAGCTGGAGAAGTGTCACTTTTGGCTGGATTTGGGTTGAAGCAACTTTGCTACAGTTGGGCTGTTTGTTAGTACTTTGTAGTGCAGCTGAAGCCTGTTGAGAATATTTTCTGGGTGCTTTAATATAAACACGACCAGGCCCATGGTCTTTGTAGTTTTCTTCTCCCTGATAAGTAAAGCAATCATGGATTGGCCTTTGGTTCAATGGCTGCACATGGTGTTGGAGGGTTTGGTTGGCTTCCAGTGTGAGAACTTGTGTTTATCTGTAATCAAATTTCTTCAGATGTCTTGAAGGGACTCTTGGTTAAGTCTCCCACCCCCAAAAAAACAAAAAAAAAGAACAGTTGTAAGCTTTCTTTTTGCTTTAATATGCTCTTCAAGAGAAAAAAACAACACATATCTCAGAGTTTGTGCCCGTGTTTTCTTTGTTTTGTATGTTGTTGTATCTCTGTGTGTGTGGTTGGCTGGAGGACTGACCGACTGGAAAGGATACACAATTCTTAGTGCAACACAGATAGTAGTGCAACACCATAACCTGGCTTCACATAATACAACCATCATCAACATCTTTTAAACTATGTAAGGACAGAGTAGTAGAGAGGGGCACTGCATGGGAAACGTTCTCTCCTTGTTTGCCAGCTGTGACATTTTTACGAGAATGCTGTGTAGGACCCAGTTCCATAGCTCCCTAGATTGGCAACCTTTTGCTCTATGCAATGCGTTGAGAAGAACACTTTTCCTTTTTTTCATATGTTGTCCACTTCAATGTGCTTTTACCCACCCATGACACAAATATGATTCCATTGTTGGCATGTAAGGGCATGTGATTAGAAATTAGCTGATTCTAAATGTTGTCATAGAACTGGAAAACCACCTTCTTTTGGAATCTTTCACTAGTCAGAAGATTCTTAAAACATTTTGGAGCACTTTTTTACAACAATAGTTACAGTAGCGATTTTTTATTTAGCAAACTTGAGGCACTCTTTATCATTTACATCTGCTAAATGATGTTGAGAATAGCCGTGAATGGTGTAGGTGAGGTTAGTTGCTTTACATGGAGGACAGCGACTGCAAATGCATCTGTCATCCCCTGAACCACCTGGGGCAGAATGGTTCTGGTCAAGTTCTCTGCACCCATCTTATAAAATAATTAATAAAAATGAAAACTTGGAACTTTTTGTTTGGAAAAATCAAAAACATCAAATAGAGATCTTTTTCACCTTCTGCAAGATACAGGTATCACAACTTTTGTGACTTCCAGAAGACATATTAACAGCATCTTGCATCACCAGAAACATGCTTCCATTGGCCAACAGAAAGAAGCAGCCTGGGCTCGTTGTAACTTTCTGTTTCTTTCTTTCAGCAAGCATCCGACACCTGATAGCCCTTCAGCTCTATTTTTATCTTTTTGTCTTTTTTGTCATATAGTATAATTTATCTTCACTGATGAGGACCATCCAGGTGTAGATATGGATCTTACAGACCTTATTTCTGTGCAGTGGGGATTGAAGACACGATCATGTTACATGAAGAATTACTATATGATAATTATTCGCCTGGTTTGTGGGTATGTTTCTTCTGGAGGTGTTTTGCTTCTTTCACAGTATTTCATGTAATCCAGAGGCAACTAACTTATACGCTTATGTAGATCACCAATGTTCAAATGAAAAGTTGAAATATCTTTCCGCTCAGGAATCCTATCATCAAGACCATCTGTTGTCTTTGCAGTAATTCCATGCTGCATGGCCAACTGTTATGATTTCTTTTAAATCTCACAAATTTTACGAATCCTTCTCAATGGATGCAGGGTGCTAGTTCAATTTTGGTGTAGCTACAGCACAGTTCCTCTCAATGTCATTGTCACACAGGTACATAAATAAGTTTGACCTTTTAGTACATAAGGTATGTAATGAGACAGCCTTTCGTCTTTGATTGTTGGCTGAGACATAACGCATTTAGCAGATGATTTAGCTGAGAGGCTGTTATATCTCCTCCTCTGGTCTTGCCTCCAGCTTGATGAAATTTATCATTTTTTAAAAAAGAAAGATATAATTTAAGCCTCCTAACAAAGGAAAAGTAGTACTTTATCTGGTACATAAAATTTAGTTTAAAGAGCATACTCCTAATTTTATCTACCCAGGTTTTAATTATACCTCTCAAATTTAAGTGTTTAAAACTTCGTTCTTCTTGTTTTGCATTTATAGATGTATATGTACCTGTTGTTCATAAGATTATTTCCCTTAAATTTCGTTTTATAATTAAGGGAACAGTTTATCACAAGTATATTAATATGACATTCCAATATTGTATTTTTTGAAAAAAAGGTCTATCTCAAGTACGTCTAACATTTTTTCCTTCATTCTGCAATCAAAATTTAAAGGAGGTTGACTTGTTTTCTGCCTATACCTGTTAACTTCGCCTCTATTTTCCGTATTATCTTCCAAATCCATCGCAGCCTGTCGGTTTGATTGAAAAACATTTATATGCAGATGGGCTCCAGGTGTAAGAAGGCTCTGCTGAGTGAGAGCGTACGAGAATCACTTCATAGCTGGTGCAAAAGAGTAAAAGAGAGGTCTAAACGCGATTCAGTGCATTCATATCTGACAAGGTCAACTCGTTCGTTAGGATCTACCATTGACGAAAGAGACGAAACAGTAACAGTTGCATCAGGCACGCTGTCTCGGAGCTCTTCCATAGGCTCGGATGACAAGTCCAAGCCCTCGAACAAGGAATGCGGAATCGCCATTAACGGCCAAGAGGATGCGTTTGAGAACCCTGATCAACTCATGGATGACTCATCCACATTCCGAGTAACCTTTGCCGATTTGCTGAATCTTCGTCGGGACTGTGAAGAAGAAGATGCTTCTAACATGAAAGAATAAAGAGTTACACGAGTGCAGGGCACATATTCTCGGGTACAGTTATCTTCCAAAAAGGGTTTTCGCAGCGTCAGGCCAAAAGAGACGCAAGATTGTGAAGGGATCCCAACGCTTGGTATCTTAATTCCCTACCTTATCTTAATTCCCTACCTTATGTGCTTGCCGTGTGACCATGATCATGGTTCTGCCACTTCTGCCTATAGTTAAGGCGATATCCTTTTTAAAAGGAATGCCTCAAACTAGCCTAAGTTAAATTATTTACGTTTTAACCTAACTATGGTCCTCTGTCAACTGTTGCGGCCAACTGCGGGTTAAAATATTACATTCGGGTTAAATTGTTGAAGTTAGAACTAAAATACTTTAAAAACCGAACCAACTATCAAACCGGCAGTATATCCTGTTTTGGTCGAACCTGGTTGGACCGGATTGGACCAATGGTTTAACCATTGAATATTATACTCTATATTTTATATTTTCTTAATATTTTTATAGAAAAAAAGACAAAAATAATCCTGATTATAATGAACCGGGCCAAGTCAATAAGAACCAGTTCGGTTCGGTTTTTAAAATAACAATTGTGCTAAAATACTAATCCTACTTAAAATTCGTGTTTAAAATAACACATTTAAGTAAGTCTCTGCACCTGGTGCCTGTGTCAGCTCAGGTGATAAGAGTATTTATATGTATTACGGCCATTTAATTTCAGCAGAAAACTAGAAAAGAATGTGACGGTTTGTAATGTATATTTCTATGCTTCTAGCTAGGCATTCGGGTCGGGTTTTTGAAAACCTGACCCGACATATAATACCTGAAATCTGAACCATTAAAAACCCAAATGGTTTTTTAAAACTTGAATCCAAACCCGGTCCCATCCTTTATTTTGTAAACTCAACCCGACCCGATCTCTTGTTCTGAAAACCCGACAGGTTATAAAAAATCCAAAAAAAAAAAAAAAAAAAAAAAAAAAAAATTATAAAATTTATTTTAAATAAAAAATATAATAGTTTAAGTGTTGGACCAGAGCTGAGATAGGGTATATATTTCTAAACACAAATCCGACTCGTGGGTAAGATTTGAGAATTCAAACTTTGGTATTTTTTGGTCGGGTCGAATAGGATTGTATGACAAACCCGACCCATGCCCACCCCTATCTATGGGTTTCAGAGTCCCGGTTTTGATAGATCAATTTGAAAGGAAATATTCAACATGGAGTCATGGAACAGCGCACCCCGTTCACTGTTCAGAAAGCGCAGGAAAGGAGAGCAGGAATCTAGTACAATAGCATACTAGATATATAATACTTCATAGAAATATTAAGAATACATGAACATGCCAGTGTTTTGGGAAGCATCTACACCCTCAGAAGAAGATTTGAAGTTAAACTCGTAAGACTAATGAAACAGATTCAGAGAGCAGCAGAATAAAAGAAGATTAAAAGACCAGTGACGCGACCAATGATGACCTCTTCCCAAATTCGCGGAGATGAATCCTTATTACCCATCTCAGGCCACCAGTTCTTCCTCCTTGTGAGTCACAATCTCGACGTCCGACGTCGCATAGGCAGCGCAGGTAAGGACCCACCCCTCCTCGATCTGATCATCGTCCAAGAAGCTCTGATCGGATTGATCGACCGTTCCCGAAACAACTTTCCCGGCGCAAGAGGAGCAGGACCCGGCACGGCAAGAGTAGGGAAGATCGACTCCTTCCTCCTCCGCCGCTTCGAGGATGTAGACATCGTCGGGGACGTTGATCTCCACGGTCTTCTCCGGTGTGACCAGCTTCACCTTGTAGGTGGCCATGGCGGTCACGCGGCCTCGCCCGGGCTTGAGGCCGAACAGAGCCTGACCCACATTAATAGGCGTGGCTCTGAGGGAGGTGGTGCCCAGCTGACGCTGGACGAAGGAGGTGCGCAGCACGGTGCTGGAGACGGCGGCGGAGGCGGCGGCGGCGGCCATTGATTGTATATCCTCTAGATCAGGTCTGAAGCTCCGTGCCTTGTTGCAGAAAACAGAGTAAGGTGAGGGAGAACGGAGGGTGAAATAGTTATGGATGGCTTGGGTGGAAGAGACTGAAGGAGAAGGAAGGGCGGAGAGGGCGCCAGAAATCCTATCTTGACACGTGGCAAAGAGTTGTGGCCTACTTATCTTATTTTCATGCCCCGGATCCGCAGCGCATAGGCTGTGCGCGTCGGCACAGCCAATCAGAGTGGGCGGGAAGTGACGCCAAATGCAAAACGTTTCTTAATAAGCGCCACTTTTCAATGGTTTACTTGTGTGTTGGGGTGGCACGGTTCGGGTTTGGGTCGAGTTTTTAAAAACCCAAACGTGACCCGACTTTAAAACCCAAAACCCAAACTCACAAAAAAAACCCAAACGGATTTTTTAAACATAAATAAACCCGAACCTGACCAAAAATTATTTTTTTAACTTGAACCCAACCCGACCAAAACCCAATGGGCTTAGGTAAAACCCAAATCCGACCCAATAAAAACGATGATTTTTACTTAATAACTGTATAAAATAAATTATTTAAAAAAGGGTCGGGTTGAGGCAGGTTACTTGGAAAACCCAACCCGATGCCTACTCCTACTTCTGTGCCTCTATTCGCATGCACAACCTTGTTCTCAGCAGATTCGAAAACCTTGTTTACGTAAGGCGGATGGAGTTTGTTCACTAGTGTCCATCACCCTCGCCGGGGCTAGCTCGTGGCTTCCGCACAGTCCTTGACTACTCTTCTCCTTTTTATGACTAGCAAAATTCTCCTCTATTTAATTTTTTTATTTTTTATTTTTTATATTTTTACTTTAAAAAAAAAAAAAGTGCAAACCAGAATTGGTTTAATTGGTTTAACTTTCTTGAAATTATTATATTACCATGAAAGAATATTTGTAAATATAAAAAAAATTATCCGAGTTTCATCCACAGATCATAGCTTGTAAATTAATAATAATTTTTATAAGAAAAAAAATCAACTACGAAGTTTGAACACATTTTTATATAAAAAAGAAGTGGCTGATCATGACTATTTACCTTAACCGGCTAACCTTCTCTAGTCTCCCTGAAAAAACGTGGATCGAGCTTGGAAATTATTACCCAATATTTAATTAATGGTCTGTGAGTGAGACTGAAAACAAAAGGACTTAATTTAGAAGTACCTCGTCCATTGGTAACTACTATACATATAAATCTTTATATAAATATTTTGGCTTATTAACTATGAAAAGAGATGGCAACAGGAGATCGGAACCTTCCGGTTTTGATAGATCGATTAGAAAGGAAATATCCATATTCAATTGGAATTAGTACTCTTGCATTTCGAGAAACGGCGCATAACTTCCAGTGTTCAGCAGCTAGAGCAGGAAATTAAAGCATACTAGATTTATAGATAGAATACTTGTTAAGATCGAGTACATGATCATGCTAAGTGTTTTGGGAAGCCATGCTACGTACGCACAATAATTAAAGAAGATTTGAAGTCGAACTCGTAAGACTAACGGAACAGGCAAAAGAAAAAGAAGAGAAAAGAGCAGATGAGACGACCAAATATTTAAGGTGACCGGCCGCTTCCCAAATAATTATTGCACATTTCACTCCACCAGTTCTTCCTCCTTGTGAGTCACAATCTCGACGTCCGACGTCGGATAGGCGGCGCAGGTAAGGACCCACCCCTCCTCGATCTGATCATCATCCAAGAAGCTCTGATCGGATTGATCGACCGTTCCGGAAACAATTTTCCCGGCGCAAGACGAGCAGGATCCCGCACGGCAGGAGTAGGGAAGATCGATACCTAACTCCTCCGCCGCGTCGAGGATGTAGTTATCCCCGGGGACGTCGATCTCCACGGTCTTCTCCGGCGTGACCAGCTTCACCTTGTACATGGCCATGGCGGTCACGCGGCCTCGCCCGGCCTTGAGGCCGAACAGAGCCTGACCTACATTAGGCGTCGCTCTGAGTAAGGTGGTGCCCGGCTGGCGCTGGACGAAAGAGGTGCGCAGCACGGTGCTGGAGACGGCGGCGGAGGCTGAGGCCATTGATGTCCCCTTCGGAGGTCTGAAGCTCGGTGCCTTGTTGCAGAAACAGAGCAAGCAAGAGATCAGCGGCTGAAGGAGGGAAAAATCTAGGGTTAAATAGGAAAAGAGGCTCTTGGAAGGAGAACGTCCGAACGAGAGGTGGAGCAGGCGCCACAAATATTATCTTAACACGTGGCAAATAGTTGTGGCCTGCTTATCTTTTCGCTCAGTACTCTATCAGTGGTTGTGTGCCTCGCGAGGCTCGTGGCTTCCACACTATCCTTGACTCCTTTACTCTTTTTCGTGACCGACAAAATTCTCCTTAAAAGTTAAAATTTTATTTTATTTATGAAAAAAAAGAAAAACTGAATTTCCTTTAAGGGTATCAGTGTTTTAAAAATCGAACCGGACCGGCCAGTCTGACCCAATTGAACCAAAATCAGAGGTCAGTCCGGGTTCTGTACCAAACATTATTTTTATCTTCTTTTTTATATAAATATTAAATATGTGTATGCACCAAAATGTGCACGGCCCAAATTCGATGAGTCCAAAAACCCATCGATCCAGTAAACGATCGTCATGGGTAGGCTCGATCGATTATCAAAAGCCTCTTAGTGCAACCCATTATTGTCGCCACATCACCGGCACAGTCAGCGCCCCCGTCAGTAGAAATCCGTCGCATCAACAATATAGTCGAAGCCCCTGTCAGCATCCTCCACAGTCAAACGACCAATTCTGGTCGTTAACTGAAGAAGCTAAATTGAGGAGTTCAAGTTCCTGGTCCCCCTCCTCTCCCAACTACAGCAACAGAAAGGGGATCGTGAGCCCCTTTCCCAGGCAAAATCCCTCAACTATACGGACAGACTACAAATAGCCAGAAGTTCCCAATCGGAAAAATTCAAGTTCGAGAGCATTCACCGATAAATCACTCCACGCCCAGAGCTTCTCTCTAAAAAACGTAGGTCTGAAAACTCCTTCACTGAGAAGAAACTCCACTCGCAGAAGTTTTCGAACCATAGAAGTCAAGCCATTCGCAGTTCGCCGTTCAACAGTTTGACCAGGAGCGGCACCACACGTTCGCCGACAACGTCATAAGTCAATACACGAGGAGCACAAATACCTCCGTCTGACCGACCAAAGCCACACCAGATCGTGCACACTCGAGTCCCGACGACAAGTCACCAGAAGCTTCAACTTCGCCAAAATTGTAACGGAGATCGAATCAGAGGAATACTAGGAGATTGTACTCGCAATTTTCTGACATTCAAACACACCCTGTAACACAAAATATTCTGAATTAATCGAATTACTCTCTCGGTCGCGCCTCTTCGCGGACCGACGGATTTTCGGTGAAACAATATACATAAAATATGGTGTATAATATTCAATGGTCCAACCCGATCTAACCTGGTTCGACCAAACCCGAACATAGTGCCGATTGGATGACCTGTTCGGTTTTTAAAACATTGGTCTAACTTTTACTATTTGAAATTACTATATTATATTGAAAGAATATTTTTAAATATAAATAAAATTATCGAAGTTCCAACCCTATAAAAAAGTGAAATACAGAATTTTCTATAGGGGTCTGTATGCACCAAAATGTGAACGACCCAAATTCGACGAGCCCAAAAATCCACCAATCCATCAAACGATTGTCGTGGGTAGATTTCGTTGATTCTTGAAGTCCGGCGTCGCAGCCCATCGCGAGGTCCAGCCACGCCGCCGTGTCAGCAACACAGTCAGCAGAAATCCGTCGCATCATCACCAGTCAGGACGCCTTGTCATAATCCCACTCAACTTAACAATTGAACGACCAAGTCTGGTAGTCAACCGAACAAGCCAATTGAGGAGTTCACGATCCTGGTTCTCCTATCCTCTCCCAACTACAGAAGCAAAAAGGGGATCACGATCCCCTTTCCCAGGAAAAATCTACAACAACCGCACAGAGCCGGCTTCAAATAGCCAGAAAAGCTTTGTCGCAGGGGTTGGGAAAAAATCTGGTTAGAAAGCTATTGCCGAGAAATCACTTCACACACAAAAGTTCTCTCTTGAAACGAAGGTCTGAAAACTCCTTCACCGAGAAGAAACTCCTATCGACAGAAACACTTTCGAACCAGAGAAGTTAAGCCACTCGCCGTTCGTCATTCAACAATTCGACCAGGAGCAGCTCTACATGTTCGCTGGCAACGTCACAAGTCGACACACGCAGAGCACAAATACCTCCGTCCGACCGACCAAAGCCACTACAGTTCGTGCACACTCGTTCCTGCAACTCGAGTTTCGACGACATCTTCGCCAGAAGCTTCAACTTCGCCAAAATTGTAACGGAGATCGAATCATAGGAAGCCCAGGAAATTGTACTCGCATCTTTCTGATACTCACACCCAAATTGTAACACAAAATTACTCTGAATTAATCGAATTACTCTCTCGGTCGCGCCTCTTCGCGGACCGGCGGATTTTCGGTGAAACAGATTTGGCACGCCCGGTGGGACATTTCCTACCTCTCATCTCCTTCTCTGTCCAAAAAAAAAAATTCAACCTCAGCCATGGCTAGCAACGCCAACAACGACAATAACAACAACAACAACAACAACAACAGGGGCAAGCAAATTGCCACCTCGAGCTCTGCTCACCCTCGCCCTGCCGCGACTTCAGGCTCGATCGTAGGAGCTCACAGACCAGCTGCCGCACCTCCGGCCGAGCTCCGCGCTCCTACCTCTCCACCACCGGCCACTCGCCCAATGACCAGGGCCTTGGCTAGAAGCTTGTCCACCAGACAGACTCCCTTCATGCACGATGCATGTCGCCCAAGCGCCATCTTCGTGCCACAGGCTACCGCTGCCTCCGTCAAGCCAGTCGCGACCTCAGCCAGACCAGCTCCAGCTACGGCCAAACCAACATACTTGGCCGTCGCTGCATCTTCTCCTCCTCGCAGCCCGACTGTCAGCCCGGCTCAGTCGCCACCATCGCGAAGGAGCTCCGTCATCTCTGCTTTGGTGCAGCGCTACGAACGACAAGGGGGAATGACTCCCTCTTCTGCGGCAAGAACATATTCGTCACCGGCTTCCTCCGTACAGAGAGCGAGGGCCGAGGATACGTCTCCGATCGTGACTGTATCCCACGATCTCCTAGCCTCACTCAATGCAGCAGCTGGCTTACCACCAATCTGCTCACCTAGCCTACAGACACCGGAGACCTCCCCTGCCGCAACATCACCCATTCCATCTTGCTGACTCTCACTGGTGGCTGCCACTGCAAGCCAGTCACCATCTAGAGCCACTCTCTGCAATCAACCAGCGATCGGCTTTTTTGACCGGTCACCCACGGCGACCTCTTCTCCTACACCGATGACCATCTCTCCGATGCGGTCGCCGACAATAGCTCCATCTCTCCGAGCTGCGTCGAGAACAACTTCTCCGACGCAAACCGTCAGAATGGCCGCGATGACAAACTCAGACAAGACGATCGAAGAATAGCTTGCCGAAATGCAAGCTGCACTGAAGGAGCAGAGTGAACAACTGCGCATAAAAGATGCGCAACTCGCAGCTCGCGACCTCCAGATCGCGAGGATATTGGAACAGCTCGAAATGAGCGCAGCCACCAACAACACTGGTGGTGTCTCTCAAGAGGTCGACCGAACCCGACCGGCTACCAGTGGTTCAGCCGACCCACCGCAAGAAGACCTCGCTTTCGGGCGACGAGCTGTCGCCCGTCGCACCAATAATCGTTTGCCGAGGTTGAACCGAAGCAGACCCGATTGCTCTCACACTCGACGCAGTCACCGAGCTCATCAACCGCGTGGTACGGAATAGCTCGGGCGACAGCAAGTCTGTCGCATACCGGAGGCCGTTCACGCAGAGGATTCAAAATATCCTGATGCCAGTCGGCTACCATCCTCCAAAGTTCCAGCAATTCAATGGCGACGAGCACCCAAAACAGCATGTCGCCCACTTCATTGAGACCTGCAACAACGTCGGCACCGACGACGAACTGCTGGTCAAGCAATTTGGCTGATCGTTGAAGGGAAATGCCTTCGACTGGTACATCGAGTTGGCCCAAGAGTTGATCGATAGTTGGGAGCAGCTCGAACATGAATTCCTCGTCCGATTTTACAACACTTGGCGCATTGTTACACTGGTCGAGATCGCCAATCTTAAACAGAAGAAAGGCGAAAAAGTGGTCGACTACATCAACCGGTGGAGGAACCTGAGCTTAAATTGCAAAGAAAGCTCAAACTTGTCCCTCAAAGCTGAAATTGAAATGTGCTCTCGAGGGATGCAGTGGGAACTCCTGCGCTACATCCGAAGTCGGAGGCCGACCAACTTTCAAGAGTTCGTAACAGAACCTCACAATATGGAGAATCTTATGGAGGAACGAGGAGAAGAAGTTTCCTCATCTGCCAACCCTCGCAAAAAGGGAAAGGCACCAGCCGCGCTCGCGCCCAAAGACGCAAAGGAGAAAACAAAAGCTTCCTTCGCGACGAACGCTTTCGAACCAATCAAGGTCGGAAGCAAGGTCAAAGCCACTTACCTCCCACGACAGCTAACTCGGGGCACGTACCAGAGGCCTTTGCTGGAGGAACGACAGGCCAAGACATACCCGTTTGCCGACGCGGATATCGCCGTCATGCTGGACCAGCTGCTTGATAACCAATTGCTCAAATTGCCAGAAGTCAAAAGACCCGACGACTTGTCCAGGAGCAAAGATCCCAACTTCTGCAAGTATCATCGCTTGGTTGGGCACCCGACCAAGAAGTGCTTCGTCTTGAAGGATAGGATCATGGAGCTGGCGGCTCAAGGCCGCATCGAAATCGAAGGAGCCGAAAACACGGCCTCCTCTCAAGTCATATCCATCTAAACCGAGCCAAACCGGCGAACTCGGCCAAATAAGCAGCAGGTCGCAAGGAAGGAGTACCGTCCAAAATTCGGTCCCTCCAACCGACAGCACAACAACAGATGACCACCGGTTGAGGTCGCACCAAAATCGGCACCCTGAGAAGCAGCTGCAGCCGACGCAGAGGGGTGGATCCTATTCAGCCAGCGAAAGAAGCCTGTTCGAGAACTTGAACCGACGCCGGCGAATACCAAAACCAAGGCATAGCGGTAAAAAAAAAAGCCGTGAAGAGCCAAAGGAAAGCTCCCAGGACCAACGTCCAGAGAGCAAACAAAAAGAAGAGAAGATCCGTCACACTGGCGGAGTTCTTTCCAAAGGAATTCTTCGCGGCTCCAGCAATGGTGGTGACCTGTTCAACAGCCCTTCTCGAGCACACAACACCAAACGACAAAGGCAAAAGACCGGTCGTCGAATGCGACGACCTCGAGACGTCACTGAAGCAAATCTCGCCACTTAACGAGATAGAAGATGATCTCGACTTGGCTATTCGGTCAAGACAAGCTCTAATTCGGGTCCTCGACAAACCAGAGGAGCTCCAAGCCGAAGTCGAAATGCTGCTCATGAGAAAACACGACTTGCCGAAAGTTGGGTTGACTCCACCTTATCGAAAGGAGGAAGAAGATGCACAATCCTCCCCGCAACTTGCAAAGTTGGAGGAAGTGCTCGTCGTCTCATGTCCGTCGTGCATCACATTTCGAGAGGAGGACGCACAGTTGGGGACGAAGAACCACAACAGGCCACTGTTCGTCTCTGGCTACATCAGAGACCACAAAATCAACCGTATCCTCATCGATTGTGGATCCGCAGTCAACATTCTGCCGATTCGCACGATGAAGAATGTCGGCCTCTCTGCTGGTGACCTCTCTCCGAGCTCTCTCCTCATCCAAGGGTTCAACCAGGAAGGCCAGAGGACGCTCGGCATGATCAATCTCAAACTACATATTGGCGACATGGTGGCTGAAACTCCATTTCAAGTTATCGACTCAAGAACATCTTATAATCTGTTCTTGGGTCGACCGTGGCTTCACGCAAATGGAGTTGTGCCATCCACATTGCACCAATGCTTCAAGTATTGGGAGAACGGCGAGCAAAAGACGGTGCACGCCGACGAAAGCCCGTTCACAGAGGCAAAGGCATCATTCGTAGACGCCAAATTCTATCTGACGACTAGACCGACAGTCAAATTGTCACCCTGGCCGAACCAGGCGCTAAAAGCCAAGAATACTCCAACGCAAGTCGCTTCGCCCAAACAGCCGACGCAAGTTGCATCTACCACACCACCGACGCAAGCCACGTCTCCAAAATAGACCACAACGTAAGTCGTGTTCCACAAACAGCCGGTACACAACAACCAGTCGACACACGACCACAAATTGGTCGCAGCCACTCCAGCACCAACACAGTGCAATGTACCCATCTTACGGTACATCCCATAGTCGCAAAGGAAGAAAGGAGAAGCTCCCTTGGTCGTCTGCCACAAAATCCAGCCGACCCCTTTGTTAGAAAAGGTCACTCTTCCTTTGCCAAAGCTGGAGGAACGAAGTATCATGAAGCAATTCCCGAGTCAGGAACAGCTGCTGTCCACTCGCTCGAATGAAGGCTTCGACCCGAACGCTTACCGACTGATGGCCAGAGCCGGGGGCAATCTTACAAAAGATCAAATCCATGAGAAACCACCTGTCACTCTACCGGTCCTCACTTCAGAATAGGAGAAACTGAGAAACGAAGGTCATCAAATTAACCAGGGTCGCCTAGGCCTCGACTACCAGAAGGAGAAGCCAATAAAAATCTACAAAGCTTAGGCGAAGCCAATCAAAATCACCCGAAAAACATCGACAGATGTAAATCAAGTTTCAGTCGACCAAACTCTGACGAAAAAGAAAAATGCTCCGGCCTCGGTGATTATTTACACCTTGAAAGCTGCAATTGCACGAGCTCGCGCGTACGACTCAGTGATGGTGAACCACATCTCAGTCGCCGACGACGGCCAAGAAGACGATGAGTTCATCCTGGACGACGCTCCGACTACGTTCGAGGAAGGCGGCCAATCGACTGTAGATGAGTTAAAGAAAGTCGACCTGGGCACAACAGAGGACCCGATGCCGACATTTCTTAGTGCTTCACTATCAACCGAAGAAGAGGTCGAGTACATGTCGTTACTTCGCGAATACCGCGACATATTCGCCTGGAATTACACAGAAATGCCAGGCCTCGATCCACGAGTCGCAGTACACAAGTCTGCAGTTCATCCTTCTGTTCGGCCAGTCAAACAATCACAACGCGGTTCTGGCTAGAGCTTGTGCCAGAAATTGAAAAAGAAGTCGACAAATTAATTGCTGCCAACTTCATCAGAGAGGTGAAATACCCGTCCTGGATTGCGAACATCGTGCCAGTCAACATGAAGAATGGCCAAATTCGGGTCTGCGTCGACTTTGGCAACCTGAATAAGGCTTGCCCAAAAGACGACTTCCCTTTGCCAATCACCGAACTCATGGTCGATGCGACAACGGGTCATGAAGCTCTATCATTCATGGACGAGTCATCTGGTTACAACCAAATTCGGATGGACCCAAAAGATGAGGACTTCACTGCATTTTGCACTCCTAAAGGATCTTCTGTTACAAAGTGATGCCGTTCGGACTCAAGAACGCCGGCGCGACGTACCAGAGGGCAATGCAAAATATCTTCGACGACTTCTTTCACAAGCGCGTCGAGTGCTATGTCGACGACTTGGTGGTGAAGACAAAACAGAGGTCAGATCACCTTCTCGACCTTAGAGCAGTGTTTGAACGGCTTCGACAATTTCAACTCAAAATGAATCCGTTGAAGTGCGCATTTGGTGTCACCTCAGGCAAATTCCTAGAATTTATTGTGCATCACAGAGGAATTGAGATTGACCAATCCAAAATTGATGCAATTCAAAAAATGTCGGAGCCCAGAAACATCTCCGAACTCAAAAGCTTCCAAGGCTACCTAGCATATATCCGGCATTTTATCTTGAATCTAGCCGGGAGATGCCAGCCGTTCAGCCGCCTATTGAAAAAGGATACGCCATTCGAGTGGGACGAATCTTGCCAGAATGCCTTTAACAACATAAAGGCGTACCTCACCAAGCCACCGGTGCTCGTCGCCCCAATCGTCGATAAACCATTCCTTTTGTACATCGCTGCACAAGAGAAGTCGGTCGGAGCTCTCTTGGCTCAATGCGATGAGGACAACAAAGAACGTTCCCTCTATTACCTGAGCCGAACGTTGGTGGGCGCCAAACTCAACTACACACCGATCGAGAAAACCTGTCCGGCACTCATCTTCGCGATTCAAAAGCTTCGACACTACCTCATGGCGCATTCGACGAACTTGATATCGCGAGCCGACTCCCTGAAATACATCATGTCGCGACCAATCCTCTCCGGTCGATTGGCAAAGTGGGCATTACTTCTATCTGAGTTTGAGATTAACTTCGTGCCGCAACGCGCAATCAATGGCCAAGCTCTGGCTAACTTCTTGGCCGACCACCCGGTGCCGGCCGAATGGGAATTAACAGAAGAGTTCCCAGACGAAGAGATCTTCCTGGTCGAGGTGCTCCCCCCTTGGGAGATGTATTTTGACGGCGTTGCACGACGAAATGGAGCTGGCGTGGGAGTTCTGTTCGTTTCACCGAGAAGGGACCTGCTCCCGTATTCCTTCGTTCTTACTCAAAATTGTTCGAACAACGAAGCAGAGTACCAAGCCATCCTCCTCGGATTCGGCATGGCGGTCGAAATGAAGCTGTCGTAACTAAACATCTACGGCGACTCAACTCTTGTCATCAAGCAGCTCATAGGGGAGTTCGAAGTGAATAAACTCGAGCTCGTGCCATTCTGAAGACATGCCGGTGAACTTCTGGCCCAAATTCCGGAAGCCTCACTCCACTACGTTCCTCGATCCAAAAATGGGCCAGCCGAAGCATTGGCTGGAATTGTGGCCAGTCTAGCGCAATTCGACGAACGACCAAGCCAAGTCCCCATTTGCGAACGATGGGTAATCCCTCCACCAGTCGAAGAAGAAACAGAAGAAGAACAGACAAAGGAAAAAGAAGAATCTCTTCCTTTCTCGGCCAGCCAAGATGAAGCCGAAGATTGGAGGGAGCCTATCTCAAACTTCCTTTGCCACGACACACTTCCTATCGACCTGCGAGAGCGAGTCCAAATTCGCCGAGCAGCTCCAAAGTACATTTTCATCAATGACGTACTCTACCGGAGGTCGTATGAAGGTCTACTCCTACGATGCTTATCAAAAGAAGAGGGGCTGCAAGTGCTAAAAGAGACACCCAGTGGAATTTGCGGCGCACATCAAGCTGGCCCGAAGCTCCACCTACAAGTTAAACGCCTGGGCTATTACTGGCCGTCAATGCTCAGGGACACCACCGAAATGGCTCGAACCTACAAACCGTGTCAACTCCGTGCCAACTACATACATCAGCCATCGGAGCCGCTTCACCCGACGATCGCGTCATGGCCGTTCGAAGCTTGGGGGATGGACATCATAGGTCCTATCACTCCTAAATCCGACTCTGACAGGCAATACATCCTGGCGGCCACCGATTACTTCTCGAAATGGGCAAAAGCCACTGCCTACCGAGAAGTCAAGGCTACCACCGTCGCTAACTTCATTTGAACGCAAATCATCTATCAATAAGGAGTCCCTTGGTACATAGTAACGGACAATGGCACGCCGTTCAGGAATAGAGTCATGGACCGCTTCTGCGAGAAATTTCCCATACAACAGCGAACGTCGTTGGCTTATAACCCGGCTGCCAACGGACTTGCGAAAGCTTTCAACAAAACGCTCTGCAAGATCCTGATGAAAACCATCGGCGCCAACAAAAAGAGTTGGGATGAAAAGCTCGGCGAAGCCTTGTGGGCGTACAGAACTTCGTTTCGAACGCCAACCCAGTCGACCCCATATTCGCTGGTTTACGGCACCGAAGCAGTGCTCCCTCTCGAAGTACAACTTCCCTCTCTGCGAATTGATATCAGAGAAGGGCTCACAATGGAGGAATGCGCCCACTTGCGACTGGCAGAACTCGAGTCACTCGATGAGCAACGGTCGAATGCTACCAATCTCGCATGACCCGAGCCTTTAACAAAAAAGTAAGGCTCAGGTCATTCCAGAAAGGCGACCTCGTGCTCGCAATTCGACGGCCGATGCTCTTTACGAGCAAAATCGGGGGCAAGTTTGCGCCGAAATGGGAAGGACCGTATGTAGTACAGGAGGCCTACACCAATGGCGCCTACAAACTTGTTACTTCAAACGGTTCGGAGCTGCCAATAACGAACGGTAAATTCCTTAAACGATTTTACCAATGAGAAGGGCAGCGAAAAAAAAAAGAGAAAGGAAAAGCAAGTCGACTACAAGAAATAGTACTTCTCATTAAAAAAAAAATGTGTGTAATGAGAACAAGGCTAGCCTCGCAACAAAAAAGGGAGGCAACAAAAAAAATCAAGCCTCGCAAAACTTGAGGCTACAAAAAAAAACCAACAAGGTTGAGGAAGCTCGAAGTCAGCCACTCGTTGCCGCAGTCGGACTACTTCGGCACGAACTCCAGCTAGCTCCCACGTCTCAGCCTCGTCGAGAATGGGGCACAAACAAATGGAGGTAAGCTGGTTCTAGAAAGTGGAAGTCTCTTCTTCGACGGCCTCAATCCCCCCATGAATAGTTGCAAGTTCAGCATCAATGGAATCAAGTTGAGCCGACACAAGTGCTAAACGCTCGCGAAGGGTCCTTTGTTCAGCCTCAGCAGCTTCGCGCTCAGCTTGGAACCTATCCAAGTCCGCTGTCGAGTCATCGCGTCGACGGCTCACCCGCTGGACAGACTGGGCGAGTTCAGCTTCGGCAGCGAACCGTTCAGCGAAACTAAGCTTCCAAGCCAAGGAGTTGTGCAACTGCTGAAAGCGAACCACCTCCAAAGCAAAGTCTTCCACCCACTGCTCCAAAACCGAAGTGTCGACACCGACTCCTCTCAGTGATCGAGAATAGCCCAGGTGTCCGCCACAAGCTCTGACGAACATGGGTCGTCGGCCGGCACTAAAATCGACTCGACAAACTTTGTCCACAGTCCCAACGCGGACTGTTGCATCAGCAGCCTCGACCTCGCCGAAGGACGGGAAGCCGACACCTAGAAGGAAAAAGGGGAGATAAAAAAAAAGGGAAAGAGGCCGAAGAGAAGAGAAACTAAGCGAGGTGAAATGATATGCTTACTGACAAAGGTCGCGAAGTCGACGCAGCCGAGCCAAACCAGAAGCTCCCTCCTTGGCAGCAAGAGATGCCTCTCCACTGCTAGGAGTAAATGTCACAAGCACTTCCCTTCTCGAAGTCGCGGCAGCAAGAGGAGACGGACCAGAAAGGGGATGCTGAAATTCACTCGCAATTGTAACTCCGGCACCTCCGGTAAATCCCTCAGCTACAGTTTGTCCTTCCGAAGGTTGAAGAGGCGCTACACCCTCACCAACAGTCGTCGTCGGGCACTCGACTTCGCAAATTACTAACTCGCCGGCAGCAGTCGCAAGAGGTGCTTCTTCTTCTCCGGCCCATCCCAACTGGCGAGTATCCTCTAACTCAGCAAGATCAAATAAATCCTCTTGTCGAAAGATTGGCTGACCTTCAGGCGGAGCAATGATCATCGCAAGAGTATCAGAAGGAGGGTCAACTGGCTCCTCAACTGCTGGTGCCTCAACCTGGTCTATCTGCGCAGGGGGCTCAACTGGATCTATAGCGACTTCTCCGGTAGGCAGAACAATGGACCGGTCGCAACTCTCCGGCTCCTGAGTTCTTCCCTCCGACGACCCTGACAAAGGAGTTTTCGAAGGTTGAACGACAACAATAGGAACCAGATTGGTCAATGGCTTACATACACCAGTTCGCAGCAGTTTCTTGAAAGGAGGAGGAACAAAGATAAATGAATCTGGCTTCGGAGCCGCCGATTTCCTTTTTGCAGCAGTTTTCTTCAGCGATGTCGGCAACAAGACCAATCCCTTCCCCTTGTCCTTAGAGACATCAATAGCTGACAAAGAAAGCACCATCGGTCGAGCACTCTCCTCAGCCTAAGAAGGTTCTCTGATAACGACACCGTTCGCCGGCGCTGATTGAGTGGAGCCAACAATTTGTCCTTCGCAACTTTCGGTTGAGGCACCCGCTTCTTCGCAGCTTTACTCTGCTTCATCTTAGGAGGAGCCGAAGGCTTAGAACCAGTTCACGAATCCTTCCGGCTGCGCCCCGTCGCACTCACATCAGCCTACGCGGGGGGCAAGGCTTTTGCCGGCTGTGCATCTGCACCGGTGAACTGCCTCCATACACGCTGGAAACAAAGAAGCTAAGTCAAAACAAAAAAAAAAAAAAAAAAAAAAAAGAAAGGAAAGAAAACAGAGGGAGAGTCGCTACCTCAAATAGAGGAACCACCATCTCAAGCCATGATTCTAGAAAAAGGGTTGTGACTCCGAGGTCGAAATCCGGACTAACAAAAGGTGAGGCACCTCCACGCTGCCAAGTGGACAGGCAGTCCCAGCTCGCCATAACTCCACAAGTTCGTTAACAGAAGTCGCAATTCGCTTGTCGGAGAACAACACGCCCGACAAATCTTGGTAGAACCCGAACTGACGAGCGAACCGGTGAGGGCTGTAGGGCTCCACCACAAGGAGCTCACGTTGTCGCAAGACTAGAGAAGTCGCACGCAGGCAGCGAAAATACTCCACCTCTATTCGAGAAGCAAAACGACCAGCTTTGTCAAGCATCAGGCCTGGGGGAAGGGCCTCCGCAGGGTACCAGCACCATACCTCGCCCCGCCAAAATAAAGAACGAGCCTCCTTCTGTGTGCAAACGCGGACAAATTCGGGATTCCGGTAGAGCATCATAAGGGGTCTGTCCCCGCCACTTGAGTCAACTTCGTGGACACCAAACCACTCGCCAAGCCATGCAAAGACAAATTACCAAGGAACCCGCCCTGGAGAGAATGCGTTCAGCCCTCGGTAGAAATTCGTCAAGGCTGCGCCAGCCAAACTGCAGCGAGTGTCGTGAGCCATATAACAAGCCATCTTAAAAACGCTTAGCTGAAACATGTTTCCCAACACCGGCAGCATGAAATGGCAGAGCCACAATGACAAGAACGCGGCCAGATATACCTCGTCTGCGAGAACATCCGATACCCCAAGCTCAAAAAGGGGCTGATTCTGCATCAACCTCCGGCAGATAACAAATTTGGTCGTCCTCGTCGACAACAGGACGACTCCATAGATCATGAACTGCCTTGGCTGAGGGCGTGGTGACGTCACAACCATCGAAGGCCGACGGTCCCCCAAGAATCAACAACAGTGGCTTTTGTTCTCCTTTCGAGTCGCGAACGCGTAGGCAGTCCCAAACAACACCTTTGACGGTGGTCCTGATGGCCGAGAGGGTCAGACCGAGGAGGAAAATGAAGGTGGCATGGACGACATCTGCAATAGAGCAAGTAAAGTCAGGTACGCAACCCACATCCCTCTCAATTCGAAAAAAAAAAAGGAGAAAAGACTTCCCCTGCGACGAAAAGCAAGGTCGTAAAGAAAAAAAAAGGGGGAAGGAGTTTTCTTGCGACCAAAAATAGAGAAGTTGAAGTCGCAAACAAAGAAAAAGAAGGAAAGAAAAAAAACGCAAGTCGAAAAAGAAAGAGGGGCGACAAAAAGGACCAGTCGCCAAGAAAAAAGTTGGAGAAACAAAAAAAAAAAAGAGAGAGGGCAAACCGAAGGGGCACACCTTTGTTCAGCGAGCAAACCTTCGCGTCCGGCGACCAAGCCAGATACGACTAAAAGAAACTTACAGCATTTGGCGACCGAGCCAAGTGCGATCAAAACAGGAGCACTACACTCGTCAACCAAGCCGAGCGCAGTACAACACCAAACTTGCGGCCGAAAACAAAGTCGACAACGTTCAAAAAAAGAAAAGTGCACGACGACCGAGCCGAGCACAGCTCGACAGCCTCGCGGCCAACTACCAAACCAGACGCGAGCAAAACAACAACTCCAGTGCCCGACGACCAAGCCGGACACAACCAAACGGAGAATTTAGCATCTGGCGACAGAGCCAGACGCCGCACATTCGATCCTAGTGCCTGACGATTGAGTTGGACGAGAAACGAATGCTGCAAAAAAAAAAAACTGCCCAGCGATCGAGCTGAGTAGAATTCAAAGCTTTGAGACCAGCCACATAGCCGACCGCGATCAAAACAACTGCCCGGCGACCGAGCCGAGTAGAATTCAAAGCTTCGCGACCAGCCACAGAGCAGGCCACGATCAAAACAAGTGGCCGACGATCGAGCCGAGCACAATTCAAAACTTCGCGACCAGCCACAAAGCAGGCCGCAATCGAAACGACAAATTCCTGTGCCTGACGACCGAGCCGAGCACAGTTCAAAACTTCGCGACTAGAAACAAAGATGGACGCGACTAAACAGCACCCGGCGACCGAGCCAGATGCGACTAAAACAGGAGCAATGCACTGGTGACCAAACCGAACGTAGGAAAGAAGCTTCGCGACCGTCAACATAGCCGGAAGCAACAAAAAAAATCCGCGCCTGGCGATCGAGCCGAACGCGACGAAGGTACCATCAAATGCAATACCCAACGACCGAAAGTGAGTGTCGCCGCAAACAAACTCTGCGATCGGGCGACCGAGCCGACGCATAATCGATGGAGTTAGGTAACGAAACTCCCTCCGAATAAAAAAAAAAAGGGGAAGGTCGCGACAAAAAAGAAGCCGTCGCAAAAAAGAAAAGCAAGCGACAAAAAAACGGTCGAAAAAAAAAAAAAAAAAAAGTGTCGCGACAAAAAGAAACAGTTGCACAAAAAAAAGAGCTGCGACAAAAAGAAGCAGTCGCAAGAAAACAGAAAGAGATCGAAACACACTCGCGCTTCGGCAATTCTCGTTGACTGCGATCACAAGTAGCTCGCACGCAACGACTCTGGCCGGCGGCGACCACATAGAAATTAGCACTCGACGACCAAGCCGGGTGCTCCAGCACAGAAATTTTGCCTCGCCGCGACTCGCCGGGCTCAGTTGAATCAAAATCTCAGTACCCGACGACCAAGGCAGATGTTCAACTTCCCGGTGACCGAGCCGATCAAAGTTAAAACGAAACTGCAGCACCCGGCGACCGAGCCGGATGCGACAACAGCACCCGGCGACCAAGCCGAATTCGACAGCATGGAGATCCAACATCCCGACGACCTAGCCGGGGTCATACAAAGCAGAATTTAACACCCGACGACCTAGTCAGGCTCTCTCGAAACAAATTGACCGCGCCCGGCAACTAAGCCGGACGCGACCTACATTACCCGACAAGCATGGCCGGGTGCACCAGCACAAGAATTCAGCCTCTCGGCGACCAGCCGGGCTCAGCCAAATCGAAATCTCGGCACCCGGCGACCAAAACTGAAGCTCAATCTCTCGACGACCGACCCGGCCAAAGTTAAACAAGAAAAATCAACATCCGACGACCAAGCCGGATGCAGCCACACAACAATTCGCACCCAGCGATTGGGCCAGACGCGACCACAGCGCTCGGCAACCAAGCCGAATCGCGCAATAGTCTTTCGCGTCCCGACGACCGAGCCGGACGCAAAAAAAAAAAAAAAGAGAAACTCCTGCGTCCGGGCGACCGGTTTAACGCAATAAAAACACAACATTCACGCCCAGGCTGACCGGAGCCGGGTGCGACCAAAACAAAATCCAGCATCCGACGACCAAGCCGGATGCGACCCAAAGCAAATTTCTGCACATGGCGACCGAGCCGGGTGCGACCAAAACAGAATCCAGCATCCGACGACCAAGCCGGATGCGACCCAGAGCAAATTTCTGCACATGGCGACAGAGTCAGGTACGCTTTCGAGATTAATGATACACGAAAGGTTGTCAGTTTGTCACATTGACAAACTGACAGACACCAGGGGTGCGCAAAAAGAGACAACTCGAGAAAAAAAAAAAGAGAGGAACAAAAAAAAAAAGGAGAATCGCGAAAAAAAAGAGAGGAGAGACTAAGGGAGGAGTTGAAAAAGAGAGGAGAGAAAAAGAAGAAGAAAGAGGGAGGAAGAGAAGAAGAAAGAAAAGAGAGTGGGGACCCCGGCTGACTCGAATTCAGCCAAAGACGGCCGGGAAGATTTTCTTGATACAATACCTTTAAATCCTGGTTCGCAGAGAACTTCTGACGCAAGCCGGGACCTGAGAAGGATCACAAAGTAGAGAGAAGTTGCAGACAGTCTCCCGGGTCATGCTCATAGACTGTCCTCCAAGTCTCAAGCAGTCAATTCGCAAACAAAGACAGAACTAGGTCGCAGTCCCAAATTTCGTAGGCAATCAAAATCACAGACAGACATAAATGGGTAGTCAGATCGCAAGCAGCCTCTCAAGTCAAAATTGCAGTCTCTAATGCGCAGCCAATTCGCAGTCTCTCTCAAGTCACAGTCTAGATAGTCAAACTTCAAATAGGAAGTTGCAGGTCGTCCTGGATAGAAAAAGGCAAAAACATACAGAGAGCAGAAGAGAAAGCGTCGCGTACACAAGTTGCACAAAAGAAAGATGGAAAGATTTTCGATATGGTAGGTTTTAAAGAAAGTTAAAAGTCGGAGTTTACCAAGGGAGACCCCTCAGGCGGAGTCATATTCAAATTAGAATTCAGTTTAGGAAATCTGTGGAAAGAGGCGCTAAATAGAGAAGTGGGGCCCACTTCCCTACACTCTATTAAACCCTTCGACGAATATCAGTTCGGGGCAGAAGGCGAGAACAACAGTTTGAGACGGAGGACTCGAATATCACGTTCTGCTTTGGTGAGTGCTTCATCCCCAACACCCTTTTTAGTTCGCCTAAGCCATCTGGTGTCTCTCTCAACACATCCACGGAGACTAGAATCGTTGAAGTCTTTTCAAAACCCCCTCCTCTTATCGCGCACAAGAAACTACTCAATTCAAGGGAAGTCGACCTTGCTCCATTGACATCCTGGCGCGATGCATGAGAATTTCACAACTCCAATCATACTGAAGCACCTTGGTATTGTGAGGTTCACGGAGAACAATTTGTTTCATCAAGGAATCCGCCGAGCCGAAGTAGAGCCACGGTACTTCACTTCGGTTTGCGTTCTCTTTCTCCGGAACGACGACCTGGTTGCTGAAGTTGCCGCAACACTCAGAGTCGCCAAAATTTGTCGAAATCATCAAAACTCATCTCGACTGATGTCTCCGAAGTACTAAAGCAATGTTCGGTCCTAGTTACAACCTCGACCCAGCCAGTTTCAACTCGTCGTCGACGACGCTTATGCCTGAACAACATCCTCTGCTCAGGTGCACCGTCTCTCTACATACCGTACATACTCTACATGTACGGATATATATAAAAAAAAAACATCAAAAATTGAAAAAAAAGAGGAGAAAAAAAAACAACAGCTCTAAAACAGCAAGAGAGCCAATAAAAAAGAGATGAAAGAAATAAAAAAAAAAATATACATACAAGTGTACAGAAATATACTTTGTCCTAAAAGAGTAAGAGGACAGAAAAGAATACGTTCACGAAAAGATAAACGACCCTAAAAGAGTAAGAGGGTCCAAAAAAAAAAAAGAGAAAAAGCGTGTGTGTGTGTGTTCTTCTTCATATTCAAAACTTGATCGTTCTCTCCAAACGGTCAAGTCTTGAAGGGGGCAATCTGTATGTACCAAAATGTGAACGACCCAAATTCGACGAGCCCAGAAATCCACCAATCCATCAAACGATTGTCGTGGGTAGATTTCGTCGATTCTCGAAGTCCGTCGTCGCAGCCCATCGCGAGGTCCAGCCACACCGCCGCGTCAGCAACACAGTCAGAAAAAATCCATCGCGTCATCACCAGTCAGCACGCCTTGTCATAATCCGACTCAACTTAACAGTTGAATGACCAAGTCTGGTCGTCAACTGAAGAAGCCAATTGAGGAGTTCACGATCCTGGTTCTCCTCTCCTCTCCCAACTACAGCAGCAGAAAGGGGATTGTGATCCCCTTTACCAAGGAAAATCTGCAACAACCGCACAGAGCCGACTACAAATAGCCAGAAAAGGTTTGTCACAGGGGTTGGGAAAAATTCTGGTTAGAAAGCTTTTGCCGAGAAATCACTTCACACACAGAAGTTCTCTCTTGAAACGAAGGTCTGAAAACTCCTTCACCGAGAAGAAGCTCCCATCGACAGAAACACTTTCGAACCAGAGAAGTTAAGCCACTCGTCGTTCATCATTCAACAATTCGACCAGGAGCAGCTCTACACGTTCGCCGGCAACGTCACAAGTCGACACACGCGGAGCACAAATACCTCCGTCTGACCGACCAAAGCCACAACAGTTCGTACACACTCGTTCCTGCAACACGAGTTTTGTCGACGTCTTCGCCAGAAGCTTCAACTTCGCCAAAATTGTAACAGAGATCGAATAAGAGGAAGCCTAAGAAATTGTACTCGCATCTTTCTAATACTCACACCCAAATTGTAACACAAAATTACTCTAAATTAATCGAATTACTCTCTCGGTCGCGCCTCTTCACGGACCGGCGGATTTTCAGGTGAAACAGGGTCATTGGTTTAACTTTCTTGAAATTATTATATAACCATGAATGAATATTTGCAAATATAAATCAAATTATCCGAGTTTCAACCCCATAAATCTTATAAATAATAACTTTTTATAAAAGATCGAATATGAACAAATTAATTGATATAACCGGCCCTAACTGGTAGCCCTCACTCCCTCCAGCGCCACTTGCATAGACACTAATTTCACCATCAATATTATAGTATGTTAAAACGTTGTAAAACATTTAACTATAAATATGGATAACACTAAGTTAGATTATTAAGATGAAAGATTAGGAAAGTTAAGTCACGAGTTTGAACCAAGGTTTGAAGTATCTAAAATACCCAAACTATCGGATCTTAAGAAACGGATACGTATCATGGAAATGCATAAATACGTTAAGAAACACGTATAATAAATATATGAATGTTAACTATTAACACAAACAGAACAAATAATTCTATGTAGGTATTTTATAATAAATTATGTCTAAGACAATAGTAAATTGGGAACTCAGGCAGTTGCTCAATGGTCCTATGGGAGTTATTACTGTCAAAGGTCTTAAATCAAGAAGCATAAAGATAAGTATGAATTAATATTCCAAGAAACATAAGATAAGTATGGATAAGACATTTCCTATAACCGGAAACTCTCCTTATTTTTTGTTTCTTTAACTATGAACCGATACATATCTGTCTGTATATATAGGTAGTTTTATATCAATAATGAAAACCATGCCTCCACCTTAATTATTACTTCCATATCTTTAATTTTTTTATAAAAATATAGTAAAATACCACTTAATTATTTCAATATTTTTAAAAATTCTAAATTAAAAAATATTTTTTTGTTGAAAAAGAAATGTTGCAGGGTTGTTATTGTATATGGAACAATGTCTTTGGATATGTATCCCATACAAGCCAATTCAAGACACCCTCCCAGTATTCTCTAGCTAGTATCAAAAGGGTAGGCGAAAGAGGGAATAGAAATATAGGCAACAAACTCAAGGACAAGTGGGTTATTTTACTGGAGAGATGTTTTATGAGAGAACCAAAGGCAATTTCATAAGCTACACCGGTCGCGCGGCCTCCGCCGGCCTTGACGCCGAACAGGGCTGGCGCTGGACTAAGGTGGTGAGCAGCACTGTGCTGGAGACGACGATTATCCACTTCATAGGGGCGGTTTCCATCGGGTTATCCCGAAGGGTTTGCACCTGGGGTAGGCCAGGCCCTACCTTCCTGCCTTCAAGATCGCTTCAACCTAGTCCCTTGAGTCACTCAAGTTCCTCAGCTTCGTGTTCACTTCTTTTTCGCCAGGTTTCATTCGATTTGTTGTGGATTGGATGATGGAAAAACCAGCAAGCAGCAAGCGGGCTTGACGCGCACAAGCCTGCGGGCACTGCTGCTTTTCAGCAATTGCTTCGTTGCGCGCAGTGAACTGTAATTGTGAAAAGGTTGGAAGATCTGGCCAAAGAAGGTGAGAGCCCCATGGGAGACGATAGCTAGCCAAGGGAGCGAATGGGATTAGATACCCCAGTAGTCCTAGCCTGCAGAGGCGGAGGCCATTAATTGTTGCGGAAACAGAACCAGCAAGAGATCAGCAGTTGATCGAGAGGGAAAAATATAGGTTTAAAAAGCTAGTGATGGCTTCGGGGGGAAGAGAGGAGGGAAAATCTAGGGTTTAAATAGTTATGCATGGCTTCGGTGGAAGAGAGCACTCTTGGCAGAGAACGAGATTCGAGTGTCTCATCACCGACAAAATTCACCATAAAAAATCTCAACTTTTTAATGAAAAAAATAAAACGAAAACTAAATATCTTGTTAGGGTCATTTGGTTTAATTTTTTACTATTTAAAATTATTATATCATTTTTAACATGAAATTTAAAATATTTTAAAATATAAATGAAATTATCTCGGTTCGAACCTCATAAAGCTTATAAATGAATTTTTTTATAAAAAAATTAATTATAAAAAATTTAGATAAAAAAAAGAGAAGTTGGTGAGTCGGGAGCCGGATCTGCTTGCCAAAATGCAGCTTGACCAAAGCAAATCACTGGACGCCCCCAAGTCCTGCACAGGTAGTTTGGGGGTGCCCCCAAGTCCCGCACGGGTAGTTCCAGGGCGCCCCCAAGTCCGGCATGGGCAGTTCCGTGTCTGGGCACCTTGTGATTCGCTTTGGGCACGTTGCATTTTGGCCAGCAAATCCAGGATCATAGTCAGCTTATTCTAACAGCTGGCTATATAACCCTCTCAAAGTCTCACCCTCCTTTCCCACTTTATATAAACTAATTTTGCAAAATTAGTTTAAGTAACTTTTCTTTTTTATTACTCGGATGTGAGTAGCCAGCTAAGCCTCCCACAGCTCAATAAACATCAAGGAAGCTAACATAGCAACCCTACCTTTCTGAAGGGGAGGGGGGAGTTCCTCTATAATTTATGAACTTTGATTGTAATTGTATATAACTTATATTTTTAAATTCTTACACTTAAGAGTAAAAAAGAAAGATAATGTTATGTTGATATGCCCACTAAGACTAAACTGGAAAGGGAACACAACGCCATTACGTATCGGATGTTTCGTTGCGGGATTTAATGTACCGATACGAGATTGCAACTGTGAGATTGTGACGTCGACGACTCGGTTGACATGCACAGGCATTTCCGTTGATTGGGATTCGACGGTCATAAGCCCTTTATGATTTGTTTGCATCGACGGACAGAACGTCACGGATAAGCGAGTCGACTCGGGAGAGTCTGCTTTCTCCGTTTCTCGCACTCGTTTGAGTCGTCGCCAAATCTCCAACAGCGACGTCAGGAACTGATTCTATTCGAAAACAGGGAAGAGAGCTCGCCGCGGAGCTCGGCAGTTCCGACCTCGGAGACGGCGGGACCATTGCAGAGATTTCGAAATGGAGGACATTGAAGACATTGTAGGTGGGGGAGCTCCACCCGGCCTTCGTCTGCCGTTAGTGGCCGTCGGGATGAAACCCAAAAAGCCAAGAGCCCGTAAAATTAATGACACTCCTGTGTCTTCTTCTCAGCAGGTTCCTGGAACACAGGTTCGCCTTTCTATTTATTTTTTTCTATTTAATTTTGCTTTTCTGTGCTTTCATAGCCTAACCAAGAAATTGAGACTCTCTTCCTTTTGTTCACACTGAATCTTGCAGGCAATATACATGAAGACTTTTGGATGTTCCCACAATCAGGCAAGTTTTCTATTTTTTTTTAAATACTTTGAATTGATATCGTAACTGATGGGAGAGAAGGCGGGAGCACAACTGATGGAATCTTCCCTTGCTAATTTTGTTGTGCCTTTCGATCTTACTGATTTTATGAGCAAGCTGCTGTACATGTTTGTTTAAGATTCTGATAGAAAATGAAACCCCCCAAAATGGCACTGAGCTAAATTTTCCAGATTTCATAGGCAATATGTTAGTTTAAGAAATTGACTGAATATTAAAGCCTAAACCTGTGGCACTAAGCTACACATTACACATACTCCGGGAAGTAGAAAATTACAGCTCCATTTAGCTTTTCCTTCACTTTCTCACAGTTTGCTGCACATCCTGGTTTGCATTCTGTAAATCTTATGCATTTTGTAGACGTTAGTTCTGATCTCCAGTCCCTTGATTGTGGAATGCTAAAATGTGTTCTTCTATTTGTGAATGTTTTGCATGTACGCGAAAAAAACATCTACTAGAGGCTGGCCCAATTTGGTCCCATTTGGCTGATTTGATTTAGTTAGATTATGTGGCTCACAAAGCGTTTATATTACTTCTTTACAGAGTGACAGTGAATATATGGCTGGTCAGCTTTCAGCATTTGGATATATTATGAGTGATGTCCCAGAGGAGGCTGATCTTTGGATTGTTAATACGTAAGGTCCTTATTTCAGTTAGAATAACTAAGTATTTTCTATCTAGAAATGGTGAAAGTATTCAAGCAAGGACATGTGAAATGCGTCTTATTTATGATTTTATTTGATTCTATACCTTTCTTGAAAACTTCTCATCCAGTTAAATTTGATCTCAGCAACCAACCATAGTTATCCTTTTCTTTTTGAACAATAAAGTTATTTTTTTTTTATCCACTAAAGGTATTTAATAGCAGTTTACTGAAAAATCCATTTATTTTTTGAACCCTTGTTCAATGAATCTTCTCTGCCCAGGTGTACAGTGAAATCTCCTAGTCAATCAGCGATGGAAACTTTAATATCGAAATGCAAAAAAGCTGGTAAGCCACTTGTAGTGGCAGGCTGTGTGCCTCAAGGAAGTAGAGACTTGAAGGAGCTTGAAGGGATTAGTATAATTGGAGTACAACAAATAGATCGTGTTGTTGAAGTTGTTGAAGAGACTCTAAAAGGACATGAAGTTCGACTCTTGACTCGGAAGAAATTGCCAGCACTTGATCTTCCAAAGGTTGTATAAAACCATGTTATCACCATTTCCTTTTATGATGTTGGATGCTTAGAGGAGTTTTTTGTTAACTTAGATTCTTTCAACAGGTTAGAAAGAACAAATTTATTGAGATTCTTCCGATTAACGTTGGTTGTTTAGGTGCTTGCACCTATTGCAAGACAAAGCATGCTCGTGGGCATCTAGGGAGCTACTCAGTGAATGGTCTTGTGAGTACAAAATAGTTAGATGTGAAATCATTTTAGTGTCAGTTATTGTTTTTTTTATGTATTTACCCTTTTTTTTTTTGACAGGTGGAACGTGTGAAGACTGTTATACAGGAAGGTGTTAAGGAGATATGGCTAAGTAGTGAGGACACTGGTGCCTATGGTAAGCTTCCATAGTTTCTCTACTTGAGGCCTGTTTACTTGTATGGATATCATGAATATGTGCGACTTGAGCCCATATGAAATGAGGACCACAATGGACCAGCATCTAATTCATGGCAACTTGTGTTTTTGAGGGGAATGCAACAAGGGTTAGGAAATGCTAGGTCAGATAATTCAGGGAAGGTCATGTAGCTGCCTCCTCCATACTTGTGAATAAGGGTTTGATGATCATAAAAAGGTTCTGGCGACCTGTACTTTATGTTGTAACTACGTTGGACCACAGCAACATTGGAGTTCGAAAATTCACGCTAGTTCGAAAAGAGGTCCTGGTAATAATGAATGAGATATAGTGTAGCATGGGAACTTGCGCCGTAGCTCAGTGGTCCCATGGGAGTAATTGCTGCGGGAGGTCTTGGGTTCGGGTCTCCACAACAACATTGGAGTATTTAAGTATTGGAGTCTATTGAAGTTTGTAATTGGGAGTTTGTATTCACCGCCTTCAAAAAAAGATATAGTGTAGCATGTGCTATGGAAATGGATAGAGAATTGTGTCACATTGTACTATTAATTAGAATTTGTTATGCATAGCAATCTGGTTGGGCATCATAAACGAATCACTTGTCAAATTCTCATTTGTCCTATAAGAGCCTGAAGTCTTGAACACTTTCCCAGCTCCATCACCTGAAACAAGATGAAATCAATAATCTCCCTCTTCAACTTCTAATCTGTTCTCTGCATTCAGGGTCTTGAATTCTGAGGCAGGAAATCATGATACTGAAAATTTATGCAATTAAACAGGTGAAACATTACAAATTGACTTGTTCTTGCATGCCCTATGCTAGTGCTGGTTCTTGTTGTCTATATATTCCATTTATGTGTTGATACTAGCTTCCAAATTTGTGGCGGAAATTTCAGATGTGAAATGTCTAACTAAAGCACATTGGTTAAGTCCCATGATCTGAGTTGTTAATTGTTTCCTGGTGTCATTTTCATTATATGAAGCAATGAATGAATAAACATCTAATCATTCCTTAGGTATTTCATTCATTGCTCTGTAGGTCTCCTTTATATGCTAACTCTATTCTGAATTGTGATAATTTTGATATGGCAGGCCGTGACATTGGAGTTAATCTTCCCATTTTGCTAAATGCCATTGTTGCAGAGCTTCCTCAAGATCGAAGTACCATGCTTCGCATTGGGATGACTAATCCTCCTTTTATTCTTGAGCACTTGAAAGAGATTGCTAGTGTTTTACGACACTCCTGTGTCTATTCATTTTTACATGTGCCTGTCCAGTCAGGGAGTGATTCTGTTTTGAGTGTAAGTGGACAGGGCTTATGTTGTTCTAGATGAAGTTTCAATCAAGAGGGTTTGGGAGAACCTTAGCTATTTCAAGAATCATTCGTTTTAAAAGATCTATTCTTATTGTGGTTTTAGTCTCCATTTTTCTTTTGCATCTGTTGCTTTTGTTTTCCTCTGATTGCTCAAAGCAGGATTTTCTGGGTAATGAATTTTTACTGTGGTCAATTCAACTTATTGCTGTATTATTTAAAGATTTATTTATATTTCTGAGAAGGCATGGTTTTTCTTATTTTAGGCAATGAACAGGGAGTACACTGTTAGTGAGTTCAGAACTGTGGTAGATACACTATATGAACTTGTACCTGGGATGCAGATTGCAACTGATATAATTTGCGGTTTTCCTGGTAAGTAGCATGCAATCTTACTCTTTAACTTTTTGTGAGCTTTCTGTAACTGCTTTTTGTTGGAAACTTCTTCCCCACTTGAATCAGAATTCTATACTTGCTTTTTGGGTCTTTGTGTCCTTTTTTTTCCTAATGAAGAAAGAAACAAATTAAAGATTACTGTCATATATATATGATGTGTTAAAGTCTTTCCAACTTTTAATTGTCCAAAGTATTATAAGACTTGACCTATAAGAAACTTCTAAGAGGCTTTTCTCAAACATGAAAATAATAAGTGATAACAGATTTGAAAAAAATCCTTCTATGGATTTGAAGCTTTGTAGAAAATTTCCTGCACAAGGGTGATTCATGAAAATCAAGAAATAATCATTTGCATTTATTAAGCTATTTGATTCTATCAAGTACTAAAAAATTTCCATTTCTTGCCTTTTGCTTTGGGTGAGAATTCAGTTCCATTTTCATTTAGGTTTCAAAGAGATCTATAAATGATTTCAAATAAACTTCGGAAAATTTCCATTAATGTTTTAAATCATTTCCTTGAAGTTCTAAATGACCCTCTGTTTCACAGATGCAGATGTTTTTAGAAGTGAATCCATCCAATTTCTTTTATAAATTGCTCTTGTTTGGAACTCTAATGACATAATATAATCACTTTCCTTTAAATGCAGTTGCCTGGACAGAACATCATAATACTAAACTGAGAGTCTAGAATGAAATTTATGAAATAACAGCCCTCAAAGTTGACCAAATAATTCCAACTGAATATAACCAAACTGTAACCTCATGAAGTGAAAAAAAAAAAAAAAAAAAAACTTTAAGTGTAAGTTCTTACACATCTGAAATATCTACAAACCAAAATCTTTGAGTTCCTTGTTGATTGAAATAGCCAAGCTCCTTCCTCATTGAGTCCATGTTAACACTGATTCCCTTCAGTAGGATTCCTAGTGTAGTAAATATGCTGGAAGGCAATCAGGACAAGGGCGGGGGCTGGAAGATTTAAACATAAAGTTTAAAGGTAGTATGCCTTGAACAAGAAGGTTTGTTGTACAATTTCGTTGATTACAAAAAAGAAAGTGCATATCCCTCTTCCTTAGTGTCTTTCCACTTCTGTTGTTCTGAAACAAACACAAGAAAGGCTTTGCCTAATTCTTTTGAGTCCCGGCCTGGTTTTCCACACTAACCAATTACGTTACAACCACTGAACAAACTTGGTTGATGAACATGGTTTATGTGCCGCTGATGTAGCGGCTTGTCGTGACAAAAATTAAACTTTTAATTTGATGGATATCATCCATTTGATTCTTGTTGTAAAGGGTCATTAAATAATCAGAGTTCAGGCTTGGCACTTGCTTGATCTACAGTCTTTTAGCTTAAAAGGCCTTGTGCAAGTTTGATGATGAATTTAATGCTCCGTTGTCTGGACAGGTGAAACAGATGAAGATTTTTCTCAGACTATCAATCTTATTAAAGACTACAAGTTTCCACAAGTTCACATTTCACAATTTTATCCTAGACCAGGTTTGTTCCTCATGTTCTTATGCGTATTATCTTTCTTTTTTATATTTTTATTTTTATTTTTATCTTCAATACACACAAACAAACCCTTTGCCCCTAGGTGGATTTGAACCCAAAACCTCCCATTATAAACTTTCAAGCTCTCTTTGTTTCCACTGAGCCAACTCCCCAAGTCACACTATTATTGGCAATTACAGATAAAGTGCAAGAAATTTCCTTTCCTTTTTCTCCTAAATGAAAATGGCATATAAGACTGCTATCCTGATGTCATCATCTTTTCCTTGGTATATCTAAAATTCACTTCTTCACTTGGAGAATAATCCCCAAAATGCCTTTCTTACTGCGTTTTCCCATGTGTATGCTGTATTAAAATTTTATTTGATTTTAAAAAACTCATCCGCTAATTTGCCATTTCAAGTCTGTTTTGCTGAAATGAGCCAAGTGCCTTTTAGGTTTTCTTGGCTTCCTTGTATATGATTAACTGGCATTATATGTACAATTTCAAACATTAGTAAGATTTCTCGATTATAGGCTTGATTTGATTCTTATGGGGTTTATCAGTTTCTGGTTGGTGGCCTTTCAAATCCCCAAGACAAAATGAGAAAAAAGGGGAGTAATGACCTGTACTGATAAATCATTCCATTCATTCCCGTGGTCTATTGATATGTGTTATGAATCAATGAAAAATGGAAACCATACATTTCTCTTGGAATAGACGAACACTGAACATGTAGTTTCAATTATTCATCTCACCAACTTCAGGAACACCGGCAGCTAGGATGAAAAAGGTCCCTAGCACAGAAGTAAAGAAGAGGAGTCGTGAATTGACTTCTGTTTTTGAGTCATTCACTCCTTATCAAGGAATGGAAGGTCAAATTGAGAGAATATGGATTACTGAAATTGCTGCAGACGGGATTCATTTGGTGAGGCAGTTAACTTCATTTGTACTTTCACTTCCATTGTCATGATGATTTCGTATTTCTATTTCTTTGTTTTTTTCATTTTCTTTTATGTTTTAGAGCAGCAAGATTTTTTCCCCATAATTTAATATGATCAACATGCAGTTCATATTTTTCATCAAAGTTGGGTTCTTACAGATTCTTCTGTTGCTAACGCACTGTTAATTGTGGCCTGCTAATCCAATATAATTGCTAATACAAATAGTTCATGGATTTTGAACCAGATGTAAATGGGAAAACTGTTTGATGATGATGAATTGCGTGCTGATTGTTGTGTTCAAGAGGCAGATGACACTCTCATTCATGAGTAGCCTTATCCTGTTATTCGTGAAATTTTTTTCCTTATTTATTGTTGCTTTTCATCTTGGAGAAACCATGTTTCATCCATGCTTTTGAGTTTTCCACAAACTGTATATAACCTTACAACCCTAGGTTTTAGAAGTTCTTCTTATATCCCTCAACTGTTGGAGCTCTCTATCTGTGACCCTTACTGTTCATCCTATAATGATCTTCGGTATTGGAACAATAACTAATTTTTCCATAACTGTTTCTCTTTCAATAATCCCAGGTGGGCCACACTAAGGGTTATGTGCAGGTTCTTGTAGTTGCTCCTGACAGCATGCTAGGGACTTCTACAGAAGTGAAGATAACATCTGTAGGAAGGTGGTCAGTCTTTGGTGAAGTGATTGCATCCGATTCACCATCCCATTTAAGAAATAATATTGACTGTGCGAAGCCCACCGTGAATGAGCGGCTTTCTTGTTCAGAAACTTATGGAAATGGAACATGCACTACAGAGGCAGAGCCTTGCACATGTGGAGCTTCAAGCTGCTGTGGAGGACAAAATTCTAGTCGGGCCTCACTTGACAAAGTTGATGATGTGTTTCCCATGGAGTACAAAAACTTGAAAGATGGAAAAACTGGTGGGAAAGGTTTTATCAAGTCTGTTAGCTCAATGTTAAGGTTGAGAGGAGGCATGATAGAAAGGAAGGATACGGTGAGCGTGGGAAATGTAGTTGAAGTTAAATCTTTCGAGAAGGTTGAAAAGACAGGCGTTTGGGCCTTTGGTATTATTGATTGGATTATGGTGAGTGGAATTCTGTTGAGCTCATTAGTGATTCTTGTTTTATTGTTTGGGGTTTTCAGAGAAGGCTTTTAGATTGTAACTTATTACTAGCAGCTTCTATATGAAAAGCACGATGCAATTTTGTGGTTGGTGAGACTTCATTTCCTTCCAAAGTTTCATTTTTTTTTTTTCATAAATTAAAGTTTTTTCATTTTTATGTCAATGTTTTAAAAACCGAACCGGTCATCCTACTGGCACTGTATCCGGTTACAGTGAACTGGGTCAATAAGAACTGGACTGACCTCCGGGTCGAGCTGGCTGGTTTGATTCGGTTTAAAAAACACTGGTTTTATGTGGTCTGAAGCTCGAGTGCGGAGCTTAATTAAGATCTTGTTATCTCTATACAATCACAGTCTCCAAATTTTATAAATATTTTCCGAAAGTATCTTTCCTACTTCATTTACTTTAAGAAGAAAATTAATTAACTTGTTTTCACCAGTGTTTTAAAAACTGAACCGGCCATCAAACCGGCAATATGTTTGGTTTTGGTTGAACCTGGTTGGACCGGGTTGGACCAATGGTTCAACCATTAAATATTATACTCTATATTTTATACTTTTTAAATAATTTTATAGAAAAAAAAACAAAAATAATCCTGATTTTAGTGAACCGGGCTGAGTCAATAAGAACCGGATTGGCCTCCGATTCTGGTTCAACCAGGTCGGACCGGCCGGTTCGGTTTGGTTTTTAGAACACTGGTTTTCACAGATATTTCTACTTTTTACTACCTCTTTGACACCGAGGGTTCGTAACATTTTGATATATATATCAATGTTTTGAAAACCGAACCGGTCATCGAACCGGTGGGAGGTCCAATTTTGGTTTAACCGGTTCAATCAGGTTCAACCGGTGGTTAGACCGGATATGCATTATTTTTAAATAAAAAATATCCTCTCTCTCTCTTCTCTCTCTTATCTCTTTTCTCTTCAATTCTCTTTCTTTCTTCCGTCGACCACTCTTGTTTTCTTTCTTCTCTACGATTGAAAACAACAACAGAAAAAAAAAAAAATCTAATTCCTGACCTCCCATTGAAGCATCCAGGTTACTTATTCTCTATCACAAAAAAAAATTTCAAAGGAAGCAAATCATCCCAAATCAGAGACAGACAAAGAAGATCAGAGAAGGCCGCTAGAATACCAGCACAATGCAAAAATTGATCGGAGAAGGCCGGAGATAGTTTGAGGCATGTACCACAACGAAAGGTCGATGAGGCCGTAGGCTGTCCACACCAACGCATTGAATAAGCATATGAAGGAGAGACAGAAGCGGCAAAAGGGCATGTACTTTGTAACAAGGCACCTAGTGTCTGGTTCACTGATTCAGCGTTTTGTTGATGGTGATGATGATTTCCGCTCACAGTACCTTGTCTGCGTGTACCTCTAACAAAACTAATGGATTTCAAAATACCATATGAAATTCTGTTCGGTCACCCTTCTTTCTGAAGGAGCACCCTTCGGTTAGTCTGGCACGCCCCCCCGGTTGCCTGGCACAAAACCGTCTGGCAGTTACCGTAGACCACGACGGTCTGGGAATGACTGAATACGGTCGTTATATTGAAGCACCCTTGACATTTCACATCCATGAAGAAAGAGTTGGGAGTGCAGATGCGAGACGCTTTAGCTTATGCCTCCTCTTCTCTAGCTCGGCCAGGAGGATTAAGCGGTCGATGTCGTTTGAAAGCACCATTTTTGCCAAAACCCTAGCACGTAAAAAACCCTAATGGCTACTCTCTTTCTCGCGCTTCGTTCCGATTCCGACTTGCGATTTAGTTTTAAACCTAGAAGGTGGACCAACAGTAACCAAACCGGTTGAATTGGTTCGGTTGGTTCAACGGTTTAGCGGTTGAACCAATCAAACCGGCCGGGTGGTCCGGTTTTTCACTCTCTTATGGTTTTCACTTTAAACCAACCATTTTAAGTCCCAGTTCCGGTTGAATCGGGAACCGGCCCGGTCGGTTTTTAAAACACTGATATATATATATATATATATTATAGTATTTTATATATCATATTATTTTAAAAATATATCGTAGTACCGCAGCAGCAGTTGCTTTCAGATCTCATGACTTAGGGAGGGCCTTCCCCCTTCTCTTGTCTTTTGTCGGCAGAAGCTTCCCCGGAAAGGGGGGGGAGCCTCCCCCTTCTCCTGGGACAATGCAGACCTTCTATATCAACCAGGCGGAGGACGGGAGGAGAAAAGATGAGGGACGCCACCTCGGTCCCTCCATGTGAGAGGCACATGATATTGGCAATCTCCTCAGTTTATGCAGACTAACAGAAAGGACTCCTCGCAAGAATCTGCAGGTCCCTGTATTCTTTCATCCTCTCGTCACTTCCTGAAACAGCTCTTTTCTGCTTAATTAAGCTATGGTTTCGTCAGATTTGGCTGCCAAGGTGAAACGAAAAGGCAGAGATTAATCAGGGCCGATTAAATAGATAGAACAAGGCTTTCGTCAGTGTTTGGCAGTGAAGGGTGAATCAATCAATTCGGGTGCATAACATTGCTTTGTGCCTTTCCAACTTCTCTTCGCATTACTGTCCATAATATTCACCAAAGTGATTAGCCTTTTGGAAAAAAATGCAGTCCCCTGACAAGTCTATTCCACACTTCCTCTTTCTGCTTCAACTCTCGGAAAGCTCATTGAAGCACTTTATTTCCTTCACTTTTGTGGCTAGCAAAAGCTAAATAAGTGCTCGTTGGAAGAGAAGCATTACCTCCCAACATGCAATAATGTGTTACTCTTTAATGCAATCATCGACTCCCTTGACAAGCCCCTCTACAGTCTACACCCACCACCAAACCCTCTTTTCCGCTCCCGAAGAAGAAAAAAAAAAAAAAGGCTCCTTTTTCGTCGATCCAAAGTTAGGGATCGGAGAAAAAAGGAAATGGGGACGGACCGACGGAGACGACGAAAGAGACGCCCATGGTTTTTCAATCAATGTCGCCAATATTGTGACGAATTTCCTTTATCACAAAAGCATATCGGATTTGGCCGGGAGCCGCTTGAAGAAATTAGCAGGGACGGAGGGCATCTTCCTCGACCTAAACCTGGGGTGCCTCATCAGGTACAGTCCCCCCACCATTGCCACCCCCTGGAGCGGCACCACGTAGAGCGTCAGAGCCGCGAGCACTGAGAAGATGACGAATATTCCGGTGGCCCGCGGGTCCCTCCATGCGAGTATCGCCTGGGCCCGCTCCCCCTGCGTCGCCAGGTCCCCCACCACCGTCTGCACCCTCCCCGCCACGCTCCGCAGCCGGTCGTACCTCATCCGCACCAGGTCCATCGGCCGGCTCGTCGGGAACGTGTCGAACTCCTCGTCCAACTCGTCCGGGTGGGCCACCACCGCGTGGGACAGCTTCGGGTCCATCCTCGGCGGGCCCCGCGGGCGGAACCTGTAGTTCCAGACCCCCAACGCGAACAGGTACAGGAACACCGTCGGCAGGATCAGCTCCGGGTAACACACCAGGATGAAGAAGAGCACGATCACCAGACACGTCGTCACCGGATTCTTCCAGTCTCGCACGTCTTCGAAGAACCTCGAAAATCTCAATAAGCAAGAGAACAGAGAAGTGATCCTGTCGAAGTTGGCCCTACTGCGACGCAGGGACCACATGTGGTGGTCCACGTCCAGCACGTACCTCACCGCCTCGGGCCTCAGTGGCGGCTCCGAACGCGCCATCCTCGTCGCCACGATCTGGACCGCGTGCTTCCTCAAGATGTCCACGTGTGCGACCGGGATCGGGTTAACGTAGTGCATTTTCGGGAGCAAGGGTTTGGCGTAGAGGGTCATCATGTTGAGCCACGCGGTGCAGGTGAACCTCAGCGCCACGTGGAGCTCTCCGGTGCTTTTGAGGCCGGACGGCTGGAGGAGCAGAAGCGGGTAAGACTGCGCGTGCACGCGGTCCGTCTCCAGCGTGGAGAGTCGCACTCGCACCTTCCCGATCGGACGGTCGGCTCTCGTCCTCTCGCCGAGGATCTGGCAGTTGTCGAAGACGGCGAGGGTGATGACGGTGCAGGGATCGTGCACCTCCCACGTGTACTGTTCGTTCCAGCGCGGCGCCAGCGTGTCGAGGTGCGTCCGGGTCCGGACCCACTTGGACCCGTACTTAGCGACGCAGTACGCGTCCGTGGTCCCACCTTCTTTGGTCTTCATCGGGAGAAGGTGACTCGCGCCGAGGATGCCGACTTCCAGTAAACCGATGCCGTGGGCCCAAAGGTGCTTGGCGGACGGCTGGAGATCGCTGCTGTAATGGATGGACTCGTCGAGTACGTGGTACCCGGCTTCGAGGCACACGCGGAGATGAATCTTACTCGCGAATCTCGCTTCCTTGTTACTCTCGTCGGGGGAGTGAGGACGGCCGAGGTTGAACCAGTGCGGGTCGATGGGTTTATGGTGGTCGGACCGGAATGTGGCGACTTCGGACAGAGGTAAGATGACCCGGCCAAGCGGCTCGCGTTTATTCGGACCCACGCGATCTTCGACGGTGAGGATCAGTTGGTGCTCGGACAATGGCTCCGATGCCACGAACAGGAACTCCTCGTTCCAAACGGGATTATGAGTCCGGACCGGGGAGGGCCGGGTGACCCTGACCTGGTTCGGGGTCAACTCCACCTTCACGAGCGTATCCGGCGGCCGGGTTTTATCTGAGGGAACCAAATCTTGGGCCTCGATGATGTGGAGACGGAGGTAGAAAAGCTTCGGGGAGTGATACACGCCGGAGCGCGTGTGTGCGACGGCTTCCGGCGAGAGGGAATAAGCATCGGCGTGCAAAGTTTCCGGGAAACACTGGTCTGCTTGGGTCCCCATCCACACCGCGAGCATCACCTCCCCCAAGCTATCGATCTTCTCCCCGTCCTTGTTCTCCAGCTTGTACCACGCCGGCGCCAGGGGCCCGTCCGGCGGAACCCGGCGCGGCACCTCCGCCAAGTCGATGATTATCCGGCCCACGAAGTCATCCTTGAGTAAGTCCTTATCCTTGAGCACCACCTCGACCCGATTCGCCTGGAGCCGCTCCTTGGGGAAGGCGAACACCTGGTTCCACACCGGATTCTGGTTCTTCTCCACGTACTTGGTCACCCCTTTGTAGTTCCCGACCTTCACTTCCACGTACGGGTCGAGGCTCCCGGTGACGTCCATCGTCGGGAGGTCTCGGGCTTTCTCCACCTTCACGTACAAATACTCCATTTGCTCGACCAGACCCATCCGCTTCTTCCCTAATTCCCGCGCTCGAACCAGACCCGCCTCGACGGGCAGGCCCATCTTCGCTGTTTCGGGGGGAAACGGCATCGCGTGCATATGTTGCAGTTGCACCATGGGCGACCCTTGCTCCTTCCTGAAAAAGTCGCTTCGGTTCGTGATCGTGATCTCCTCCTCGACGGGTTTCAGAAACGGGTCGGTTTGGAAGAGAGACGATGGCACGTGAGGAACGCCATTCCCGATCGAGTACCACGACTGCGTCGACGTCTCTTTACCCTGGTTCTTTTTCTTCTTCGTTTTCGTCTTTCCCGAATGTTCGTTCGCTTCCGCGGCCGGTTCGGACCCACCGGACGGCGGGGGTCCGCCGGGGTCACGGACCGCGTAGATTTTCAGTGCGATATCCCCCCGAATATTCGAGAACAGGCCTCGCTTGTCCAACGGGTAACGCTGAAGCACGGCCTCTGGTTCCGCGAACGGGACGGATGAACCGGAGATCCTGACCCGGCCGAGGAAGTTCCGGTGGTGACTGCCGGCATTCCGCGGGTCATTGTACACGACGATGTCGATAACTTGGTTGGGGAGTTTACTCGGGTCGGAGACGTTGAAGACGAGGGTCTCGTTCCATACGGGATTGAGGTCCTTCTGTTTGGTCTGAGTTCTATGGACCTGTTGATCGAATTCTACCTCCACGAAAGGGTTGGAAGATCCATGCCCGTCTTTGGGCATGAGATCGCTGGCATCCGAGACCTGGAGAACGAGCTTCATGGCTCCCACAAAGGCCTCAATTCAACAACGAGAGAACACCTAACACCCAATATCAGTCGATCCTTGATAGCTAGATATTTGGAGTAAGAAGACAGAAACAGAGGAGTGAGAGAAATGTCGTTGGCAAGGCGATGGTGGAGGTGGAGGGGTACTCATGGGACCCAATCCGTCGTATCATTTGGTGGGTGCATGTTCTTACACAGAATTTTTCTTCCTCTCTCGCTTTTTAGCTACATTACATCCGACTATATATATCTGATCTTCAATGGCAGGACTTGGGATCAATATGATATACAGCACTCGATTCCAGTTGGATTACCCAGAAAGTTAAAAGATTCAATTCGATTCAATTCAACCACCGCACGATTTACAAATTCGAAATCCAAGGTAGCTTTTTCTGTCATGTTAATTCATATAATCATCAATTTTGTGAAGTAATCTAGTGGTCGTTTTTGTTGTCAACTCAGAAATCAAAAGAAAGTAATCAGTGGGTTCTGATGCATTTATGTCCGTGTTTCTGTATCCAAATCATGCTCAAAACAGAAGACAAAGGAGAAAGGACTGCTGGACCACCACCTATACCTATGTTGAAAAGCAAAAAGTCTCCCTCACTTCCATGCAACCCAAAAGCTAGTAGTAGTACCTTATGATCTCTTGGATCCCTTATACTTGCATATATATATATATATATATATATATATATATATATATATATATATAACTGCTCCAGTACGTAATACTACTTCCTACCTGCATAATTTGTACTCGGAGATTGCAGTACTGTTTCTGCTTTCTGGGTTTCTTTCTGCAGAGATTAATTCAGGTCTCGGTGGATCCTTGCATGGAATTGATCGAAGGTGGGTAAGATTTATTCTCACGAACAGTCGGGTTCTGGGACCAGAGGGCATATACAGGAGTACTCTTATCATTTGTCTCCATCGTCAACAAATGAACATCCAATTGAGTGAAACACGAAAAGGGAAAAAAAAAAAAAAAAAAAAAAAAACCGTAAAAATATCCGGTGAAGTCGACATATGCTACAGGAGTATATTCCGATCTCATCCAGAAACAGGAAGCTGTGGTGATCATCGATCGAGGGCAGTAGTGTAGCGATTGGAAAAACTGGTCCAGACTTTAAAGGGGAATATTTGTGGGGACGAAGTGGTGTGTCAGAGAGCACCTAGATGGGAGCGAGAGAGGAATTTTGATTGATTGGTGTTGACGATTCTCATCGAGGTTGAGCAATATTATTAATGCGGGGGTCGCATTCAATTCAACCTGGTTTTACCGCATACTACCAAAAGAGAAGTGCTGGTACATTGTTTTCAGTAAGGTGGAATAACAGCTCCGGCAATAACATTTCAAAATGATACAAGAACAGGTTCCTTCTTTACATTTCTGTAACTTCAGATTGATTACTCACTGATCAGTTTCTTGCAAAACGAAGAGAAAATTATTGAGGTCGATGGGTGGGCTGGTCCCCCGGCGGCCATGAGAGACAAGGAAGTCCTCAAGGATCTAAGTAGGCCAGGCGGGCTTTGATTAATTAATCTTTTAGTGTCTTCCAAGTGCCGCCACCTCTGTTACTTTAGGGTTTGGAGACATGCTTGACTGTGAAATTACACTAGGTCAATGTGATGGAGAACTGGGCTATATATATAGCTGGGTACCTTCTGAAAGGGTTGATCATGGCCTTTCAGCTACTGCATCAGTAGAATTTACACAAGGTTAATTACTTCCTTCCTTCTTAGATCCAACTGATTGTGCTGCTGATCTTGATTCAGGAGATCAACATATATATATATATATATATATATATATATATATAGGCGGGTTTATTAATTTAGTTAGGTAATGTCAAGGAGGTAGTATAATTTGACGGATCAAGAAGAATATTTTATAGGAGCTAGCATGATGGAGTATACCATGGAATGGTAGATAAAGGTTTCTTATAGAATCCAAAACTTTGAAGATAGATACAAGTAAGAAAGACAAGGAAAAAAGAGAAAACGAGAAGATATATATAATTAAAAACGTGCATGAAGAGTAGCTTAAAAATGTACATGTCATTGGTGAGAAGGGGAGGAAGAGTTGCCAGGCTGATGCAGGGGATCACAACATCGGTCGTCCCAGTAAGGATCCATTTGGTCGACTGGACGACGGCCGATGCGCCAAGCATACTCGCACTCCCAATACACGGCGTAAGGGCAGAACACCCCGGAGATGAGGTTGTAACCCCCCATATCTCTCAAACAATTCGGCCATCCCGAGCTCGCACAATGCATCCATTTGTTCTTCTCCACGTACGCTTCCTTCAACGTCTCGAACGTCCAAGCTTCCGCCACCCCAGCTGCCACCATCATCACCGCAGCCACCATCGCCGTGGCCGTCACCTCCTTTCTTCTTCCTCCCCTCATCATCATTTACAGCACTACTCAAAAAACAAGAGCGTAACTCGAGATCAGAAAGACCAAACGAAGATTGATCAATGAGACGGTGTTCACATGGGAATTTTAAAACTTGTGAAAATTACACAAGGGTTTATAAGTTGCAGCAGTCTTGTAACTTTCACTTTGAACCCTACATGCAATTGCAGGGCGGTTTTGAGCCGTAAAATCCAGTAAAAATGCATGGATTAGACTGAAGTTGGAAGCAGCAGCGGATATGAATTCCTAGCTACTTTCTCCCTTCTGTAATTAGTCTATTTCGTTTTTTTAAGAATCTAAAAATAGAACAAATGGAGCAGGGTTCCGATATCCTGTATATATCCACATCCACTACTTTCGTCTTTTTAGTTTTGTTTCTGGGATTCAAGTGAACAGATCGACTATGTTTAGTTTAGAGCTATCGGCTTGGTTTTAAAATAGTTTCCAGGCTGATGCAGGGGGTCACTGGGAATACAAAGCAATTAATCTGGATGCAAGTGTGAGTATTAACTATTAAGAGAGAAATCACTAATTAACCATGGTTTTTGCTTAATCCACAGTTCAATATCATCAGTTAATATTGGGAATGAGTGCAGTTCAATCCTAGTATTGTACTATTTCTTATATGATATAGTTTTTTCTTTTTTCTTTTTTCTGGGTTCCCAAATTTTATGATATAGTTTTCATTTTGGTTGTATAGCTTTTATTTGAGTGGTATAAATAATAAAAAAAAATTATGTTTCCTTCTATAATATTTAGCATTATAGTAAAAAATTTTAGTTTTTCCTCGTAAAATACCACAATTTAAAAAAAAGTAATACATTAAAAGTAAAAAAGATACCATAAAAATATATATATATATATACTTGTATGCACTAAAATGTTGCCAGTCCAAATTCGACGAGCCCAAACGCCCATCGGTCTAGTAAATGATCGTCGTGGGTAGGCTCTGTCAATTTTCAAAATCATCCGTCGCAGCCCATCGTCAAATCCACTCATGCTGCTGCGTCATCGACACAGTCACTGCCCTAGTCAGCAACACATTGCCGAGTCATCACCAGTCAGCATCTTCAACAGTTAAACGACCAAGCACGGTCGCCAACCGAAGAGGCCGAGAATGGACAAGGAGATCCTCATTCGTGGGATCCAGGAGAGAAATTCTCCAGTCTTCCTTCTCTCTCAAAGAAGCAGCGGAAAGAGGATCGTGATCCCCCTTTCAAGCATCAACCTCAACAACTGCACAGAACAGGCTACAAATAGCCAGAAACGTTCCATCGCAGGGGTTCGGAAAATTCTTTATCAAAGAATCGTTCTTAAGTGCAGAAGGTCTCTCTCTAAAATGAAGGTCTGAAAACTCCTTCATCGAGAAGAACTTTCACGCACAAAGGTTCTTTCGAACCAGAGAAGTTCAACAACTCACAGTTCGTCGTCGCTCAACAGTTCGACCGGAGCAGCTCTACACGTTCGCCGGCAACATCACAAGTCGATACACGTGGAACACAAATACTTCCGTCTGACCGATCAAAGCCACAACGGTTCGTGCACACTCGTTCCAGAACTCAAACTTCGACATCCTAGTCAGAAGCTTAAACTTTACCAAATTCACACGGAGATCGAATCAGAGGAAGCCTAGGAGATTGTACTCGCATCTTTCTGATATTCAAACACAATTGTAACACAAATTATTCTGACATAAATTGAATTATTCTCTCGGTCACGCCTCTTCGCGGACCCACCGGATTTTTGGTGAAACAATAGTACAAAACAAAAAAATAAAATAGAGAATTGAATTAAAAAACCAATGAACTAAAGAGGAAAAGAGGAATAATTGCTTGATTTTAACGTAAAAAATAAAAAATAATTAATTAATTTTACAGTTTTTACTTGATTATTGTTTAATAATAATTAATTGAAGCTCAATTGCGAATTAGTAGTCAGAAGTGGACTAGTCGTTGGTCGTTGGCATTTTTTTTTTTTTTTAAAAAAAAGTTTATTTGTAGATTTTAAATCTTTGTATTGGATGTAGTTAACACTTAAAGTCTTAAACAGTCGTTAATGACAGCATTCAACTGAAATTCTAAACTTTTATGATAATTAATTCATTTACTTTTTCATTATCTGTTATGGAGCACGGGTGGCCTCTTTCACTCTTCTCTTCTTCGGCGCCGGCAGTGACCGATAACACGGTGAGGTGAGGTTTGAATGTGGGTTTGTGGATACCGGCAGCATAAATCTAACAATTGATGCCATAAAAGTGTTTTCAAAGGTAAAGACAGATCAAAAGATCATTGAACCAAGAATTGCAAGATCGGGCATCAAAATAGGAATACCGCGGATACAGAATGAAGACAACTTCAGTAAGCGAGGTAAAGGTTTACTAGTTTGTTTTTTATTCTGATGGGGATTAAATTTTTTCCCCTACTCAGCAGTAGGATCGAGAATGAAGCCAACACTTACGAATTGCCCCGATTCTCTACCTGGCCCGCGCGACTCCCATTTACTGGCACTGGTCGGGTAGTCAAACGATTCTGTGTCTCCATGCGACAAGGCTAATACTCTGGTTCATCATCCTGTGTTCTCTGTAAATGTTTAATTTCAATCGTGTTTCTTTCAGTTGTACAATGGTACATATATACACTCGTGAGTGTTTGTTTCCTAGTTGGACTAGGAAAGTTTACAGAATAAAATCAAAGAAGATTGGGATTACAGCTGGATAAGATTACAGAATCGTAATTGATTAGGATTCTAGGAGGGAAGGTGTGTTAGCGTGTGCTGCGGACTGTACCATCATCTGATACTTGATGTATAACTCTTTGTGTAACTCTGTCCGTATCATTGGGTGATACTGGATGTCTAACATTCCCCCGCAAGCTGAGGGGCTTAGAGAAGACATGAAGCTTGGAAAGAAACTTCACAAATTGAGACTTGGGAAGACCCTTGGTGAAGACATCAGCAACTTGATCGTGTGTCGAGATGTATTTGACTTGCAACATACCAGAAGTAACTCGTTCACGAATGAAGTGGTAGTCAAGCTCAACATGCTTGACTCTGCCGTGAAACACAGGATTTGTTGCAATGTATGTGGCTGATAAGTTGTCACACCAAATGGGGGGGGGTGGATATCTGAACACCTTGAGTTCTTTGAACATCCGAAGAACCCATGTAACTTCTGCAGCGGCAATAGCGAAGTCGCGCGGTATTCTGCTTTTTATTTGGAACGGGCAACCATCGGTTTTTTCTTGGAGGACCAGGAAATGAGTGAGCCACCAAGGAAAATGCAGAAGCCGGTTACTGAGCGCCGATCATCGGGACAAACGCAGTCGGCATCAGAGAATACATCCACCCCTAGATCAGAGGAAGGATGAATGACTAGGTCATAGCTGAGAGTGCCTTTAAGATAACGCAAAATGCGTTTAACCGTAGACCAATGTATGTCCGTGGGATTTTGTTGAAATTGGCAAGCTTGATTGACCGCATATTGAATGTCTGGCCGTGTCAGGGTAAGGTACTGCAAGGCACCGACCGTGCCTATGTAGAGGGAGGGGTCGGATAGGGGAGTGCCTTTATATTTTGATAGTTTGGAGCCGGTAACAATTGGAGTGGACAATGGTTTAACTTCAGATAGACCCAACCAAGACAAAATATCAGTAGTGTATTTAGTCTGAGTAAGGTGAAGACCGCTCTGTAGTGAGGTAACCTCAATCCCAAGAAAGTAGTGGAGAACACCTAAGTCCTTGATGGAGAACTCTCGTTGTAGATTGGCGAGAAGGCAAGCAATATCCTTTGTAGAACTGCCGACAATGATGATATCGTCGACGTAAATCAAAACGAAGATAATGGCAGTGGAGGTGTACCTGACGATGAGAGAGGAGTCCGCTTTGGATAAAGCAAATCCGAGATCAATGAGATAAGATGTAAGACGTTGGTACCACGCTCTAGGGCTTTGCTTCAGGCCGTAAAGAGATTTATGAAACCGACAAACTGCATCAGAATGGGTCTTATCCTGGAATCTAGAAGGTTGGACCATATAAACTTCCTCATCCAGATTGCCATTGAGGAAAGCATTGTTGACATCCAATTGACGAATTGACCAATTGCGACCTACGACAAGAGTCAATACCACGCGAATTGTAACTGGCTTGACAACTGGGCTAAAGGTTTCAAAGTAATTATGTCCTTCACGGGTTGAACCCCTTTGCTACCAGACGAGCTTTGTACCTGTCAATGCTGCCATTAGGTTTGGTCTTCACTCGGAAGACCCATTTACAACCAATCGCCCTTCGACCCTGCGGTAATGAAACAAGAGACCATGTGCGGTTTGTTAGCAGAGCATTAAATTCCTCATTCATTGCAGTACGCCATTCCGGGGACTTCACTGCTTGACTGTAACAAGTGGGTATAGATGTGGGGTTGTGGGTTGGTAAAGTATGTTGAGAGGTGAAAAAAAGGTGGGGGGAGGGAGTTGGTCATGGATCGTGTAGTCATGGGATGGGTGGCATGAGGAGCACCCGGTCGTGCTCGGGGTCGTATTTCTGGAACTGAGGAGAAGTTGTCAGTTGTTGGACTAGTGGGTGTACTTACAGTGGGAGTGACATTTGGAATTGCAGCTGTAGGTACAGTAGAAGGTACAGGAGAAGGTACAGTGAGAGGTAGATGAAGAAGTGGAATTAAAGGTGCGGTGGATGAAGATGAGGGCTTTGGTGTAGGAAGTAGGGCAGGCTGGGAGTAGGAAAAAATAGTCTCGTCGAAGACCACATTGCGACTGACATATACTTTATTTCTAGCAACATCTAGACATCTATATCCTTTGTAATTGGGATGATAACCCAAGAAAACACATGTTGTCGACCTATCTTCAAGTTTGTGAGTTAAGGACGAAGATGTGGGTAACATAGACACCCAAACACTCGAAGTAGTGAATAATCTGGTGGTTTCCCAACGAGGACGTCAAACAGACTTTTAGAATAAAAAATTGGAGTGGGGAGACGATTGATAATGTAAATTGATGTAGCAAATGCAGAGTCCCAGTGGGATTTGGACATTGAAGCTTGTACAAGTAGGGTCATGCCCATCTCCACGATGTGACGAAGTTTTTGTTCAACTAAGCCATTTTGTTGTGGTGTGTACGGGCAAGAGACATTGTGGTGGATACCCGAGGTGGACAGGAGGTCCTGAAATTTCTTACTCATGAACTCAGTGCCGCCATCTGGCTGAAAGACTTTAATCTTAGCCGAAAATTGATTTTCAACTAGGATCTGAAATTTGACAAAAATAGACGAAACTTCGGTTTTAGATGATAACAAAAACAGCCAAGTGAATCGTGAATAATGATCGACAAAGGAGATATAATAGCGATACCCATTGATAGAAGTGATGGGACAAGGTCCCCAGATATCTGCCAAAATTGTGTGCAACTTAGACGGGGCTCGCGTTTGAGAGGAGGAGAAAGGAAGAGTAGTAGACTTGATGATATATACGACAAGCATGACATGTATTATTAGTAGAATCTGAAACAACAATATTAAGATTGCGAAAAACATGGCACATGACAGAAGCACCGGGGTGCCCTAACCTACGATGTCAGAAAGAGAAATCAGACACAGAAGACAGTAAGTAACTTGGTGAAGCATTGTGGTCGACGACATAGAGGCCTTTCCTACTCCGTCCCTTGAGCAGAAGTTTGCCCGTATTGGCATCCTGTACACGAAAACCATTAGAATCAAGAATAACTTGACAATTATGATCAGAGGTAAGTTTGGAAACAGATAATAGATTCTTAAGGGAAGAGGAAACAGAAAGAACTCCTTGAAGTGGTAAAGAAGGTGTAAGATTGAGTGTACCAATGGCTGAAATAGCTAAACTGGATCCGTTACCAAGCATAACTTGGTCCGGTCCAGTGTAAGGGCCACTATCAGTCAGCAGTGAAGCGTCCGAGGATATGTGGTGTGATGCCCCAAAATCAATATACCATGCTGAATCGGAGGAATTTTCCAGCTGCGCCGATTGAGCTTCAGGAGGAGCAGGCGGTTGATAGCTTAGATTGAACCGATTGTGGTATTGAATGGTAGTAGGACCTCTTTTATTACAAATCTGGCAAAGAGGACGATTCGAGGAATCACTTCGATCTTGCTGGTTTCTTTCGAAACCACGACCATTATTCTGGCCGCGACCTCTGGAATGACGGCCACGACCGGCGCGACCACCACCGCGGTGGCCTCGTGCAGCAACATTGAGAGAGGGTCTGGAAGAGGACTCCAATTTCTGCAAATGAACCTGTAACTGGAGGCGATGCTCCTGAGTTAGCAATAGATTTGTGAGAGTGTCAAAGCTCACCGGATCAACTTGTCCGGTAACCTTGTCCGGTAACCGTTTGAGCAAACGGTTCAAAGTCAGGGTCGAGTCCATTAACCACATAGTGTGTCACAGTTTGGTTGTCGTGTGGCTGTCCGGCTGCAAGAAGATCATCCACAATGGTTTTGACGCGATCCAGATAAATTCCCATGGATAGAGACCCTTTCCGAAGGGTCTGTAGAGTGAACCGAAGATGGTTCAACCGAGCTTGAGAGGTTGAGGCATAAACTCGTTGAAGTTTAAGCCACATTGCCGAGGCACAGGTGAGGCCGATTGTTTGTCCAATCGTAGCGTTGGACAAGGTTGCCACGATCCAACTCTGGATCGTTTGGTCGAGGGCATACCACTGGATGTATTCGGGCGTGACTGTAGAAGAGTCCGCAGTAGAGTACTGAAGTGGTGGTTGAATGGAGCCATCAACGAATCCCATGAGGGATTGACTATTGAAAACAGGAAAAAATTGTTGGCGCCATAGTAAGTTGTTGTCGCGATCAAGTTTGATGGAGACATGATGCGTGATGTTGTTGACGATTACATAAATTTGGCCTAACATCTGGCCGAGGTCGAAGAGAGCACCCCGATTTGGAGTTTGCGAATGAGCAAGAAGGGAAGCTGTAGGGGTGGTGGACGATTGAGGGGAACTTGCATTGGCCATTGTAGCAAAGGATCAAGAACCAGAAGAAGAACTGGAAGAGGGGTGCTAGGGTTCCATGCAAATTAGGGTTTTTACGTGGAGTCGGGGATCATGTAAATATTTAATTTCAATCGTGGTACATATACACTTCGTGAGTGTTTGTTTCTTACTTGGACTAGGAAAGTTTACAAAATAAAATCAAAGAAGATTGGAATTACAGCTGGATAAGATTATAGAATCGTAATTAATTAGGATTCTAAGAGGGAAGGAGTGCCAGCGTGTACTGCGAACTGTACCATCATCTCATACTTGATGTGTAACTCTTTGTGTAACTCTGTCTTTATCATTCGGCGATACTGGATGTCTAACATTCTCTCTTTTTTCTTTGTTTTTATACTCTTATGTGTCATTACTTTCTGGTGATCGATACCTTTTTTGTGCAGAGTAGCATTATCTTGAGATTTTATTGAAAGAGCTATGAGTTAAGTACGGTATGAACTTATAATCATTTTTTTAATTATCAATATTAACACAATTAACTCAATAAGTACTCCGTACCATATTAGCTGACTCTTAAACGGCTTTGCGCCTAGCATCCCATTGTTTATTTCTTTTTGTCATGATGGACATTTTTCAGCTACCTGGTACGGCTTATCTCTTTTGGCAGGTATCTAGTACTGGACTGACTTCTATTTTTCATTTTGGTTGCCTTACTTTGGACATTTTCATTATGTGTTCTTCTTGGTGTATCGCGTAATCAATCCTCTCCTTTTTCTGTGGGTACGTAGTGATTATAGAAGCTCAGTTTTTCGTGAATGATAAAGGTTTAAATTTCGTTTATTAATTGGTTGGCAAACATTGTGAAATTGTAGGAAGGAGAAACATATTGCTGGTTGTTTCTCACCCGGATGATGAGTCTATGTAAGACATTTACCTGGAATAGCTTTTGCATAATTTCAATACCATTACCAGTAGTATTTTTATCTACACCAGTGATAACTTTCATTAAAAGCTTGGGATGACACATTGGTACAACATATGTTACATCAGTACCAACAGTATTAACTTAAAACTTGGACCTTGAACCTTAATTGGACTGATGGTGCATGTCTCATGTAAGCAGTAATGAGAAGGCTTCTCTAATCTATATTTATTGCAGTGGAAGACAAAATATGTTGCATTTAGTTGTTTAAATGCTCACATTTATTTTGTGTTATGTGGTAATTGTTTCTGAATCAATCACTTCTATGGTGGCCTTGTTTTTACATGCTTTGTATTTGAAGATGAAATAACTGGAAAAGTCTTGGGAAAGGTTGCGCCTCATCGGTGAGGATGCACTTGGATGTTCAATAATCTTTTCTCCTTCAGTTATATTTTTGTCTATATGTCAATGAAAATTTATTTGATGTTATTATTGTGTCCTGCTTATTAGTTGATTTACTGAGTTATTAAACTGGAAAGTTGCAACTGAGTCTCCATTTGTAAAAAAAATTAATGCTTAGGTGGTCAATATTCTACTAAATTTATAACTTGGTGCTTGGTTCTAATTCAATTATTTGTTTATGTTGCATCCTTTGATTGATTAAGAAAAATCATTTGAATTAACTGCTATCTAGAATTAATTTATTGTCAGTGGCTCATTCTGACTCACTCTTTCATTCAATAAAAAATCCATTTGAGTTAACAGCTACAAAGACCATAAGCCAGTCGCCAAAGTCGTAACGACCGGTTGCTGGTCGTCATATTTGGGTCGAGACAAATATGGTAGTGAGACTGTCTGTGGCGATCGACATTGTCAGAGGCCATATACCGAGGGCTTTCGCAAGTGTTAACCAGTTGAGACAAATACTATCTTTGGCCGTTGTCTACCGGTCGCCAAAAATTAGATATGTGGCCACTGGCCAGCCAGTGGCCACAAATTCGATCTGTAACTACTAGCAAGCCAATGGCCACAAATCTAATATGTAGCTACTGGCTGGCAAGTCACCACAAATCCTATATGTAGCCACTAAGTGGCCAATAGCCTGAAATCTAATGAGCACTGGTTGACCAGTAGCCACAAATCCTATAAATAATAATTTTTTTTACTATTATTTGGATAAGAGTAGAAAGAAGCGATTTGTATTTAATATGAAGTTTATAAAGTGTTAACAACTATAAATTCAACCATATTTTTATAACTATATTTAAAAAAAAACTCAATCACAGTATTTAAAAAATACAAATTCCCCTCCCCCACTCCTATCTTCATTTAATTAATACCACTGCCTACATTATTCGATCTCAACCCATTTGGAGAAGACGAGTTGTATGAGCTTCCAATAGGACATCGAATGCATCCTCAGTACAAATGTTGTGCAGGTATGATCCCACTATCTTTTCTCCTATTGTATGTAATGGTCATTAATGAGAAATCAGAAGAAAGATATGCAATGCAACACAAACCACTGAAGTTCAGCCTCTATGCACAAGCCAAAACTTCATCTAAGTTGAGCACTATTTGCATGTATTCAAATAAGGGCAACTTAATCCACATTGGAGCATAGATAAGCACACAATAGATTTAACCAGTACATATAATAGTAACAATTAAATTTTCTTGTTATAATATTCATTGATCCTGTTGCTTCCCAAGTGTCCAAAAAATGTAAAAAGAATAATTATTAGGAGGTTTTCTCAGGTAATATAGAATCAACCAGATACACATTGTAAACAATTCATTTGAACTGATAATTGAACATGCCATACCTTGTTACATTAGGTTAGCCCAACCAATTTATGCATATGCATATTACACCCTCTCCAACAGTTATCACCCGTTTGAGTGTGAGTTACTAATTAAAAAAGCCATAATAATGACATGGCTTTTTATACTACTAAATCATGGTTTCAATGAGAGTTTACAATAAATTTGTATGAATATATTGTCATGTCTTGTTTAATGGGAGACGCAATTAAAAGTGTTCTCTACAGTGTGTTGGTCCATATCTAACTATGAGATTTTAATAATACTATCATAGCAGTCAATAGAAAGAACCGACCATAAAACAATAACTTACCTTGCAAAAAAAAGTCTACAACAATGTTCATATAGACTTTCCACATCGGATTGTTTAAACTCCCAAAAAAAGATCTATTTATGCCTTTCAAAAAAATTTGCAGCAAGATTGTATAGACTCCACAAAAAGACTCCCAAAAAAGTATCCATAAAGACCTTCCAAAAAAATCTGCAACAATGTTCATCTGACTGCTGCTGCTGCATAATCCATAACTCATAAGATGCACTAGTAAAAGTTACAAAAAAAAGGGGGTGAGATATACAAAAACATAAAATTGTACCTTATTCCATGCAAAAGCAATCTCCCATTTTCTGTTGTATGTACACCTACTTCCTAGTGTTTGGGGGGTCTATGAACATAATAGAAATATTAGGTGTAGATTTATGAATCGTAAATAATATTTAAATAGAAGGTCTTCTATTTTCTAAACCTTGCGTTGATGAATAGTCGAATGTTGAGAGAGGGGTCATTATGATGTCCATGAACCACTTGGCTTGTGCTTGAAGTTGTTCCTGGAAAGTAGCTTGCACCCTAGACTCCATGGCACGAATTTCCTCCCTATGAGTCTTCTTTTAGTCCTCAACATTTTCTTTCTGTGTCTCCTTCAAATTTTTAATTGTATCTATCATGAATCTCTTTTCCTCTTGAATGGAACTGACCTGTATGGCGAGAGCCTCAATCCTCCCATCAGATGTCCCTCAGTATTGGTGACTCCCCCGTGACCAGCCACTCCCCATACCTCTCTCAAAACCCCCGTTATGGCGTCCAAAAGCTTCATCCAAAACCAGAGGTAAATCAATGATTTCTTGGCTCTGTTGGAGATGATTTTTATGAAAAATTCTTTCAACCTCGACCTGTATGTATATTTAATAACTAAAGTCATAATCTTATTACATTGACCGTGTTAAGATAAAACAAATGAATCATAAAGACTTACGCAATTTTCCCGAGTATGGTCATTTGAATAACTTTCATCTTTCTTCCTATGGGCACTAGGACCCAAGGACTGTGAAGTCATATCCTAATCTTTTTTGCTGTATGAATTTGAAGCAGTACAAAGTTATTATGCATCAAAATAAAAGTGAATACAAGTATTGGTATTACCTCCTAAACATAGTGTCGTGTTGTGGACTTAGAGCCCAATGTATGCGTCATCTGAAGATGTGCACGATTTATTTTGTTTCTCTTACAGGATTCAATGACTTCTGGTCTTGCCCAATACTTCAAGAGTAACTCCCACTCTGCCTGTGTCAAGCGTGAATCAGGGCAAATCTTTCTCGCCTCCTCATCCTTTTTGTCATATTTTTCTTTCAGGTTTCTCCTCCAATTCTTTACCATCAGTCGAAGGCTTCTCTTGCATATGTTCTTCATCACCTCATCTGGGACAAGGGCATCACCCTCCACATATCTGCATACGTACCTTTCCTGCAACCAAATTGTTCATATAAGTAGTTAAAATAGTAATAATACAAAAAAAACTTAACTTGTAAGAATGGGAGATAATGTACCTTCATTAGATTCAATGTCATCAAATACACGTGGTGCTTGACTCTCCCACTTAATATTAAGGGGGAAGTAGATCCACATTCGCGAGTAAATACCAAGTTGATGCCCAACAATGCCTACTTCTCCAACCTCGACACGATTGTTGTCAACCTTACATAACCATTTATGCCCTAGGGGGGAATGAGTGATTTTCCTGTGGTCGGACCTCTTCCACGCTTGGGCCTGCTGCTCTCTACAATAGGTAACTCTTCAAATTGCGGCTCCTGCGTCTCATCATCGCTGCCAACAACAGGTGATATACGTGACAGCCTAGTGGAAGTATCCCCTAGCATTGGATAGAATAAAATACATTAGTCGATATATAAAAGTAGTAACAAGCCTTAACTGCAATTATAAACATACAAACCTGTGTTACCCCTAGTGCTTGTAGATGGGGTTGTCGATTCTTTTGAACGCTGCTTCTTTTTAGGCGGCATATTGGTACTGCTCAAGTTCACTAATAGGTGAAGTTAAACCAAGGATAACAGTACATAACTAACCCAACTTAACAGTCCAGCAGTCTTAGGATAATCAAATCTTTAAAAAAATATTTGGTTGAGCAAGGATAATTTAAAGTTTTAGTCATGCACTTGTATTGTTTTAGACTCTTAAACATTCTTATGCTTACAAGGTCCAATTACATCTCAACTAAACTATACCAAATGTAAGAAATTGCATGAACAAGGCCTAGTTCATTTAGAACAAACTGCACCAAAGAGAACAATTTTAGAGATCTCTGCTTCTTCCAAGGACCTGATAACGTTATGCACCTAATCTATACATCCTCTAGTTTCTAGAGATGAACATGTGTCTAAGAAAATTGAAGACAAGTGCAAATCAAACATAAAAAGATAAAGATAAAATTTTTCACAAACAAGCAGAAACAATCAAAAGCTAGGATAGATATTAACTTACAGAGAAAATGCAAACACTCATTCAAATAAAAATTGGCACAGTAGATTGAAAAGGATGCAACAGTAAGGAATTCTGTATTTATTGTACCGAGTGTGATTGCTAGACCCAACTTCATGTCATAAGGAGCTTGATTTTCATTATCCACGAGTATGGCCAATAAGGGCAGTACACCATCAACCTTAGGCAGCACCCACAACCTTTAGAAAACTGATGGACTTTTTATTTTTTTCAAAATAATGTGATACAATACTGCCATACAATATTGTTGACAAATATAATAACAAGTAGTGGCTCTAAATAGCATTATACCTTCTTTTACAAAATAATGTCTACAGCAAATAAAAGGGTCACCAATTAGTATATCTCTGAAGAACAAAAAGTAATCCTCCTCAAAGCATTATGAGACAGATTATACCTTTAGAGTTAGCTAAAGCGAATCTGGGAAAAGTATACATTGATAGTACAATCATTTGTTTTGTCTACCGTAGAAATAAAAACCAATGCAAGAATTAAGATAGAAGTTGGCTAAAAGAAAGTATTACATCAGCGGAGTTTAATTGCTGATCCCAAGGTTTGAACACAAATTTTACACTTCTTGCAGGAGGCTAAGTTTAAAACAAAGTATTTATTATTGCAAAAATAATAGTAAATTTTCAGAAATAATGGAAAAATAAAAGACTTAGTTGTAAAGGTCAACAAAAACAAGACTGAAATGCTGAAATGTTTTATAGTATCAAAAATATAAAATTTATGAAACAACACCATTAATCTTCATCCGTGGTCCAAGATACGGAAGTTAAAAGGGAAAGCAGATGGTGTGCTTATCATCAATATAGGCAAAGCTGAATCATAATTACTTAAGAGAGAATTTCAACCTATCCTAGATCACTATAATGGCCCCTTGGAAGAGATATACATCATCCTATCCTGGATCAATGAAATTGTAGCTTACCTAATAGCATTTATATGTTTCTAAAAGCTTAAATCATGAAGAACCACTTTCATCAAAATTGACTGACTCTTGGCGTCATTAGCAAGGAGCTCTTCCTCTGATTCAATAATTTAAACTTTTCAACAACAAGAAAGGTTAAGAAATAATACTTCAGAAGTTAAACTCAAGAAGCAACAATAAGAGATCAACAAAATAAAAATAAATAGAAAAAGAAAGATTTTCAGAAAATGAAGTCATATAGCTATCAACTGACATATCAATGAGCTATAATTGGTAATTGGAAAAGCTGCACTATGGCTCTTTAGATATGGCAGGACGAAAGTGGTTCGACAACCAAATTTTTTGAAAAGTTGACCTTTGGGTGGAGATTACTTTGCTCTAGGAAGCTAATAGAATGCAGACCTCAAGAAGTACGAATGTTGTTTAGGATCTGACTTGACATAATTACCAGATGTCAGCCAATTCAGACCACTTATACGCAAGATAGATTATTTCCATTAAAAATACCATACCCAAAACCCAAAACCTCCGAGTAATCCCGAACCCCCAAAAAACACTAATCGGCAAAAGGGTACTTGGGATGCCATTGACAATCCCGGTTAGAAGAAGCCTCAGCCTTCAGATGCCATTGACAGAAGATAATAGAAAGCAAAATCGATCATATTCTTACCTTGGTTGAGGGAAAGGTGAAAATGAAGAGAAAATTTCCGTCTAGTGGAGTGCGCAGGAAAAATGAGGGTCTCCCTCTCAAGCGCGCGGAGTAGGAAAGGGGAAGGCTGAAATATTTTCCGTCACCTGGAGTGCGCGGGAAAAATGAAGGCCTCCCGCTCACGCGCGCAGGGGAGGGAGGGGGGGAACCTGAAATATTTGTCGACGACGCGTGCAGCGCAGGGAGGGGGAAGCGGGAGGGAAAGAAGCGCGGGGGAATTAATTTCAACGGGGGCGGGGGGAGGGGGGGGAATCAATTAAGTATTTAATTAAAGAATTAAAACTTAAATTTTTATGTAATAAATATAAAATTAGTTTTACCTTATTTTGTCTAATTACATAATTAAAATGATCTCCATAAATATGTGGCGACTGATAATTAGTAGCCATTAAGTTGGTTAGGGGTGACTCGATAAGCATTTGTGTGGTAACCGATAATCAGTTTTCATAAGTTCATTCATGCTGACCAGTTACTAGTAGTTATATAGAAAAAATTGTGGCGATCGGTCATCGGTTGCTATAGACTTACTTATGCCAACTGTTTATATAAACCAGTAGTCATTTTTAAAAACAATCGTAAAAAATTTTCTATGAAAACCGTTTATAGTAAACCGGTCGCCCAAACCTGGTTTTTTACTAGTGGCATTTTGCAAAGATATATATTCTATGAGCCTTAGTAAAAAATAAAAGGAGAAGAGAGTGTATGTGTGTATATAATTAAAAATGTGCATGAAGAGTAGCTTAAAAATGTACATGTCATTGGTGAGAAGGGGAGGAAGAGTTGCCAGGCTGATGCAGGGGATCACAACATCGGTCGTCCCAGTAAGGATCCGCTTGGTCGACTGGACGACGGCCGATGCGCCAAGCGTACTCGCACTCCCAATACACGGCGTAAGGGCAGAACACCCCGGAGATGAGGTTGTAACCCCCCATATCTCTCAAACAATTCGGCCATCCCGAGCTCGCACACTGCATCCATTTGTTCTTCTCCACGTACGCTTCCTTCAACGTCTCGAACGTCCAAGCTTCCGCCACCCCAGCTGCCACCATCATCACCGCAGCCACCACCGCCGTGGCCGTCGCCTCCTTTCTTCTTCCTCCCCTCATCATCATTTACAGCACTACTCAAAAAACAAAAGCGTAACTCGAGATCAGAAAGACCAAACGAAGATTGATCAGTGAGACGGTGTTCACACGGGAATATTAAAACTTGTGGAAATTACACAAGGGTTTATAAGTTGCAGCAGTCTTGTAACTTTCACTTTGAACCCTACATGCAATTGCAGGGCGGTTTTGAGCCGTAAAATCCAGTAAAAATGCATGGATTAGACTGAAGTTGGAAGCAGCAGCGGATATGAATTCCTAGCTACTTTCTCCCTTCTGTAATTAGTCTATTTCGTTTTTTTAAGAATCTAAAAATAGAACAAATGGAGCAGGGTTCCGATATCCTGTATATATCCACATCCACTACTTTCGTCTTTTTAGTTTTGTTTCTGGGATTCAAGTGAACAGATCGACTATGTTTAGTTTAGAGCAATCGGCTTGGTTTTAAAATAGTTTCCAGTCTGATGCAGGGGGTCACTGGGAATACAAATTAAGCAATTAATCTGGATGCAAGTGTGAGTATTAACTATTAAGAGAGGAATCACTAATTAACCATGCTTTTTGCTTAATCCACAGTTTAATATCATCAGTTAATATTGGGAATGAGTGCAGTTCAATCCTAGTATTGTACTATTTCTTATACGATATAGTTTTTTCTTTTTCTTTTTTCTGGGTTCCCAAATTTTATGGTATAGTTTTCATTTTGGTTGTATAGCTTTTATTTGAGTGGTAAAATAATGGTTCATAAAAAAAAATTATGTTTCCTTCTGTAATATTTAGCATTATAGTAAAAAGCTTTAGTTTTTCCTCGTAAAATACCACAATTTGAAAAAAAAATAATACAATAATAAAAGTAAAAAATATACCTTAAAAACCAAAAATATACTTCAAAATAAAATAAAAAAATAGAGAATTGAATTCAAAGACCAATGAACTAAAGATGAAAAGAGGAATTATTGCTTGATTTTAACGTAAAAAATTTAAAATAATTAATTAATTTTACTGTTTTTACTTGATTATTGTTTAATAATAATTAATTGAAGCTCGATTGCGAATTAGTATTCAGATATGGACTAGTCTTTGGTCGCTGGCCCTTTTTTAAAAAAAAATAAATAAAAATTTATATGTAGATTTTAAATCTTTGTATTGGATGTAATTAACACTTAAAGTCTTAAACAGTGGTTAATGACAGCATTCAACTAAAATTCTAGACCTTTATGTTAATTAATTCATTTATGTTTTCATTATGTGTTAAGAAGCGCGGGTGGCCTCTTTCACTCTTCTCTTCTTCGGCGCCGGCAGTGACCGACAACACGGTGAGGTGAGGTTTGAATGTGGGTTTGTGGATACCGGCGGCATAAATCTAACAATTGATGCCATAAAAGTGTTTTCAAAGGTAAAGACAGATCAAAAGATCATTGAAGCAAGAATAGCAATATCGGGCATCAAAACAGGAATATCGCGGATACAGAATGAAGACAGCTCCAGTAAGCGAGGTAAAGGTTTATTAGTTTTTTTTTTTTATTCTGATGGGGGTTAAATTTTTTCCCCTACTCGGCGGTAGGATCGAGAATGAAGCCGGCACTTACGAATTGCCCCGATTCTCTACCTGGCCCGCCCTACTCCCATTTACTGGCACTGGTCGGGTAGTCAAACGATTCTGTGTCTCCATGCCACAAGGCTAATCCTCTGGTTCATCGTCCTGTGTTCTCTCTGTTTCTTGGTTTTATACTCTTATGTGTCTACTCATTACTTTCTGGTGATCGATACCTTTTTTGTGCAGAGTAGCATTATCTTGAGATTTTATTGAAAGAGCTATGAGTTAAGTACGGTATGAACTTATAATCATTTTTTTAATTATCAATATTAACACAATTAACTCAATAAGTACTCCGTACCATATTAGCTGACTCTTAAACGGCTTCGCGCCTAGCATCCCATTGTTTATTTCTTTTTGTCATGATGGACATTTTTCAGCTACCTGGTACGGCTTATCTCTTTTGGCAGGTATCTAGTAATGGACTGGCTTCTATTTTTCATTTTGGTTGCCTTACTTTGGACATTTTCATTATGTGTTGTTCTTGGTGTATCGCGTAATCAATCCTCTCCTTTTTCTGTGGGTACGTAGTGATTATAGAAGCTCAGTTTTTCGTGAATGATAAAGGTTTAAATTTCGTTTATTAATTGGTTGGCAAACAATGTGAAATTGTAGGAAGGAGAAACATATTGCTGGTTGTTTCTCACCCGGATGATGAGTCTATGTAAGACATTTACCTGGAATAGCTTTTGCAGAATTTCAATACCATTACCAGTAGTATTTTTATCTACACCAGTGATAACTTTCATTAAAAGCTTGGGATGACACATTGGTACAACATATGTTACATCAGTACCAACAGTATTAACTTAAAACTTGGACCTTGAACCTTAATTGGACTGATGGTGTATGTCTCATGTAAGCAGTAATGAGAAGGCTTCTCTAATCTATATTTATTGCAGTGGAAGACAAAATCTGTTGCATTTAGTTGTTTAAATGCTCACGTTTATTTTGTGTTATGTGGTAATTGTTTCTGAATCAATCACTTCTGTGGTGGTCTTGTTTTTACATGCTTTGTATTTGAAGATGAAAAAACTGGAAAAGTCTAAGCCTCTTATTATTGTACTCTACAATTTCTGAATTAATATAATCATCGCTTTCCAAAAAAAAAAAAAAAAAAAAAAAAGGTTGCGTCTCATAGGTGAGGATGCTCCTGGATGTTCAAAAATCTTTTCTCCTTCCATTATATTTTGTCTATATGTCAATGAAAATTCATTTGATGTTATTATTGTGTCCTGCTTATTAGTTCATTTTATGAGTTATTAAACTGGAAAGTTGCAACTGAGTCTCCATTTGTAAAAAAAATTAATGCTTAGGTGGTCAATATTCTACTAAATTTATTACTTGGTGCTTGGTTCTAATTCAATTTTTTGTTTATGATGCATCCTTTGATTAATTAAGAAAAATCATTTGAATTAACTGCTATCTAGAATTAATTTATTGTCTGTGGCTCATTCTGACTCACTCTTTTTTTTTTAAAGTGACGAAGTCTTATTGCTTTAAAAAGTTTTGAATACAAGGCTGTCAAACAGTACATAGATTACATTAGGCAAAGATTGCCCTGTTACAAGTTCATGCTTTCTAACACCTTCTTTAGCAAGGTGATCAGCAATGTCATTTGCTGATCTTGGAACATTAAACCAGGCTATATGCCATTCTCGTAGCAAATCCATCAATTCATCAAAAGCTGATCTTAACTTCCAAGGCTGGTTGGAGAGTTGTTTGGCCCAAACTATGACAACCGATGAGTCACCTTCTATTAGTATTAAGTCTGGTGTAAGCTGTGCAAGCAATTTGGCCCCTGATAGTAAAGCTCTAATTTCAGCCTCATTAGAGGAGCAGCAACCCGCAGGGCCTGAATAGTACAGTATGCAATCTCCATTGCTGTTTCTTATCTGCCCTCCCACACCAGCTGGACCCGGGTTCCCCATAGATGATCCATCAAAGTTTAGTTTTAGCCATCCATCAGGGGGTGCCTCCCATTCCTTCATCATTTTCTTTTTGTCTGTTCTAAACTTTATCACTTGGCTCCAATGTTTTCTAATAATAGAACTCGGTATGGGGGGGAGCTTCTGAGAGGCTGTTGCCCACAACAGTATATTATGTATGGTTCTCTCAATAACCCCTCCTACAGAGCAAGTTAGGCCATTGAAAGTTCTAGCGTTTCTTTCAAGCCATAGCTGCCATGGGATAGCCGATATGGCAGCCCTCCAGATTGTTTTACCACATAGAGGGAGAGGCCATACATACCACTGTTGTAGGAGTTGGTCGAATGTGCTGGGCATACATAGGTGAATTCCAAATTTTATGAGAATTGCGTTCCAAACCTGCTGGCTGAACTGACAGTGAAGTAATATGTGGCTGCAATCCTCCTCTTTAGAGTTACAAAATTTGCACAGGTTGTTTATGATCACTTGTCCTCTTTTTGCGAGCTCGTCGCATGTAAGTATTTTTGCCAAGGCTGCTGTCCAAATAAATTGTTTCACTTTGGGCGGGACCGGGAGCTTCCATGCAAGACTAGCTGCATGGTATTCTCTCTGCACCTCATGGCCTGCCATAGCTTTGTAGCAAGAGGACACCGAGAAGCAACCAGAGCTGCATGGGCTCCACACAATCTCATCATTATCTGTACCAGCGATGTATGCAGATTCCAGCATGCTGATGAGCTGGGAGGCCTCAAAAGCTTCAGTGTCATTTAGATTTCTTCTCAAGTTTAAATCCCAAGACCTGGAGTGAGATGTCCTGCTTGCTGTCACTGTGATTGCTTTGTTCCTAGCCAGAGAAAAGATACTTGGGTAGCGGTGGGCAAGAAGACCTTCTCCCAACCATTCATCAAGCCAAAACCTTACATTGGTTCCTGTCTTTACATGATATCTGAATTTACCTTGAATTTTTCTTCTTTCAGTCAAGACGGCTCTCCAGATGGGGGATGCAACTACTCTAGGCCTGGGTAGCCAGTCAGGTAAACAAGTGTCATATTTGGCAGCAATAATCTTCCTCCAGAGACTCTTTTTCAACTGCAAATCTCCATGACCATTTGGCCAGTAGAGCCTCATTCATTTGCTTAATAGCTTTTAAACCCATTCCCCCCATTTCCTTTGGCTTACAGACTGTGTTCCACTTGACCAATGGATACTTGAATTTCTGTTCAACTCCACACCATAGAAATTTCCTTTGAGTGGCCTCTAGCTTTTTCCCTACACTGGCTGGGCATTGGACTAATGAGAGCCAGTAATTAGGGATTCCAGCTAATGTAGACTTGATTAAGGTGGCTCTCCCAGTTTGTGACAGCAGTTGTCCTTTCCAGGTTTCTAACCTCCTCTGGTATTTCTCAAGAATGGGTTGCTAGAGGGTCTTGTTGTTTCTTGTTTGGAACAGTGGTAGCCCCAGGTAGGTTGAAGGTAAATGAATTCTGCTGCAACCCAACACTAATGCAGCCTTGTCTTGCAGAGCCCCTGAGCAATTAACTCCTAGGATGCCTGATTTCAGCCAATTAACTTTTTGACCAGACATGATTTCATATAGAGAAAGCAGGGCCTTTGCATGTATCAGTCCTTCGTTAATGCCATCACATAATATTAAAGTATCGTCTGCAAATTGGAGAATAGGAATTTTTAAATCTCCTATTCCCATTCCTGTGATCCATCTTTCTGCTTGGCTTCTTCTGAAAAGGGCACAGAGGGCTTCTCCCACAATGTTAAATAATAAAGGGGAGATTGGATCTCCTTGCCTAAGTCCTTTGGATCCCTTAAACTAGCCATGGACAGTCCCGTTTATGATGATTGAGTATTTAGCTAAGGACACAGCTATTAATCCAACTTCTCCATTTTAGTGGGAAACCCATTTGCATCATAACCCAGTCAAGGAAAGCCCAACTCACTCTGTCAAAAGCTTTCTCAAAGTCGAGCTTTAAGACTAACCCTTTTTTGGCTTTTTTCTTGTAATAATGAAGTAGCTCGTGTAGCAACAAAGGTGAATCCAGGATTTGCCTCCCCTTTATGAAGGCTGATTGGTTGTCATTGACGACTTCTTGGATTACATTCCCCAATCTAGAGGCCAGCACACGAGTGATCAGCTTGTAGTGGCTGCTTAAGAGGCTTATAGGCCTGTAGTCTTTAGGATTAGAGGCCCCATCTTTCTTAGGGATTAAAGCAATAAAGGTGGCTCCCATACTTTCAGCTGTGATGCCATTTTCAAAGAATTCCATAAACATGTTAAGAATATCCTCCTTCAAGAAGTCCCAGCATTGCTTGTAGAATTCGGTAGGAAAACCATCTGGACCTGGTGCTTTGTCGGATGGCATGCTCATCAATACGTCTTCAATTTCTTCCGCGGTAAAAGGTCTCTCCAAAGACTGCCTAGCAGCTAGAGATAGGACATTTAATGGCAGGTCTTGGGGAAAGGGTCTTTCAACATCCAAGTCTTTATATAGGTTGGTGTAAAAATCTGTAAATTCTTAGATGATGTCATCCTTAAAAGATGTTTCTACACCATCAATGTTCAGGGAGCAGATTCTGATTCTCCTTCTGTGCCCAGATGCTACGGCATGGAAAAATTTTGGAGTTTCCGTCGCCTTCTTTAACCCATTTGTATCGTGCTCTTTGTTTCCAAAAAATTCTTTCTTGGGTGATCTTGTCTTCGTAGCTCTTCTTTAATTTGTCTCTTTCCGAAACTTCTAGGGTAGATAAGGTACCTCTTTCTTCTTCTTGCTGGTCATATTCTTTGATTCTTTCTACTAGTGATGTTCTCTCAGCTGTAAAGTTGAGTTTCCTTTGTGCTGCCCATTGCTTTATTTTGCCTTTTGTTTGCTTTAGTTTTTGACTGAGTTTGTAGCAAGCAGTGCCTTGCACCTGACACTCCTGCCACCAGTTTTTGAGTTTTTCTTTGAAACCATCCTCTAGGAGCCAAGCCAATTCAAATCTAAAGGGAGGACCCCATCTCTCAGGCTTTGTCTCTAACAGAATTGGTCTATGATCTGATGTGATTCTGGGGAGTATTCTGCCTGTTGTGTTTTCATTAGCATCAAGCTATTCTTGTGGAACAAGGAACTTATCCAACTATGCAAGTATAGGTGTGCTCCTCCCATTTGACCACATGAATTGGGCTCCTGACGGTGCTGGTTCTATCAAGGTCAGGTCTTGAATCAACTGATTAAATTGTCTCATAGAAGCGGACACTCTGTTGCGTCCTCCGCTTTTTCAAAACAATATCTTATGGTATTGAAATCACCCCCAATAACCCAAGGCAAGGGCCACAATTGGATCAAAGCTGAAATTTTCAGCCAAAAATTTTGCCTTTGATCGTATACTGTTGGCCCGTATACTGCAAGCGCAGCCCAATGAAAATCGTTCTTTAAGGACTTGAAATGAACTGCCATCGAATACAGTCCTTCCTCTTTCTCAACAATCTCGAGTTCATTGGAATCCCAGAAGACAGCGATGCCTCCCGCTGATCCATGAGCTCCAATTTTGACCCAAGTTGGTCGACCTTTATACCAGATATCCCTTGCCAGTGAGTGGGAGATAGACTGCAACTTCGTTTCTTGCAGGAAAGCCACTGTCACCTTCTGTTTCTTCAATGTCTCTCTAACGATTGCGCGTCTTGCTTCTGTCCCGAGTCCTCTTACGTTCCACGAGAGGATGTTCATAATCCGCTCGACCTGTTGGATTTGCCTTCAGTTAGTATTTTGATCTTGCTTTGACATGCCTCAATTTTTTCATGATTCATTTTCAACTTTTCGCTGAAAAAAGACTTTGTTGTCTGCAAGTATTCATCTAGCCAGAGTTTGTAGGTGCGTCTATCTTCATCGTCCTCCTCCATATCATCGACCAGCTCCTCCCCAGTCGATTGCACAGATCTCGGAGGGACGCTAGCGCTTCTCAGGTTTGTTTGTCGATCTCTCGCCTTATTTATGGAGCTGCGAATCAGTCTGTCGGTCCTTCTTGCTTACGTATAGCGTATGCCCCCTTCCAAACGTCCTTCCATGCCCAAATGTGAGTTGCTTGCAGCTTCTGTCCTGGCTGGTCGCTGCTTCGAGCGCGGTGTTGAAGACGGGCCACTATGCCCGACGGGTGTGGCATCCTGGCTTTCATACTCGTAACTCGGTTTCGCATTCTCACCTGACTCAGTCGCCTCAGTGCGAATATCGTGAACTTGGTGAATCTGGTTATATTGCTGGAATTCAGAGTCGCATCCTCAAGAGACTCCGCATGCTCATCCTGATTTTGCTCTTTATTATCAGATCTCCTTTTGGGGGGCCCACTTGTGCAGATTGACAGACTTTGGTTGGGTCCGCTTGCATAGTTCGGTGGGTTTTGGATGGTCCCACTTGGACCCGGATTTTCTATTAGGACAAGTCTTCTCGAACCTTCTTGGATCCCCTTGTCTTCACGTGACACTTCAGCTTCAGATGTCCTTTGCGATCCCCGAGACCTGCCTGCTTCAGTTTCCTTATATGGTGAGGCAGCAAGGCCTCTTTCAGCCGCTTGCTTTTTTTGTGCAAGGTTAGGGATTTCCAACGGTAGGGCAACCTGGTACGCTTCCTCTCCGACGCCGGCTGCCGGAGACTTCGCCGGAGACAATCTCTTCCTTCTCCAAACCTGTAAAGGCCTTTTTCTCCCCCTGATTTTTTGCCTCTTCTTGTATCTTTCTTTAGGTTTATCTCGTTCCATCTCTATCTTTGTCGTATATTGGAAATCTCCTACCTTGATCGGTACAACCAGTTCTCCAGGGAAGTTTGGGGAAGCCCGGACCCTAACCCATGCCAAGTCTAGTCTCATGCCGAGGATGGTTTCTCTGTCAATCTCCACTACTGCTCCCACAAGGCTTGCAAGTGCTCTGAAGATCTCCTCTCGCCAAAGATGCACTAGCAGACCGGAGATTGTCACCCAGGTGGAAGAGTCGGTCGCCTTCATTTTTGGGCTCCATTCACATACCTCCAACAGGTGGTTTCCCATGAGCTCCTTACGAAGCGCCAGTATTCTTCTTTGTTCCTCTACGCTGGCGAGATTCACCAACCATGTGTTGGGATTTATGAGGTATAGTCGTGGCTCCCTCGCAAGCTTCCATGTGTCTTTCACTGCCGTGGCAAGTTCTTTCGCTCCCATGTTCGTCATGACTGGCGTGATTACTACACATTTTGAGAGTTCACTCAGCCATTTTTGTGTGAATCCGGCTGCAACGTTCAAGGTTGGAGAGCCTTGGGAATAGTCCACCTCAATCTGGGCTTTGCGAGCTTCGGGGGTTACTTCCGCAGTCGTTAACACATCTTTGTAAGTCACCGGTCTCGATCTTACATTTTCCTCAATCCTCCCTGCATATTCCGTCGCCGCTTCTTCTTGGATTTGGGTCGAGAGATTCTGATTCGCTTTGTTTTGTATTTCGCACAGATTTCGTTCTAGCCATTGCCAACTTCTCCCATCTCCGGCAGCTTCGGGAACGTCGACTGAACCAAAAGGAGCTTTGCCTTGCATTTCCGACACTCCAAATGCGGGCGTTTTCTTCTTCATACAAGCCGATCAGAATCTTCCCGCTCTTGGTACGCGTCGCTTTGTCTACAGTCCCCGTCTGCTTTATCTGTAGCAACGCTCTTCTTACTTCTCCTGTTTCTTCTATTGAGAACCTGAGGTACGACCTCCGAACGGGGGATTTCTGCGCAAGCTTGACTGCAATCTGCCCTCCGAGGGGAATCGTATCAAGGTACCATCTTTGTCCACTGACAACAAGAGAGTACGAGAGTTTGAGGCTTTCCGGAATCGCAATACTTTTGCCGGTTTCCCATGGCTTTCGCCGGTGCGCGCTCTCCGTTCCCATTCGTCTGCCTCAATGCAAAATCCAGATGTACTTCCCTGAATAATAATATGCAGGTGTCTCATTAAATTCCTGCCTTCTTCTGGAAGAACAGCAACAGCAGCCACCCATTCTCCACTGGGTTTTTGTTTAATTCTCTTGACAACAAGAAAATCTTTCAGATTGAAGCTTTGTTTCCATTCTATAGAGGAGCCGAAGATCTCGAGAGTGAGTTGAAAATCCAGCTGATGAATTTGCGGCGGACTCCACCGAATCCTTCGCTTGATTGGCGTATTCGAGCAGAAGAGAGAAAGCCGAGGAGGCTTTTCTCTTCCTCTTCGACTCTCCAAAGGGAAGGGGGGGAGCGCGTTTATTCTGACTCACTCTTTCATTCAGTAAAAAGTCCATTTGAGTTAACAGCTACAGACATGTTATCAAGTTTTACTTGTGTAAGTAGTAGGTGTCTACTAATCAGTTTTATATGTTATTAGATCTTTACTGTTCAGTGCAGTTTGGCCTTTGTGTCCCATCTGTCAACTAATTAAATTAGTTTTAGGGACCTAATGACAAAGTTTTGAAGTTTTGACCAGCCTGTCAAGTAGTCAGTTGAATTTATTACATTATTTAGTTCAAAGCAGCATGAATGACTGATGCTTTAATTGGTCTGCTCACTCAGATGAACTACTGGGGTCTTGTTGTAAGTTGTAATGATGATATTATTTGTTCAGTAAAGTTAATTATTAATAGGGTTTCCTAAAAAAGTTATAGGAACCTGACTTTGATTGAAAAAGGCACGAGCGATTAAGTCAATGGTACAGAATTAAAGTGTAATATTGGATATCTAACATCTACCACAGTGCTATATTAAGCTGCCAGATTGATGTGAGAATGCAGCTTCTACATCAGGAGGTCCATAACAACATCTGTGTTCTTTGTTTTTGTTTGGATCGTATGCATAGCACCGGGGGGTTGGGGATTCATTCAGTGTCATTTCTATATTTCTATATTTTTGTTTCTATATCTGTCTATAATAGGAGAATAATTTTCAATGATTTGTGGTGAATTCAGGTTCTTCTCCCCAACTGTTCTTTACTTGGCTTCAAGGGGCCATAATGTTCATGTTTTGTGCATATCAATTGGTATGATATCAGGATTCATCATGAGATCTTCTTTTTTACCCACTTTCTCTATTTAGTTTTACTTGAGTACAATGTTAAACCCTTTTTTTGTAATATTTTATTATGTAAATGGTTGTGAAGTTATTGGCCCATAGATAAATTGAGCTGGAGCCTCTGCCTTCTCCCATTCCATGGTTCCTTGGTGTTGTCGGAAAGAAAGGAAGGAATTTAGGAACTTTTTGAGGGAAAAATTACACGGTGATATTTCCAAACATTAGGACTCTATGGCATGGTTCAAGCATTTGGATGGACTCTTGGCAGTATGTGTCGCTTAAAGTCAACTTTTTTGGCAAGTATAGGTTTTTGGGAGGAGGAGGGGGGAAATAGGGAGGGAGAAGGATCTTGTTTCTATAGACCTTCTCACTGGCCTCCAGTTTCATTTCTTTCAGGAGAGCATGCTCACTCATGATCCCAGGTATAATGATGATGTCATGAAGGCATACACTTTGGTACCTTGGCTTGGAGTGAAACTTGCTGTCCACCCCTTGTTTGAAGCTAATGTCCTATTGATAGCTTCTTTGCTCGTCATGTTATAAGAATTTGGGTCCAGGTCCTTCCCAAAATGCATGCCTAGTTAAGAAGCTTTGTCCTAACCAAAACACCCAAATCTTTCTACACGTTGATCACTTGAGACTATTCTTTATTCCCACATCAGGTAGGTCTAGTCAGTGTCATCCAAACTGACTAGCCTCCTAAGAAGCCTATGTCCCACCCTGTAAACTGTGATCTCTGTACAAGTTGATCCATGTCAGACTATTTGTCAACTCTCCCTCATGTGAAGGTCCTATTTGTGGTTCTCAGAGAGAGACAATTTGGCTTGAACTCACATTTGAACACCTACTTTGATACCATGATAAAGTTGGGTCTCTCCATAGTGCTCTTCATTCTCTCTTTTTTTTCCCATGTACTTCATTCTCCTTAAATCTAGTTGTTCTTGATGATATTTGTTGCTGACTATGCTGGAAAAAAAAAGGGTCCTTGACCTCCAGTAGTGACAGTGGATGATTTTGTTCCAGCTCTTGGTATAATAGGATCAAGTTTTTTTTTAAAGTTGTTGTTTTTTTATTGATTTTTCCTAATAATGCATTACAATGTAGTAATTAATACAAATTCATAGCCCCATTAGATTTCCCATTACAAGTTGATCTCTGTCGACCCCCTCTTTAGCTAATTTGTCAGCTATTGAGTTTGCTGTTCTAGGTATGTTGTTCCACCAAATCTGCATCCCTGCTATCAGGTTTTTTACTTCATCAAATACATGTTTTAAGGTCCATGGAGGGGAGGGGTGGGCATCGGGTCGGGTTTTCCGGGTAACCCGACCCGACCCGAAAAACCCGGGTTTGGATTCCTAAATCCAACCCGCGGGTTTTTATTTTTATTTTTTTATATATTTTTTCTTGATTTATTTAAAAAAATATATATAAAAAAATCGGGGTTTTCGGGTCGGGTTTGGGTTTTGGTCGGGTCGGGTCGGGTGCGGTTTGTAAAATCGTATTTCAGGTAGGGTTTGGGTTTTAAAACCCGTGCGGGTTTTTCACGGGTTCGGGTTTCGGGTATATATGTCGGGTCGGGTTCGGGTTTTCAGAAATCCGACCCAAACCCGACCCGTTCCCACCCCTAGTGGAGGGGCTCCTTTACTTCCCCATCCTATCACCAGAGATGAGTCTCCTTCAATCCATAAAGGACCATGCAGTTGTTGAGTAAAGATCTGGATACATAGATAGCCTGCATATACTTCTGTGACATCCCTTTCTTTTCCAAAATGGGAAGAAATAATTTGACCCTTAGTGGGGACAGTGGGATTCGCTCCAGTAATGATGATTTTATGCATCTACTTGATTTGAGGTATTGCAGGAATTTAGTATTTAAGTCTTAAAGCACGTGTCTGTGTGCTGCAACCTTTACCACATTTCTTTTCTTTATATTGCTATGGATTTCATTCTGTAGGTAATGCTGATGGGCAGGGTACCTTGCGGGAGGAAGAACTATATAAAGCTTGTGATGTTCTTAAGGTAATATTAGCTTGTATCATTGTGTTTCTTTATCAGGTATCTGGACCATTTCTTACGGGGCATTGGTACTCATTACAGATCCCATTTAGACAAGTTAAAGTCTTAAACCACCCTGATTTACAGGTGAATATCCCACTGAATTGTCAGTCTATTTTATTTTATTTTTTCACAACATATTTACACTAGCTTGTTTGAGTTATTGTAGGATGGTTTTGGTAATGCATGGAACCATCGGTTACTGGCAAAGATTGTTGGAGAAGAAATTGAAAGTCGAAGCATTGACTTGGTATATTTTTTTTTTATGTTAAAAATAATGATATTTTACAATTCCAGTTGAAAATACTCCCTCCTTGGATTTACATTGATTGACAACCTTGTATAAGAACTTAGCTCTTTTTTTGAGAACAAGGATCTCTCTTTGTATTCATTCCAAAGAATGTTACAATGGTACAGTGTTTCAAATTTCTTTCAGCCTTGAAAGTAGTTCTTGGTTACATCTTGAAATCAGTTTACATCTTTCTTCCAAAAAAAACTATAAAAACTTCTAATGTAGTGGTAGGTGTTGCGCTGTTGCTATGGTTGTTCTTTCAGCCCCTTCTTTTGCTAACTGGTCTGTTTAACTGTATTTGTTGATCTTGGACTGGAGATCCAGGCTATGTGCCATTCTGTGGAAATATCCTTTTTTTTAGATCAAAATGGTAATATCCTTGATTTCATAAAAAAGTGGGTTAGACTTCCATGGGATGCTTGCCTTTTGTGTTGCCCATTTGATGGTGAGGGCTGAATCTCCTTCAATGATTATAGGTTTTGTTGACAAGGATTTTAGCATCTTGACTCTGAATAGTGATTCGACCTTAGCTTCATTAGATGTTGCTATACCTAGAGGCCCGCGTAAGCTGTTAATATACTCCCGTTGTGATCTCTTATGACTCCACCTATTTCGGTTTGCCCCGGGTTTCCTTTTGTTGATCCATCAAAATTTAATTTTATCCAGCCATTAGGGGGAGCTGATCATTCTACCATGGTAGAGGGTTTATGAGGTTTGAAATGGATGATGGTTTGCCAATGTCTTGTGAGAATGGACCTAGGAAAGGGAGGCATTTCACTATATGTTTCAGCCCATAAAAAGGTGGTCTTGATTGAGTAGTTTATTAGTCTCGTGATGGTGTTGGTCTCGTTGTTGAAAGTTCTATTGTTCCTTTCCTTCCAAAGTACCCAAGGAATGGCAGTCATTGAAGCCTTCCATAGGGTTCTGCCTATTTTTGGTAATGGCCAGGATGAGCCTGATTGAATTAGCTGAGAGTAGGTATTAGGCATTGAGAAGGATATGTCAAATTTCTGTAGGGTGGTCATCCAAAGGTCTCTACTAAAGGGGCAATGTAATAAGATATGGTCACTGGTTTCCTCCTGTTGCCCACAGAATTTACAAAGCGAGTCAATTATCATTTAACCTCCTTTAGCTAATTCATCACATGTCAGTATTTTTCTGTGAGTAGCTGTCCACAAGAATTGTTTGACTCTGTTTGTGGTTGGGAGGGCCCATATTAATCTTGCTGGGTGCTGTTCCATGGTCTCAGTTTTGGTTAGAAGATTATACCCCGATGAGACTGTTAAGGAATCCGAAGAGGTTAAGCACCATATTTCATCCTCTCCTGTTCTCGGGATATATTTAGAGTCTAAGAGTGTTTTTAGGGAGCCTGTTCTTGGTTTTGACTAGGGAATAATCTTCTTCTTAAATTTTAGTTCCAATTCCTTTCCTCAGCTTGGTACATTTGATGGACCGTAGCCTGTTTGTCTCTTGCTATGAGGTAGATATTTGGGTATTGATTTCTAAGTGGATGGTCCCCTATCCAGCTGTCATCCCATAATTTGACTAGGCTTCCATTTCTCACATGGTACCTTAGACACTGCCCTAATATTGGTTTTCTCTTCATGATGGCTTTCCATATACTCGAGTAGTGAGTGATATTGACTGTTTTTGGTAGCCTATTGTGAGGTGAAACTCCATATTTTGCTTCAATTAATTTTCTCCATTGAGCCTCTATCTCATTTGCATATCTCCATATCCATTTTATGAGCATGGCTGAGTTCACTTCTTGAAGTTTTCGAATGCCAAGACCACCATTCTCTTTGGATTCACTTGTTTCCATTTGACTGGAGGGTATTTAAATTTATTAGTTGTGGCACACCATAAAAATTTCCTTTGAAGTCCTATTCTATTTGATATGGCTTTTGGGCATGGAAGTAAGGAGAGAAGGTAGTTAGGAATTCTGGCTAGGGTGGATTTGATTAATACTACTCTACCAGCCTGAGACAGTAGTTGGCCTTTCCATGAATCCAATCTGTTTTGACATTTTTCTATAATTGGATGCCAAAGTTACTCGGTTGTTCTTCCCGTGTAAATTGGGAATCCTAGGTAGGAAAATGGGGTTGTTATGGGGCTAGAGCCTAAGATATGGAGCATCACTTGCTGGTCTATCTCTTCATAGTTTAAGCTAAGGAAGCCTGACTTTTCCCAATTGATGTTTTGTCCTCAGATGGCTTCAAACAGCTGAAGTAGTGCTCTGATAGTAATGGTTTGGCTTTGTTCTCCTTCGCTTAGGATGATGGTATCATCTGCAAATTGCAATGTAGGTATTTGCATATGATTTACTATGAATCCTGTTGTCCATTGTTGCTCTTGACTTTTATGAATCAGGGTGCTTAAAGCTTCTCCCACTATTAGGAATGGTAAGGGAGAGAGAGAGTCTCCTTGCCTTAAACCTCTTTGGCTTTGAAAGAAACCATTTGATGTGCCATTGATAAGTAAGGAGAATTTGGCAGATGATATACAACTAAGGATCCATTTTCTCCACCTACTTGGGAAACCCATTTGGTTCATTATCCTTTCAAGAAATTTCCAATTTACTTTATTAAAAGCCTTTTCAAAATCTAATTTCAAGAGGAATTCTTTTGTGCCTTTTTTCTTGTATAAGTGAACCAGCTTATGTACTATAAGGGCAGAGTCTAAAATCTGTCTTCCTTTAATAAATGCTGACTGGTTACCACTGATGACCTCAGGTAGGGCTGATCTGAGTCTATTGGCTAACACTTCCACAATCAACTTATAATGGCTTGAAATTAGGCTAATGGGTCTGAATTGAGATGGCTCATTTGCACCTTCTTTCTTGGGGATAAGCGTAATGAAGGTTGAGCCCATGCTCTGTGCCGCGAGCCCTCTATTATAAAATTCACTAAACATTTGGTGTACATTAGTTTTAGTGAACTCCCAACATTCCTTGTAAAAGCTTGCTGTAAAACCATCAGGACCCAGTGCTTTATCTGTTGGGAGGGAGTTCACTGCTGTTTCTATTTCTTCTAATGTAAAAGGCTTTTCAATATTTATGGCTGTTGTTGTAGGTTTAAGGCTTTTGAACTTCAGGCTGTGAGGAAATGGTCTGTTGGATGTTTCTTCTTTGTATAAGTTGGAATAGAACCTTATAAATTTTTGTATTTCCTTCTTGTCTTCTGTTGGTATGTCGTTGATCTTTAGGGTGGAGATCCTATTTCTTCGTTTGTGGACTGATGCTATGACATGAAAAAAATTTGTATTGCCGTCACCTTCTTTAAGGCACTTGTACCTTGCTGTTTGCTTCCGAAATAATCTTTCTTGAGTGACTATCTTTTCATTTCGTCTTTCTGAACATCTCTCTAGTTGCTTAGTAATAGTCAGACTACCATTTAGTTCTTCAATCTGGTCATGGTTTTGGATATTTTGAAGCAATAGAGTTTTCTTTTTTTCATAGTCAAAATTCTTTTGACTCATCCATTCTTTGATTTTGATTTTTAGCATCTTCAACTTCTGACTGAATTTAAAGTAGGCTGTACTGGAGACTATTGATTCTTGCCACCATGTTTTAAGCTAATTTTTTAAATCTTTTTCTAGAAACCAACCATCTTCAAATTTAAAAGGGGGTGGTCCCCAGGTATACTGGGTGGTCTCAAGTATGATGGGGGCATGGTCAGAAATGGGTCTTGGGAGGACATATCCTACTGCATTATGATGGAGGTCTAGCCATTCCTGATTTACTAAGAATTTATCCAATTTGGCTAATGTTGACTGGGATCTTCCATTTGTCCATGTGAATTCTGCTCCTAGTGCAAGCTCTATGAGAGAAAGGTCGGTTATGAATTCCTCAAAAGTTTTCATAGAGGGGGTGATTCTACTGCTACCATTGTTTTTTTCAGCTGCTCTACTTATTGTGTTAAAATCCCCTTCTATTACCCATAGTAGAGGCCAGAGATTGATTATGGCTGAGAATTGTTAGTCGGACTGTAAACCGATAAGATTGCCCAGAGGAGGTTGTCTTTTATTGATCTGAATTGTGCAGCTAGACAGTATTCGCCTTCTTCAGTGCATATTAATTCAAATTCTCTGTCATCCCATAAGATCAAAATGCCCCCTGAGGATCCATAGGCTGGCTGTTCAATCTATTTTGGGTTGCGAAGGTACCATATGTCTCTTGCTATTCTTGGCTCTAATGAACGAAGCTTTGTTTATTGCAGAAGTGCAATTTTTATCTTGTATTTCTTTAATATCTCTCTGACTGCAGCTCGCTTATTTCTGGAACCCAGACCCCGAACATTCCACGACAATATACTCATATCTGATCCTTGTTTCTTTCGATCACGGTCTCTGAGGCTTGATTGTCTTCTTTCTTTTTGTTCCGAATAGCAATAATATCATCAATTGAAATGTCGAGAACAGTACTGTATTCGTACAGTTTCTGCAACACTGCTTTTTCGACTTGCTTGTCTATGTTGCATTGTTTACTGTTCCCAGTTTTCTGACGCGCATGTGTATTTGTAGAATCTGGTTCTTATGCGTTGTGATCCTGCAGAGAGAGGAGTTTTGTTAATGAGGGGGGTTATTTGGTTGTGAAGCATACCTGGTCTCCCTGTAGTGAAGGGAGGGAGACAATCCAGGGGTAGTCGCTTCACAAGTCATGCTGGCTGTGGGTTGATTAAGCGGTTCACTCTCTATTGCTGGTTCATTCTCTATTGATGGGTCACTTTCCGGTTCATTGGAGATGTTTGGGTCGGTTTCCTTTACGTGGGGTTTTGGGTCTGTTTCAATTAGTTGTTCACCGTAGTGCGCCAGCTGGAAACAATTGTTTTGGGTTGTCCTAATAGGGAGGTCCGTCATTAAGTATGGATTTCATCCAGTGGTCTCTAATTTTCAACCGTTCCTCGGGAATATCATCTCCTTCTCCGACGATGGCAAGACTTCCAATCTCTCCAAAGGAATTTTCCGACCTGTTTTCCTCCATACTTGTTTCCATCTTTTCTTTTTCTGTGTTCCCATTTTTCCTTTTTGGCTGTTGTTTAGCTATTTCTTTGATTGTGGCTTAGTATAGATTCTCAACAACTGATATTGGGACTTCAAGCTCTCCAGGGAAGGATTTGAAGGCCTTCACTTTGACTTTGGCGATGTCTAATCTATTTCCTTCCAGTGAGAGTTCGTCTATTTGTAAAACAGTTTTCTTTTGACCAGCTAATGCTAAAAAAATATCCTTTGTCCATAGATGGGCTGGGATTCCCCAAATCGAGATCCACTTTTCCTACTCAGGGGCTCCTACGGTTGGACTCTATTCTGCTATGGATTGGAAAGTTTCTCCTTCTAGGATTTCCCGCAAGAGGATAATTCTCCTGGCTTCCTCTTTTGATTTTAGCTGCACTAGCCATTGACGTCGATTCATTTTATGCAAAATTGGCCATTCTGCTAACATCCAAGAGGATTTGATGTGCTCTTGCAGTTTGGCATGACTCCATTGCTTCTTTGTTGTCGCAACCAAACATTTCTCCAATTGTTTACAGTAAGGTATCGTGTATTTTGGATCGACCAGGAGGTGGGGTGTTCCGTTTCGGGATTCTATTGATATGGAAGGGCCAGAGAGTTCTCAAGGTGGGGCGGTCAAAATTTCTTTGTATGTTGGCGATCTCCAAGTCGTTGTCGCGCCTCTTTGCTGGTCTCTGGAATCTTCTTTGTAAGCTGGCATTCTCCGATTTTCTATCACACTTCTCTGCTGGTCACTGGATTTTTCAATTTTTCTATGTATCTCATTAAGCTTTTCCAGTAACCAGGACCGATCCGTTCCTCCTTTAAAGCATTCCTGGATCTCGATTCTTCCGATTGTCGTCGACTTGCATTTTTCGGTGAGACGAAGGAGAAATTTTTCTCCCTCCAGGTAAGTTCCGACATGAAATTTCCCGTTGCAGAGCATTTGGAGTTTTCTGGAGGATGAAGAGATTGCTGTTTGTAAACCATCAGAAACCTCTTTCAATTCCCCTGCTAAGATTCGTATAAATGATTTCCTCTCCGGATTCTTGCTGGAGATTTTCACGGCGATCCCTGTCCATAGAGAAACAGTGTCAATGTATATCTGGTTCTCTCCTTCGTTTGCCAAGTGCGAGAATTGCAGATGCTTGGGAACAGGTGCAATCGGCGTTTGCTGCCATGGCTTCCTTTGTCGAGGAATTTCTTTCATCAAGTCATTGGTCGCTTCTCTCTCAGACATACTCGAAGCCACTGGGAGAAGCTTTAGTGATCTTCTTTCAAACTGGTCGGCCCACCTTGTAAGTCTTCCGCAGGATGAATACGATTCAGTTACTGAACTTGCTTCTCCCAAGCTGGCTACACATGTTTTTCAGTGCTATAAGAACTTAGCTTGAACTTGTTTGTTGGATGTTTTTTTCATGGTATTAATGCAAGTGTAACAGACCACTACCCAAAATAATTTACATGTTTGGAGCAAGAAACTACATGCAGGGCTCAAATGCTGAGGAGTTTTGAAAATAGCCATGTATTGGATTTTAATAAACAACAAGATAAGAACAGATCTGCTGATTTTTCAGAAAGGAAAAAAGTGATAAGAAATTTAATAGTGAACAGAATGCTGGAGAATTAGTTTTCTGTGAGGAATCTAAGAAGATGAGAGAACCAAAATTTCAAAATTAATCCTTGTATAGGAGAAGAGAAAACTTGTTACTGCAAGGGTGAAGAATTCCTGCTATAAATTTGTTGCAAGATAGTATAGTTAATCCCATAGAATAAAAATTACATGGTGGGATGGTCTTGGAATCAACTGAACCGTACTGCTTACTTTAAATGGATGGGAGCTTGGACTCATTTTTAGACTAAGTACTGTTACAATTTCTGGATTAGAGGTACAGAGACAGGTTTTGGAATTTTTAACGAGTAATGAAACACCTTTGATCTGGTTTTTAGGCCATTGGTTAGGCTGTCATTAACTAGTATTGTTAGTTGGAGAAAAGTATCAAACACCAAAAATAACAGCAATTTATCTTTTGTAGATTCAAGAATACATTCTTTGATGGGTATGACCCCTTTCTTTTCTGCCTTTGTTGTTGTTGAAAGCAAATGCAAAACAGTCTATTGTGGTTGAGGCAACTCAATGTCAGACACGTTGCCCTTTTTTCTTTATTAACTTGTTTACCTATTTTCAGCAGCAACTTTCTGTTTGTCCCCACCTACCTCCTATACGTGGCTTTACATCTTAGTTATGTACCGGAATGAATGAAGTCTAGCTGCTGGAAAGGCACATAGCCTTATCTGAAAGCTCCTTGTCCTTTCAATTTCTTTGCAGACAGTTTAGCTAAAGGAGTATCAGCTTGTCTCATTTTTGGGCAATCTCTGCTGCTAATGTGTTTGAACATGTACAGATATCAATGGTATCCTATGGTATATACTGTGTGTTACTTCAAGCATAAGGATTCTTATTAATAAAAAGGCCATTCTCTGAAAAAAAAAGGAAAGTAGTTCACTTATCATTGCTTACATACTCTATTTAACTACATTTTAAAGAAATAAATCTCTGATGTTCAGAGGCTCATCTGTCTTGCAGGTGATCACTTTTGATAGCTATGGAGTTTCTGGTCACCCTAATCACCGTGATGTTTATCATGGAATTTGGTAGTCTCTTTGAACTTTACATTTATTCATTTATGTATAGAGGGCACTGATCCTATAGGCACCCTATAGGTAAACTACACGTAGATGGTTTTTCAGGGAAAAATATAAAAATTCAGAGACTTAACCCTCTTTTAACTTTTATTACAGAATTACCCATTGTACATTATTCAATATTTAATTCCAATGGTTAAAAGAGCCTCAAGGACAGGTAATTTTTCATAGGTTATAACAGGAAACATTTATTACACACTTACCATTTTCTATATATATATCAGTGTTTTGAAAACCGAAGCCGGTCTGACCCGGATCAACCAGAATCGGAGGTCAGTCCGGTTTTTATTGACTTGCCCCAGTTCACTGTAACCAGCATTATTTTTGTCTTTTTTCTTATAGAAATATTAAATATATGAAAACTATGGTGTATAATATTCAACGGTCCAACCCGGTTTAACCGGGTTCGACCAAAGCCGGACATAGTGCTGGTTGGATGACCAGTTCGTTTTTAAAAAGATATATATATATATATATATATATATATATAGATTAAATGTTTCTGTAAGAAATATTGTACTTGTGTATACTAATTGCATTTTCCAAACTTACCTTTCACGTGCAAATCTCAGCTTTTATTTATGTATTTCTTTTTTTCCTATACCCTTGCAAGACTTGAGAGCAATGAATATGTTTTGTTGACTTTGCATGTTTATGATACCTCATTACTTTCTTTAAAAGGACACGCTTCCTTTTCTTGCCATGTTTCTGCACCCAAATACTTCATCTTCTAATTCATACACTTTTAAAAATTTAATGCTTCTGCTTTTATCTTCCCAGAGTGCTCAGATGTCTTACAAACGTTTTATAGGAGGCATACCCTGCGTAAACCCAATTTATAACAAAGTCAAGAATTGGCTTTTGTGTGAAATGTAAATTCTTGTTACTGTCTATAAGAAGCACCTTGCATTGACTGTTGAAAGCTAATTTCTTGTTATTACATTTCTCACATTAAATTGGCTCAGTGAGACTTGAAATATACACATGTTACAATATTTGTCTTAATGTTAACAATTAACTCTTTAATACTTAGGATTTAGATTGAACCATCATTGGTTGGTCAACACTGAAGTACAGGTCTCTTTAATTTATGGATTTTTTTAAAAATAAAGATTGAATTTTAAGGATTATATATTATCTTAAGATTGGACCTGGTTCTGTCCCAAAATGACTACCCATGTTAGAGATCTATTGCTCAACCTTGTAATCCATTGATTTTCTTATCACTTTTCAACATTGGACTTTTTTTCCACCCAGTATTTTCTGCCACATCCAGACAGATAATTGGTTTGTGACATGGGCTGAAACTCCCAATGATGTACATAACCCAACTCTCTTCGCATAAAACCCAGTACACACAAACAACCAAGGAAGCACACACTTGGCTTCTGTCTTGTGCACACAGACTGCTCTAATACTATTGTTAAGATGGAGTCTAGTCTTATCCCAAATTGGCTAGCCACTTTAGTGGCCCATATCTCAAACCTGTAACCCATTAACTTCTGTTAACACTTTATAGTGTGAGACTTTTTCTCACTCTACATACTTTATTGTGTTATTCAAATACTACAGAAAGTTCATTAAAAAAATAAAAATAAAAATAAAAGTAAAAACCTACTAAAACTAATTTAGAATACAGAACTAATTTGAAAGAGGCTTGCATATGTGTATAATTCATTTGCTTCGGAAGTAACTAATTTTGTTTGCTAAATCTTGAACAGTTTGCTTGTACCTAAGTGCTCAAGGAATATTGAAGCTTGGAAACTTGTGAGTCAAATTTTATTCCATATCCTCCTTATTTGTCTACTCTTTTTCTTTTTTTTTGAGGAAAGTGTGTTTTTAGTAATGCATGGCAATTGCCAGACTACTTTCTTGTACAATTTTTACATACTACATATCTAGGAGGGCTCTGTTACAGTCAATGAAGATGAGTGCACTCCCTCTTTGGCTAATGCATCAGATACTCTATTGGCTGATCTCGACTTACAATTTACAGTGTTGAATGACACTCAAAATACCTCTCACTTCCCTCATTATAGCCTACTCTTTAAATTTTTTCATTCTGAAAATTTTACTCATCTTTCTGTCCTATTTTCTAGAAGAGAGAGTGGTGCCTCTTCCCTATCAATTAGAATTTCTACGTAATTTTACTGTCATGCCTTAAGTGAAGTTTTTGGTTTTGCAAAGTCAGAACTTGCCTGTGAGTTTCTTGAACAGAGAAAGAACCTCAGTTAAAATGTTCACAATTTGAAGCTTGGATATGGCATGCAAGTTTCTTCTTAAACAAGTTGTTCTTTCACAGTGCTTGCGAATATCTATTTGATTCGTCCTATATTCTGCATTGTATGTTGGCAAGACTTACCTCTCAATGTGTTTCGTCCTATTTTTCTGCATTGGATTAGTGGTAATTCTTATTCCTGTTTTTTGTCACTGTACAACTATATGGACTGTAGGAGATACCAGAGTAACCAAGTAGAATCTTTCACCGCAAGACCTCAGTTCTCCCGTTGATCGTGATACCATAAACTTTTTTTTACCTTTCGAAGATAGTTATTTACCTCCCATAAATCAAGAAAAACCACTGATTTATCTTCATCTGAACTACTTCGCCAAATTAGAATCTGTATAAGCCTCAACAGAAATATTGGCACCTTCAGCGATAGGACACTCTATGTAGAGTGGCTTTCAGGTACCTAAAAATTATTCCATGGCTGTCATTTTTGGCACTCTTAGAGCAGGCGTAAATTGACTAAGAATGCTGACAAAATGTGCAATATCCAGTTTTGTCAATGATGAGTGTTTCTGCCTAATTTTTTATTACCTACCCTTGTCTAGTAATAGCTGTCCTCACCAAGGCAATATTTTTTTCCAACTTTTAGAGCAGTTGAAGATGGTTTACATCAACAAATACATGTCTCTTTGAATAAAACCTAGAGCATTCTTTATTTGAAATATAAAAGATTTTGGATTTTTACAACAGATCTTATCCCAATATAACACTTCAGATATCCTTGCATTTTTTTTCAAGGCCTTGGTCAATGCGTCCTGCAAACCAAGCAATAAATTCCATATTGTACTTATAAAAGCACCATATATACACTGGAGATTGTCATTGTAAAATCATTATTATCATGTTTCCTGAATTGAGAATAATCTGCATTGCTCTGATATCAACCTTATCACACCTCAAACAAACTCAACCTTTCAATCCTTGCTTGGGCAAGACTGTTGTATCTCAAATAGAGCCTTCTTGAGTTATTTCTCATAAAAAGACACTAGAAGAGGAGAGTAGCACTCAAATGATTTTGAGCTTTGTCTTAGGTGCAAATAATTTACTCGCAACCATATGGAGCCACAAACTCTCAATCAATTGGACAAATAATTCACTCTCATCTTATGGAGTCTACAACACACATAAACTAGGGAGCACAAACTGGGTATTGGCCAACAAACACACTACAGTTTGATACCATGATATGAATTGAGCCTGGTTCCATCCTAAATAACTAACAATTTAGGAGACCCATTCCTCCATGTGACACACAAACTCCCATCCACCTTATGGAGCCCGCAGCTCCTAAGGAAGGAGACAAATTGGGTCTCACATTATGAATCCACAACACAAATTGGGGAACTCAAATCACCCACAGACACAACTGACTCTAATACCATGTTAAAGATTGAGTCTGGTTGTATCTCAAAATCCATTTAGAATGCTTAATACTCAAAGTTCCTTGAGATGAACCGCTCTTCTCAAGAAATTAATTTGGGATTTTGACAAAAAAGAAAATTTTCTGACTTTTTTTATTAACTTAAATGGTTTGAAGGTAAATAAGTAAGAAACCTTGTGGCTTTTTAATTGCCATTGTTTGGAATTTAACTCTTACTGTTCTCATGTATGATGTTGCTGATCAAATTTTCAGATTAGCACCAGTATCACACGCAAATACATTGGACCAGTGGATATATGGTTCTCATTGCTTTGGGGTCTCTACTACCATCAAGGACACATTTACTGTATCTTGAATGGCCACCCTCAGCGAAGCTTTTCTGCTATGGCTCGTCATGCAAGTCAATGGGTTTGGTATGTTTTTCAAAAGAATGCTTGTTGTGTTATCTGTTTTTTTTTGTCAATTAGTTTCTGAAAATGCCCAGACTTTGCTCACCTGTGCATCACAAACCTTTCTGAAAGAAGTTATTGGTAGAATCATACTTATTCAACTTGGACTCAGGGGCTGGACCAGGCTTAGTGCCTCATGGTAAATTCTATGCAGAAAATAGTCAGGTTCAATCAGTCTGTTGCACTGGAATCAGTACGCCCATATCTCACTAAGTCATTCCAAATGCAAAACTCTAGAATGAAAACACATTAGTGGAATGCAATGGAAAGAGCCAACCTAGTTACATAAGATATCAAGACCAGAGTGGAGCTTGTTTATCTGAGTTGGACCTCATCGGATCACCATTCCAAGTCAAATGGGCCAGCCTCATTTCTAACTAGGAGACTGATCGCCTTATGGAATCGAGATGTTTTTATCTTTTTACTGAATCAGAAAAGAGAATAAATGGTTAGTAAAGGTGCAATGACTTTTTTAGGATTTTTTAATGTTTTTTTTTTATGGTATGGTTAGATGGATCAATGCTAACTACACCTGACCTGTGTGTAAGATGTTTTATTTGCTTGATATTTGAAAGCTTGAATAGTGCATTGATATGGAGAAGGCAAATATAGAACTATATATCATACATATGGATAGAGCAGTGTCATGACAGGAAAACATAAATCAATAGTTGATATGTCATATAATTAAAAATATTTTGCTTTTACAGCACTTTCCTCAAAAAAAAAAAAAATTTTGCTTTTGAAAGTTGATGTCTCAACCGTTACTCATTCTATGGCCTCTTTCAGTTTATCCGCCCTAGGTTACTTTTGGACAACAGTCTTTGCGACTTAGATCACACCAAGTCAACAGGCGTTTATGGCTGTAACTGATCATCAATTGTGCCATGTTTAAACAAGGGATGCATTATATAAGCAGCTATGGCACTCAACACATAATAACGATTTTGACTTAAATCAAAGTTCTAGACTCTTTTCCAAGGTTGGCTAGACCCTTGAACATCTTTAATGTTAATGCCCTTGTGACCTTTTGATACATAACTACATGCACCGGAAGTATAGTTTCTTTATTTATGAATATTTGTTGCTGATGAGGATAACAAATGGGAAGCACTTTAATATTTGAAAAAATATTTTACCCTTTAATGAGGCAAAAATGAGTGTTTTTGGAAAGTTACTTGGTGATTTTGTCAATTTAAGGGGTCGAAAAGTAGTTTTATTTTTTTTCTCTCTCTAAGTTAAGACCTTTATTTTCTCAAAACCAGTTTTGTATCATCTGTTTTATCCGTCTTTCTTAACATAGTTATTCATTGTTTTGTTTTTCTCCGTAGAGAACCTGTGCTACATAACTTGTAATGCAGAACTGAAGCCCTCTCTTATTGATCTTGCCGGTTTTCAGGTTCAGGAAGCTGTTTGTTGTCTTCTCTAGTTACACATACATTAACACGCTGCAGAAAATCAACTAGGTACATTCCCTTCTGAGAGGTAATACTACTAACGACAATAGATATTTCTTGTTTCCTTGAATTCCTAAGTGCTGCTTCGTTTGATTACACAAACCTTTACAGGACTAGGTGCTTCACAAGTTTTGTGTTTATGCGAACAGTGGAAGAGGATTCCATCAATACAGACCATGAATAGGTGAATTCACTGGTGTGGAATTTTGACTAGCTAAGAGGCCCTACTGTTCTTTTTTAACTTAATCCTGTTAAAAGAAAACTTATCCTTAATACGACTCGCTTCTGCGCTAAATGGAAGAAAAGTGGCTCAGAGCTGTTAGTTCTTAGAATATAATGTCCTGATGTTGTATTTCAGTTTTTTTTTTAACAATATTTGGAAACGGCGAACTATTTGAGAAGAATTCCATGATTAACAACCTGAGATTCTATTGTAGATTCTGCTGTAGACTAACTAATTCCTATCTTTTATTGGAACCAGTTTATGTCTTTGATCTGGCTATGCATATCTTAGTACCAAGAACTGGCCCATGTGTGGGCATTTTATCAAAATTTGATCTAAAGCGCATATTTGGAATCTGTACAAATCCATGAAAATTCAAATGTAGATAATGTGCCTAAAATATGAAAATAAGTCACGTGATTGTTACAAATTACAATGCTCTATTACGTTAAACCAAATGTGTTGCATGCCTACATAAACTTTTGGACGCATTCTCAATTTTGAGTATTATAGAGCAGATTTAGCCATAATGCTTCTGGATCTAATAACTTTGGCATTATAACCAAGTAATTTGATTCGCATTTTTTCATATTGTAGTTTATCGACACTCCATGTAACCTATTGTTATATTTTCATGCAATGGATTCTTCACCTAGTAATTTTACGTGCACAATATTTTTGGTTCAGACTTATCCAACCTCATTTGGGAGGGAACTTTGGATTTATAGGCAATGGACCTTAGACTTGAAGAACTCAACAATATTTATGAAAAATAAAAAGGGACAGGGAAGAGGAGGATCCCGCTTCTCAGTTTGTCTATAAAATGCGAGGCAAGGCATAAGACCCTTTGAATTCAATATAATTAATTAATATATAAACAGAAAAAGGAACAAAAAAAAGGAGAAAATCCTGTATAGGACATTTTACAAATGACTCTCAACAGTGGGCAGCACGCAAAACCAGAAACAAGTTATCGTTGGGGCTTCCCTATGGAATGCAAGTAGACAGACACCGAAACAACCCTGCATTTTCAGTAGTGGAGTTGAAACTCATGCATCATGAAATAATGTGATAAGTGAGAACGGTAATAACGTGCAGGCACTTACGTTGAGCCAAGGAAGAAGGCGAGAGAGAGATGAAAGTTAAACAAAATCATGGCCACGACAGCAGTCAGGAGCATGGCCACCGATGTAGAATATACCTGTATACCAAATGGAGTTCACATGATGCTACTACAATAATAGGACAGAAGTCTCAGTAGGCCTTTCCAGAAGTCTAAATTTTTATAGCAGAACAGAATTTCTGAGAGCCTTCGGACAGCAACTTTATCCAAAGAATTTCATCCATAATACTAAGCCAGAAAGAAGAGAATTGCGGACGGAGAGCATTGTTAGTGACATTAAGCAGACCAACTTTGCATAACCAGTTTCTTTACATCAAATTATGTGAACTTATTGAATGAATTACAAACTGAAATTTAAGCCAGTGATTTTGCATAATGTTCAATGAGGCGTATGGACCCAGTGAGTCAACCAGGCCTTGGATCGCCTTTTGTCAAGGCGGCGGAGGGTAAAATAGTACCTTTAAGAAAGGGGTGGCCCAGGACCTGGTTGACTGACCAAGCCCACTTTTCTCATGTTTGATTAATGGGTTGGACCAGAATAATATGATGGGCCTCTCTAAGGAATATCATCCACAACTAAAATGTCAGTCCCACCACCCCTTAAACTCCCAAAAGAGTCAAGAAGCATAGTATGGTAAATTAGCAGAGGGAACAGGAAGAAAAAACAGTCGCTACGAACACAGTACCTTGACGATATTATCAGCATATTTCAAAACCATGGAAACAGCAATCCCACTGTACGAGGAAAAGAAAGCCAGGTAAATCAGCTATATTCCGAGCAGAAGCATCTTTAATGAGTATAGGCTCGTATAGATTACCTGAGTGCGTGATTGAGAATCATGCATATTGTGATTAATGAATACCCATGAAAAAATCCCCTAAATATCATAATTGGATACAGAAAAGCGTAAGAAAATATTGAATACATTGAAGAATCAAATTAGATAAGGGAAGTCAGCCACTCACTTGTTCATAACCGCATCAAAGTCCTGAACAACTATTGCGATGGCATTAAATATCATACCAAAGACATACAACCAAAAGTTCTGAACATTGATATTTCGTGAAGGGCGCTTTTTAATAATGGCCTGCAGAAATTTCGACGAGAAAAAAAGGGGTAAGCCAAAAATAAACAAACAAAAATACAACAGTTCAATTAAAAAGGTACCTCAGTGTAAACGCCTGCAAAGCCGCTCAACAATGCCATGACCTGCAGTTTTAAGAAACAGAAGTTAGAATTACATTTGATGATATAATACCAACTCAGAAAGGCACCAAATGAGCATTACTGATTCGGACTCACAATAGCCATCACCCAGCCCTGCAACGGAGTTTGAAGGACACGATCTGAACTGCATAAGCATAATATACATAAGAATGAATTCATCTGAAGGTCCAACAAATTCGACTTGGCTTAAGTGGATAAAATAGGAGGAACAATCATACATTAGTTCCATGAAGGTAAACCTATTAACACACAGCAGCCTTCTGGCTTTTCTATAAAATAACCACTTTAATAGACCATTGCGATCAGAACATTGACTTCTAACTTCAATTACTATGATGGATCCATGTTACAAACTTTTTCATATCATTGCCTTGACATTCTGAAGGCAGTATGATGGATCCATGTTACAAACTTTTTCATATCATTGCCATCTTGGCACTCTAAAGGCAGAACAATGTATACTTGGTCAAAGAGAAAGATGAAATGTCTCTTTTCTGAAGCTAAATAGTTCTTGCCATTCAGGACTGGTTGGACCAGTTTCCTGAAGCAACAGCTGGGCTTCTGGCAAGACCAAGCCTTTTCTTTTGAGAAACAGTGAAAGCTTTCCTTTTACTGATCAATGCAAAGAAATAATATCGGTCACAATGCTTTGAGATTCAAACGTTACAAGGCAAGAGTCTATGAGAGAGGTTACACATTCTCGAGACAAACTCATCTTGTGTTACACCTTTGGCAAGTCTATTTGCTTGGGAATTAGCTGATCTTGGTATTTAATCCAGGCCATTAGCCACTCTGAAGTCATCCTATGAATCTCAGATACTTTTCTTCCAAGGGGGTGCCGAAGATTTCCTAGCTCAGTCAATTGCTAGTTTAGAGTCTCCTTCCACCACAATGTATGTACAGGCCGTCAGTTGACAAAGTTGGAAGCCAGCAAGAAGTGCTTCAGACTCAGTCTCATTGGAGGACTTATGTCCAAGAGGACACCAGTAAGCTGATATGATCAAATCAGCATTGTTTCTAAAAACTCCAATGCAGCACTCCTACCCGTTGAAGATCCTTTAAGTTCAGCTGATCCATCCTACAGGTCGTGGTGGTAGTTGGGGTGATGGTTCACTTTTTAGAGTGTCTTCTCAGTACTGTCATAGGAATGAGGACCAGAGTGTCTTCTCTGACTGGCAAGACCAATCTCAGACTACAGTCCAATCATCTTTGAAACTGAATCCAATCCTTTCCCCTAATAATTGCTGAGCATGTCTCCCTCTTTTTGTAATAAACTTTTGTTCAGCAATCAAGGCCTTCACTACTTCGATAAAAATTGTTATGCTCTAGTTAAAAAAAATAAAAATTATTATGCTCTAGTTAAACAAAATAAAAATTATTATGCTAATTGGAGAATTTTTAGATATTCACTAGTCATGCAGACTTTCAATATTTTTGCTTAAAAATGAGATAAACTCAGTGATCTGGCATCTCAGAATGTCAAATTATGCTCTCAAGTTCCTTCCAAACAGAACAGTAAATAAAACCATAAATGTATGATAATATCAATTTCAATTATTTAGCAAACTTACGATGAATTAAGTTGTGCTGTTGTGCATCCTGCGCACAATAAAATGAAAGCAGCCCACTGGATTTCACTTAATCTGTCAGGATATATAGATGAAGTCAGAATCAGATGATGACGATTCCTTTTTATTGAAGAGATAAAAGCAATTACTTTTTCTTGAGAATGATGCGGTATAGCACACCAGTGCTGATTATATTTAGATTCTTCAGAATCTGGTATCCAGGAGCATCCACGTAGGCAAATATGTAATACTGTCAACAAATAAAAAAATAACACAAAACCTGAGTTTTCTTCAATTTGCAAACACAATACCTTGACATTCTACAAATAGAATGCGCATACCTGGAGCAAATTCTTAACAAGATATAGAGCTGCAGGGATAGGATACACCATGACTTCATCCAGGGATGTACTCAACCTGATGAAGAGATAAGAGATAAAAACTTTGTAATGTCAACAATGTAGTTTAGAAGGAGTAAATTGTTTCATAAGTTTGCCTTTCAGTAGATACAAACCTTAGAACTACACCAACTTACATTACAGAAACTGTAGAGAGCTCAACACACAGATTGTTTAGCTCATACACAGCAACACATGAAAAACAGAGACAACAGAGACATGTACAAAACTAGTATATGATGAATCCCATGCACAACCTCCACAAAAAATCAGATGTATGATGATACGAATAAGCACCCAAATTGGGCAGATCCCATATCACTAGGCTAACTCTTTCTCTAAAAGAAGAAAATCACTTAAGAAGTAGCAATCAGTTCCAAAAAACCAACAATGAGGTGTAGCAGGTCAACCAATCATTTTTTTCTCTTTCGAAAAAGGGGCAAGTTTCTTTTCAAACGAAACAATATGATGGTCAGAGGAAAGTTACAAATTGAAGTTTCTTAATGATATCCATCTTTATGTCGCATGAGAAACACTAAAACAGACTTGAATTTTGGCATCCAAGTATAAATCTTACTGCACATGAAGAACAGGATTAGATATAATATGGAAACAAGAAGAAACAGTAAAACAATGAAATTATGAACCTGAGATTCTACATCAGAGCATTACTCACCTAAACTTAAATGCAATAGTAATTAAAGGCACCATCTACTTAGAGTGAACTACATATTCAATTTACTTTTTTTTTTTGAGATAGCCTCTATGTGTCTCTAAAATATCATCGCCAAAAGGAAACCATATCATGATCGAACTAAAAACACAATAAGGCAGTCCATATTAAAACAATCAGGAAAACAAGAGACTTAAATATTAGCTGATAGGTTAGCCAACCAATACTTCAGCAAACAACAGAGAGAAAAACATAGTGGCACCCTTACTTGTTATCCTCAGTAACACCTTCACTTTTCCAAATTCTTGTCAGAGCAGCTAATGATAGTGCACATTTTAATGCCTCCACCTAATTTCAGCAATCAATAAAAGAGGAGTTACTGTAGACATGAACTGGAATCCTCAAGAAATGCCATTTGAGATAAAGTGCTAGAGTTGTCATTTATCCTTAACTCCTAAATAAAACAAATAATTGTTTCAAATAATTTGACCAAGTAAAATTTTCTAGAGGAACAAATTCTTCCTTACAGAAAAGTTGGCTGTGGTCACACTATACTCGTACTTTCCCGCTCTTTTGGACCATACAATCAGTATCGCCTGTGAACTTGTAAGGATCGTCAAGGCAAGCGTTACAACAGACCTACAATAACCAAGATGGCAGTAAGAAAAATGGCCGAGTCAAAAGAAAGCTTTAAATAATAATATCTGAGCAGCATTTAACAAAAAAAAAAAAAAAAAAGTTCTTACTTTACTCTCCATTTAGACTTGTCAAAGCTGCTGTTAAAGCTGGACATATTTAAACGGAACTCGGGACAAGCAGGTGAACCTAGTGAAATGGAAGAAGTAACACGTAAAAAGAGATTCAATAGTAAACAGCAAGCTATAAAGTACCATTTCATAACTAAATATGTTCGTTTGTGAAAACATACCACTTGAGTAGCTTCTGCGTGAACCACTAGACCAGTTCCATCTGTAACACCGGATAATTTCTGGAAATTTCATACAACTACATTGATACAATATCTTTATGAACAGAAATGAAACAGAGCTACACAATAAAATAACTTATAAAAATCAAGATTGCGAGTCCATTAAAGAAACTCAACCGAACCAAATCTCGAACCACTGTTCTTACACGTGCAGAGAAAGTGAGAAACTTCGACACAGAAGATCATTCCAGAAATACAAAAGTTCAGCCAATTCCACGACAACAGATAATACAAGTCAACATGACACTATCGAAAATAAAATATCTCTATTACAATGAATATATGGTATAAAGAAGAATGAAACAAATCCACTAAATTTTTTATAGAATGAGAAGATCACTACTCAGCCGTAGATCCAACCAGTACTCACTCGAAAAAACTGCGGATAGAGCACAATAACATTTACTTACTAATTACTATGACGACTTCAGAGCAGCGAGAGCGAATTATTAGGGAGATGAGATAGGTTTTGCGAATAGCGCGGGAATTAGGTCACCTTTTGCACAGGAGGGAGAGAGTGAGCTGCAGCCAGCGGAACCAACTGAAACAAATGAAATCGTCAGGCAATCGCCCGATCCAGCCACATTGTCATCGACGACTAAACGAAATTTTCCTGTTTATGTGACCTCTGTTCTCTGAACTCGCGCACTCGAGCTCAGTTCGTTTGTTCGACTGCAGATCGGAAGATCCACGCCGTCCGAGTTCCGACAACGCGAAGAAATCGGAATTCCAGTGCTGGCGCATCCGGTCCGGTCCGGGTCGGCTATGATGCATATTGCAATGTGTGGAATTAAGTATAAATGTTTCTGGAGCTTAATTTTATCAAGGTGGTGTCGTGGTGTAGTTGGTTATCACGTCAGTCTAACACACTGAAGGTCTCCGGTTCGAGTCCGGGCGACGCCAAATTGTTTTTTTTTTTTTTTTGCAACTTCTAATAATTTCAAGCCCAACAAAATCTTTCTCTAAAAAACCTATTAACTGGGTCAGATTTTCATCTTTGCCATTCTGCTCCATCCTCTCAAAGCCCACCCACTTCTCATTGATTGTCTCCCTACCTCATCCATACTTAAAGCCCATACAGAATAATCCATCACATTATCCATCATTTTCAAAAAGAAAAATAAAAAAAAAAAAAAAAAGACATGCTATACTACTATGTCGTCCTCTTTCCCACAAGATAAGGATTTTTGTTTTGTTTTTCCAATCCAAGGGCCCAAGGTCATCGGATAAGGCTCGAACGAGGCAAGCAAAGAAGTTTCCGAAACAAGCATAAATTGCTCCAATCTGCTCAAGACCCAATGCAGCATGGGAAGCAGAACCGAAAATTAATGACACGCGCTACACCACATAAGTACGTCGTAGTCGTACTCAAGCCATCTCATTTGTCGGGAGAGTGATTGTTAGAGAGGGGAAGGAGATAAAGACTCGTGGGGAGGAGAGAAGCAGAGAAAGGTGAAGGAATGGGCGCGAGTGAATGAGATGATGAAAGGGCCTTATCCTGATCTCTCGTCCTTGTTATCTACAAGCAACGCCGACGCACGTCCATACAACGCCCAGTTTTAAAGGTACTTTTTTTAACCCATAAAATTGCTGCCGTTTTCACTAATTGAAGTATAAGACGTAAAAGGGGATGGAGCCACCACCCATGACTCGTCGCTTTGATTGTTCTCTCGTGTTAAGGAAATTTGCAGTCCTACTGACTTAGGGACATGTTCATTTGCGTAGGGGTATCATCCCCCTGTGTCTTGGCCTCTTGTCTTTTTTTAAGTAATTTGTAGGGGTGCCCTGACCGTGTAGGGTAGAGGGTCTTAATAAGAAGGTCTCTGTCCTGACGTGAAGCTATGGATAATGCCACCACCACAGAAATCAGAATATTGAATATCAAGTACTCGTTTCTCGCTGCTCCGCGGTGGAGCCACTCCTGCAGTCCGACATGCCCATCAATCTCGTGAAAATTAGTATTTCAAGGGTGCACTCATAACTGACATTCACGCTAACAAAGTTTGGTTTTCATAAGACTGTTAAATGCATATGAAAAAACTTGGTACAAAGGCACCTTTTTTTATATCAATTAAAGAGTTTACATCAATATCAATTAAAGAATTTGTCTATCTTTTGGATGCAAACGTTATTTAAAATAGGGGTGTTCTGACGATTTTATTATTCTATACCTAAGTTAAAAAAAACCTTATGAATTAAATAGATTAAGGTTATGAACATGAACACAATAGAATACCCGGTTGAACGAATGTCACGTTGGCAGGGTCAGGACCGGGGGTCAACAATCAATTCCTATCGCGGTTGCACTTTGATGAAAAATGCGCTAGTCCACTAAGTGGAGCCCACGGGGGCAAAAGACGGGGAAAAGGTCCCAGAAAGCACCTACCTCTACCATCTGAATTAATTAAAAAAAAAAAAAAAAAAAAAAAAAAAAAAAAAAAAAAAAAGGGACAAACACTTAGGGTAGGGAGGTACCCCCCGCAGGCCGCAGGAGTCCCAATTTTTACTTATTGGCAACACAAGGTAGGTGGTGGTGAGGGGTGGAGCCCCAGCCATTTGATTTGATTTCTTTAATCGCTTGCCATTTTTGTTACTATAGTCCTGGTAACACTATCCAAAGTCAGCTAATATATTAATACGATGATTTGTACGGGGATAAGGTAACAAGGATATGGGAATTAATGTGCAATTAAAACTATTAACAACCAAATCCGATCGCGACTCCATGATGAACTAGTGGTGCCCGGTTTTGATAAAAACCACCGTAGTAGGTACGTCGTGAACTGAACCCCCGGAACCGAGACCGTGCCTCGCCTGCCTCGCTCCCTCCTGCATAAATGTCATTATTAATTAAACAACCATAACCGTCACCGAGTCTCACCCCCCCCCCGTCCTCTCCATGTGCTCTCTCACCACTCACGGGACCATGCTGAGCGTGTCAGAGCCCATCACATGCACATGATGCAATCGCTCTGTCCCGACGACATTTCATCCCCGGACCCACGCGTCCGGTTGTACCCGACCAGATCTACGGTCCGGATCCCCAGAGGCCGTTAAGGAGAATCATTTTAAAACTCCAACCCATATCTCCATTTTCCCAAGGCCGAGAGGCTCCGACGGTCCGACCGTCCCGAGGGTCCGACGCACGGTTCAAGCGCTTTTCGTTAGTTCCTTATTCCAAGCCTTCTTCTTCTTCTTCTTCTTCTTCAGATCAGAGTTCATACTTGAGCGTGTCACCGGCCGACCTTGACTTTGAGCCGAGGTTCCGGCGGGTTGGTGCGCAGTGCGCACCGGGGAGGCCGGACCCAAAAGTGCCGACGGGAGATAACGTGAACCGCAAGAAGCACCAAAGTAAAAAACAGCAAAAGTCTCTGCTGCCTTCCAATAGAAGCGTGAAAGCTAAAAGTGGCAACACTAAAACAAAAGCAGAGAGATACATGCAGGAGGAGAACCAAGTCATCAACAACAAACCCAAAAAAAAAAAAAAAAAAAAAAAAGAGAGAGACATTGCACTCTGCTTCGTCTCTTGAACGGCAATTAATCCTCTCTTCTTTCTCTCGGCTTCTTGCTAGATACTACTCGAGTAATGAATAATGATTTCCGGTTCTGCTCCCTCGCGTGCATGCACTCTGCGAGTTTGCAATAGGAAGGATGTCCCAATTCTGGAGTCTTAAACAGCACACCGGCTGACCATGATGAACGAACGAGTCTCGAGTCTGTAGATTTCGAGGGACCCAGTTCAAATCAAAAGTCAATTTTTTTTTTATAATATTAATAAAAAAAAGATGATTTAACTGTTCGAGGGGAAGAGGTCAATCCTGGGACTGCTGGCTGATGCAAAGCTAGGACCGATTCCACTTATGGGTTTTCTTTTCCATTTCTCCTCTCTGGTCATCTCAGCGCTTCCCTGTGCTTTTCTGTATAAATTTACTTCAGCGCGGTGAGCGACGGAAGAATGAGATCATTGATCTCTACATCCAACTGTCCTAATCGGGATACATTTCATCACTAATTGCACTTAGAACAGAAGTTGCAGAGCCGGAATTTATGAAAGAACAAAAATGGAAAAAGGAAAAGAACCCAGACGACAGAGAGCGCACAGTACCCAGTCGTCTCTACCCAACCAAGTGGGGTTCTTTCAGAGGGGAGTAGTAATCGATCGATATATGTGCAAGTTTCATGCAAGCTGAAAGACAAACACAGAGAAGGAACGAGAAGGAGAAAGAGAAATTGAAGTGCACTAACTTACAGTACAGCCCGTAGATCAATCCGAGCGAAAGCTCAAAATACAGCACAGCTCGGTCTTTCTTTTTTGTTAGGATTCAGTCTTTCTGAGGTTCTTCTTATGGTTAAGCTTACACAAAATCACTGATACATTGACGGACGACGATAAAGAGATCAGAGGAAGAAGGTGAGACTAGCTTCTAATTAAGAAACAAGGAGAAGAAAAACAAAAAAAAAAAAAAAAAAAAAAAAAAGTAGCTAGCTAGTATTAATTACTGATCATCAGGATTCGGCCGTTGATCGAGGTCCCTCAAACGCTGATGGGCGTCTCCGCTTCTTTCTTCCCGAGCGTGTTCTTGTTATTGTGCATCCAGACTTTGAGGACGTGCCTCTTCACCCCGACCTCCTCGCAGAATTTCTGCAGCTCGTCGTCGTCCTGCTTCTGTATCCTCCACCCGAGCTTCTCGGCGAAGGCGAGCATCTTCTCCTTCTGCTCCTGTGTGAATTTGGTCCGGAAGCGCTTCCTTGCTCCGCCGCCGTGGTAGTCCCCCTCCGAGGCGGACTCGGAGCGGCGGCTGCCTCCGAGATCGACGGCGGAGATCATGTGGTGGGGCGGCGGGAGGAGCGCGTGGTGGAAGTTGGCCTTATCCCCCCACCTCCCCGCGGCATTGTACACCACCAGGGGGTGGTGGTGGTGGAGGTGGTCCCCGCAGCCGGGGATTTCTTTCCTGTGGAAGTTGCGGTGACATCCGCAGGCCGCGCACTTTAGCGATGGCCCTTCCATGAACTCCCCGCACCCATCGTTGGCGTGCCCGCCGATGGAGGCCGCGTGGTTCCTCAGACACTCCCGGTACCGGACGTGCTCCTCCTTCTCCTCTAGATCCATCTCCGATCCCACCGATTTCGTTTCATTGTATGGCACCATGCTCAGCTCCATAATTCCCCTTCCTTTCTTCCCCTTCTCCTTTCTTTCGATCCCTACCTCCTCCTCCTCACCGGAAACCCTAAACCAAACCAAAGAAAGAACGAAAAGAAAGAAGAAAAAACAAACGAAGAAGAAGAAGAAGAAGAAGAAGAAGAAAAAGAAGAAGAAGAAGAAAAAGAAGAAGAAGAAGAAAAAGAATGAAATCAAAATTGAGGTGTTTTAAAAAAGAGCAGCAGAAACAGCGAACTGCTGCTTACTGCTTCTGCTCCCACGACAGCTCCTCTCCCGGGGAAGAAGCACCGGAAGATTTTCGCAAATGGGTCCCTCTAATAAGAAGCAAAGTCTCGCTAATTTGCGGCTAATAGGGAAACCGCGCGTGAGAACTGAGAAGGATTTAAGGCGAGCGAAGGGGGCTCCATCACGTGAGTCCCTCGACGTGGCCGTCTCCCATTGGCGAACATTCTTCGTTTTGCAGGGGTTTAGCGGGATTACTAGGTGAGCCGAGAGGGCCCGCCGACTAGACTAATCACGCACTGGTCAGATTACGTGTCCGAATCCCATTGGACATTTCCGTCGATCTAGCATCGCCGGCGAGAGATGCCCCGCCATGTCCTCCGGGTTGGGGTCCCACCGAGTCCTTGTTACTCGCGATCGGACGGCGAGCAACGGACACCGGGATGGGGACAGGAGTCCTTGGAAACCAATGGACGATGGAGTCACGCTTTTCCCGCGCAGCGGTGGAGTGGGACCCTTCCCCGGGGTGTCAGCGAGCGTACCGAGGTAACAGACACTCGCCTCTAATGAGACGTTCGAGATGGAGGGAGGGAAGGGGGAAAAAATCAAAAAAGGGTCGGGTGGTAAATAATGGGGGCGGATGACGTGGATAATTCTGTTGGGATTTGTTTGCTGTATTTGACGGGGATGTTAGAATCTCGCGAGATTTGGGTTGCGTGTGTTTTTTTCCCCTTTTTCACACCCTTTTTTTTTTTTTTTTTCTCTCTCTCTCTCTCTTTCTTTTCAGTTCCTTTTAATTTAATTTCTCGCGAGTAATAGATAAAAGGCAGCTCAGCTCGGTCAGGGGTCAGGCCGGCGTCAGGAACGGAGACTCGGGACAGAGTCAGGACTCGGGAAGAGTCAGGAGGGGAGGTTGGGAAGGAACTAGGAAGGATAGGATAGCTTGCACGCCCAATTGATTCCGTGCTCTCGCGCTTGCGCGGCGGGGCCCACTGGGAAGAGTGAGGGGTAGAGGGGAATTAGTTCCGATACGATGACGTCAGGGGGGGCGTCGAAACTCGAGCCTTCTAATAATAGTCCGTAACCTGTAACCACGACCATTTTGCGGTTTTTGGCGGGGGGCGGCGTCTGGGGTCCGCTTCTCACGGCGAGGGAGGTCTCCCCGGATAGTCCATGACTCCATGCATGATTTAGTGTGAAAACGGGGAACGGAGGGGGAACGGAGGATTACCTCGTCTTTTTGCGGAGGGGAAGGGGAAGGGAAAGGGGAAGGCCGGAAGGGGGCGAAAGGGGACAAAAAAAGCCCGGACCGGGTTAACCGGTTGAGGACTCACAGAGTGGGCCCCAGTGCCGCGTGCGGCCAACCGAAAGTGATCGCGGGCGATTCTTCCGCTATCTTCTCCTCGTATCTTCGTCGGTCTTCTTCTTTCTTTCTTCTCGCTCTCGAGAGCTCTCCCTGCGGGATGTGTTTTTATGAGGTTCCCCCTCGGCGGAGGACCGAAAGCGAGGGAGGCCCCTGTGGGGAGGATTTGATGTTTTCCTTTCTTAGAAGGTTTTGGGGGAGCGAATTATGTAACGATCCTGGAATATAGTAATAAAGAATATCGATAAGGGAGGGCACCGTGATGGGTGAGAGCATTGAGAAAGGGGGGGATATCGGAAGGGAGGGTTTTGTTTGTCTGGAAATCGGGATTCAGGAGAACAGTGGCGAGAGACAACGATATGATTAAGAAGGTTGAAAGGCCGAGAGACCAAAGCGTTTCAATTTTGAAGAAAACAAAAGGAACAAAAAAAAAAAAAAAAAAAAAAAAAAAAAAGGAAAGAAGAAAGAGAGAAAATCGCTTCGAGGGTCTCTGTTGTCTCTTCGGAATCATGGAATGTGGAGGAAGGCGTGCTAACCTTTTTGGTGGTCACACTGCATTTGATTGAGTGTGACGCCCATCTCTCCCCCTCTACCTCATAGCTCAGGTTGTCACTGTATTTGAGTGGCAGTCGCACCTGACGCCCACCCCTTTATCTCTCTCTCCTCTCTCCTCCCTCTGGAACGAGAAAACGACTAAAGAGGACCGGTCTGGACTCTGGACTCTGGTCTCTGGACCGAAAAAAAAAAAAAGGGGGCGGAAGAAAAAATGTTACCTGAGGAGAGTCGTCGACGACAGTGTTGATTCCGAATCTGTGTTGTGGGAGAGGGTTCCAACTTCGAACTTGGAACTCTGAAAGAGGGAAGAATTAATGATGATGGGGAGTAAGGATAGGATTAAGACTGAAATGGGTAGGAAGGGGAGCCCGATATGTGGAAGCAGGGAGAAGAGTGAAAGACAGAGACGCAGGAGGCAAAGTAGAAGGTGAAAAAATTACGGAGAGAGAGATAGAGAGAGAGAGAGAGAGAGAGAAGAAGGAGACGTGGGCATCATTCCATGTCCGAGCTCCAAGTACAGACAACTGCGAATTTATTCGTACCCAGGCGAGTTTCGTCAGATGCTTGGGGCTGTACTCAGTACTCTTTTTCACTTTTTCTTCAAAGTTTCAGAGAAACTCCTGTAAATGTAAAAGGGAATGGGGAACTACACTTACACATTACACACTACACAGTCTCTCTACACTGCAAATGAAACAGAGAGAGGGCCTTGTAATAAATCTATTGATCCATTTATTGGTAAAGCCAAATAGCAACTTAATTAACCCATTAAATGCCGGCCAACCCATGTTTCCTTTAAATAGGACAGGGCCTTCAGAATGCAACAAGGGCATTTATGTATTGATCAGCAGAGGTTGGGGGTGGTTGGCAATGGGGCAATGGGGCGATGGGGCAATGGGGAGTGAAGAAGCAAAAGGTCATTTTGATGTCTGCTTTTGAGTTTGGGAATCATATTCTTGCCATTATTAACACCCTGTGCCTTAATCACTCTTTCTCAAGAAACCCAAGTTTGAAAAACTCAAGGGTAGTGGTTTGTGATGATAATGAAGGTTGGATGCTCAATCATGGTATTGTGTCTTGAACTAGTATCCTAGTCAACTGATGAGAGGGTGATCATAACAAGTGGAACCAATAAATGTGGTGCCACAGTGGAGCCAAGCAGACCTAACTGTTATCAAATTGGTTAAACAGGTAGAAATAATAATGAAGCAAAAGGGGTTTGTGTGTGGTAAATCAAGGAAAAGAGGTTTTCCTGTCATTTCTTCTCAAATAAGGACAGAATAGGATCAGTACTAACAAAGAGAGATCATGAATATAAATAGGTATAAATGTACATCTAAAACATTAAATGTATTAAGGGATACAACTTTGGATTGGTATGGGGGTCGTCCTACTCTGCTGTTATGAGAGGGATGAGGTCCCTCTCATTAATACTAAAAGAGGGGGAGGAAAAGGACATAGAGATGAAGTGCTTTTTTTTTCTCAAGCTGTAGAAGGGGGGCATGGGTCCCAACTTAGGCGTACCTTAGCTGGGTCTAGTTGGCCGTGCTTGGTCTAATGGTCTAAGCTATTCAACTTGTTCTAAGATTCCAGAAGGCAAACCAATGAAAGCTCTTATGCCATCTGAACCCAATTCATTTGGAAATATGAGCCTTCAAAAATCATACTCCACTAGCAAGTAGCAGCCATTACCAAGTTGCAATCTTTACTAGGTAGCAAGTTATTACTAAGTTGTCAACCTGGGTCCAGTTGGACATAACATATATTTATTTTTATTTGTTATTTTTTTTTTTTTTTTTTTTTTTTTTTTTTTTTTTTTTTTTTTTTTTTAAACGAGTGAATACAAACTCCCAAATACAAACTCCCAAATACAAACTCCCAAATACAAACTTCAATAAATCCCAATGCTTATATAGAGACCCCAACCCAAGACTTCTCACAACAATATCTCTCTCTCATGGGATCTTTACTAAACCCTCAGCCTCAGGGTCATTAGTTCTCAGCAGTAAAATTGCATTCTTTCAAATAACGTAGTTCAATAGCTTCCAAACTTATTAATTTAAAGTGCCATCAATAATTCTGTAATCTCGTGCATAAAGGACTTTGGAATATAAGTAACTGTGTATAAAGGAGCATATAAGACACTCTACAATATCTAGTCCACTCATGTCTGAGATGAAGTCACGGATTCAGTAACACTCATTCTGACACTTGGAAAATTACAATTGCCTCATTCTTTTTATCACAGAAGAGAGTCCTCATTCTACTAGGCAAAGCATAGATATATGATACTTAAACACCTTATAATCTGCTAAGATGTTGTGATAGAAATAAGACTGGTCCCCCCCCTATTTACACGGGGAAGATGGATCCTATTTTATTTTATTTTCTTTTAATGATTGGAGGGGACCAATCCCACCACTTTGGGCATGGTCGGAGGTAGCCTTTCATTACCGTAAAAGAAACAGATATCCCTACTTGGGCACCTCAGTCCCACATATCTTTTTTGGTGATTTAAGCAATTTGTATGTTGAATGCTTGTCATACATTTCACCTAATATACTCTTTTATATAAATTCATAAGAAATATTTAATAATTCCCGGGAACCTACCTGTCGCCATTGGAGTAAAGTCCTCGAGTTTTCTATACAGATTTCTTAAATATAAAACTTAAGAAGATCACTTCAATAAACGCCTCTCCACTGTATGCGGCAAAGGTTGGGTGCCAACAGAGGGTAGCCAGCCGACACGGAACCAGAAGAGTGATCCGACGAGAATTCAGTAATCCGAATTCGCATTTAAATTTCAGAATAGAGGGAGTTTAAATGTAAGGGTGTACGCAACACTCTAGTGTAGAATGATGATTGGCGGTACATTAATTAATGTTGGGGAACCTGACCTTTTCGTCGCTTTTCATTTCGATCCATCGGCAAGATTCAGGGAGAATCTTAACCTGTATTAATATAGGCCTCTTCTGACTAAAATAATCAATGTGTTCAAGAAAAACAACAAGGTAATCAGTGTTTTCTTTACTCGTGTCACCGGACGAGCAACAACAGGCTTAACTCCGAGTGCTCGTACAAATCAGTCCACTCGAAACAGACTGAAACATTAACAGCCTAATATCTAAAATCTACTCCCAGTAGGGGGAATATGATTCGTTCCAGTACAGGACTTTCTTTTGTACCCCACAATGCTTGACCATAATTATAAAGCCGACTGGTGAACAGTACGCTATTAGTGTTAACAGAACAAATCATCATAAAGGCGTACCTGAGAATAACTCCAGAAACAACAGTGAACGAATCACATCCGTGCAAACTTTTGAGGGGTTGAAATAAATATCGTCATATCGATCTCTTGCTTTCTGCTGTTATTGGGAAAGTTGTTACGGGATTGATCGAGAAACCTCCGTCTCGTCGATCGAGTTCGGAAAACATTAATTTTCTATAGCAGCCATTAAGGTACCCATGTTTGGACTCATACAGCAACCTTTGATTGTTATGGTTTGTCACATATGGCTCATTCAGCAGTAACACCCGTGTCTGAACCCATAAGGTACAATATCATTCAAAATTTCCCCTCGCAGCAGGGCAAAAACCATGGAAAACAGAATGGTTCGTGTTAAATGCTGGATTGAAGACAAAATGGAAAGAAGACAAGGAAAAATTTTAACAGTTATACAAGTGTGTCCAATTGTTGAAGGAACTTGTGACAACAACAAATGTCTCAAGCAGTTCCCCTCTTTGATAGTATAACAGTAAACAAGTGGAGTTGAATATGGGGTCCTTAGCACTACCTCTGCCCTAAATAACAAGGCTTTCACTTCGAGCCACAAAAAAATTTCTGCAAAGCCTCCGAAAGTTCAGAGACCAGATACAAAACCCTGCCGCAACCCACCAGCTTGCCATACACTACTCTTGAGTCACTAAATAGGTGATCCAGTCATCTTTCTCCACACGACTCCACCAAACTCTCAATGTCTCCAGCAGAGGCTCCACAATTAGTCACATTTGATGTTTCTGTAAATCCTTCTCACAAAAAGTGTAGAGCCCAGGTAGCCAACAGCACCTGAAAAATATAAAAGAACCGCTAAATTCAAACCACAAGAAAAAGAGGGCAAATTAAAAAAAATATGGCAGACGCACGAGAGGCAAAATGAAATCCATCACAAGCTTTCACTTGGTTCATATGTTTGGATGTGAAAACGTTGGCATTCAGCATTATCCAGTAAATAATTTTCTAAGCTAGCTGGGCAATCCTTTCAAGAAATGTTTCAGCCTTTGGTAAAGAGATGCAATCTATATGTAATTGCTGACGCTAAAATATTCAACAATAACTTCCCCTGCCTCTAGAAAGAGAACTGTTCATTTCAGACATCCCAAGGCAAGAAACAAGGAGGTCCTTACAGATTTCTTGATTTTGTTCATCTTGATAAGGAATTAAATGACTCAACCCATATGAACAACAGCAGAAATCTTAGACCACAAAAAAAGATGCACAAAATAAAGCTATTTATGGACCACAAGCCAGATGCACCGATAAAAGCCAAACATAACAGTGAAACTTACCACAGAGGATCCCCAAGCCAAGGCAAAACATTAGGGTGTAGCCAAAATAGAAGCTAGTCTGGAAGAATCCAGACATCTTTGTTTTCACATAGTAGTAGTAAATGGAGTAGAGATACACATAGACAGCGGTTGATGCAGCAGAGAAGAAGGAAGTCCATTGCCAGTGGTAGTTCTCAGCATTCAATAAGAAATAAGTACCAACAATTGTGACACATATGGTGACGATTATGAGAATCAGAAAGACCAAAAGCATAAACCCATATACGTAATACACCTGTGACAGAGAAGAAAAAGTGCCATGTGAGAGAAGGAGAAATCTCACATGGATTCAAGACAACCTTTACAAAAAACATGATTCATAAGTCCTACCTTGTAGTTCCAGAAGGATGTGAAGACAAAATACATCTCAATGAAAATACTCCCAAAGGGAAGCAGGCCCCCCATAAGAGAAACTACAGATGGTGTGAGGTACCATTTCTTCTCAGGGATTGGCCGGGGAATAGTTTTCACACGACAAGGATTATTTGGAGATCCACTCCAGTTTCTGCCAACAACAGTCCCAAGAAGGGCCAGAGGAAATGAAATAAATGCCCAGATGATGAACACGACCACCATTGTTCCAAAAGGAATAGCGGCTAGAGATCCATAGAATATGGCAATAGTGTTCAATAGAAAACCAATTCCAAAGACCATGAATGGGAAAAGAGATGCAGTCAGGATCATGGACTTGATCCAGTTTTTACCTGCAGATTGAGTCAGCAACATTACAAACATTAGCTGTAGAACAAAGTTACTCCTCATCTCGAAAAGATAATATAAAAGAAAGCTTTAAGTACCCTACACAAGGTTCTACAATTGCTATTTTGTTCCTAATCTACTACACTTTGGAGGCACTTTACAGATACTGCTGGCAATTTCTACTGGCTTGCAATAATTTCAAGCTCTTTATTTTTTTTCCTTCACATCACGCATTATTTCTTAACACCATTATTATATATAGTAGAAGTCATAAAATGAGAAAGACAAACAACTTCATTAGAAGCACGATGCTGGTTCTGTCAGTTTTTAGGAGAAAAGTGTGTGATAAGATAGTTTCCTAAACATGTACAGATCTCCAACAATCAAACAAATTGTATGTAAATCACCCATAGATTGGGAGAGCAAAAGTAAAAAATTGCATTGTGTACTTCCTGGGTCAACAAAATGTTAAGAACCAGTAAAAAGAAAATCAGCAAATGATGAAAAACCATACCGCCATGACGAGAGTAAAGTCCACCACTCACATAACCCGAAATGAATGACGTAAGAGCATAACAAACAATGAAAGTTGTGACAATTGCTCCTCGCCTGAACAGTGATATTGTGATGCCATTAAAAAAAATAAAATTAGAAGCATCATCACTAGAGTCTTAAAAGCACCAAGCAGATATTTACAAGATACAAAGCAGACAACCTTTCCAAGCTTTCTCTTAAGTAGTATAAGAAAAAAATATTTAAAAATATTTAAAAATTATTTTTGAGAATATATAAGGAAAAAATTCAGTATGAGGCAAGTCCATAAAAAATAAAATATTAAGTGGAAAAAAGCCTCTTTTTTTTTTTCCTTTTTTTTTCAAAGAAACACAATTTCATTAAAGGCTAAAACGAAAAAAAAAGATTATGAACAAAAAGAGTACCGTCAGCACGAGGACTTGGAGGTATTCCAGTCCCCAACTATAAGGGCAACTCACTCCCTTCACTGGTTTCTGTGTGCATCTCTCAAATTGGAGTGACAAGTTCCCTAGTGCTAGTCAGAGCTTTCTGAGTAGCACTTACAAACAGTATTACAGGCATTTCGACAAAATTAGTTGTATTATAAAGCCTCAAAGTAGGGATGGCAACGGGGCAGGGTGGGTTTTGGGAAACCCGTCCCCGCGAAAACCTGTGTACCTGACCTGACCTGCCCAGCCAGCACCGCTAAAATATTAAAATATTTTAAAATAATAAAAATACAGAATTTTTAAAAAACCTATAAAATATTTTAGGCTCAATCTTTTTCCTAGTATACACTTTACATTTTATTTTTTTAACTTGTACACTAGACAGGTCAGGTCAGGTTTTGTGGGTCAAACCCATCCTCGCCCCAAACCAGTGACAGGTTTTCAACAAAAAACCTGTCCCCACCCCCCGGGGCAAAAAACCAAACCTGACCCCCTTTAAGTAGGTTGAGTCGGGGGGGGGAGTTCCACAGTTTCAGGAACCCCCTGCCATCCCTACCACCAAGGAGGCTTAAGACTCCTTGCACCAGCTAATCACTCATCTGGAACCATGCACAGTATCCAAAGGCACGAACTTCACAATTTAGCTACAGCTCCTACATGACAGAACTAATCTCAGCTGAACTAGAATCCAGAGACACAGGCTGAGACCAGAAAAGGGTAGGGGATCGGTCTGATCTTCTGAATACAGCACAAATACTGGACACATCCTGGTTAGAAGTTTGCATGTTTCACAGTTTCCAAAAAGATGTTCTCTGGTAAGCACAGCAAATAATCTCAGACAGGCATCCACCACATGTCAGCCATTGTCAAAACCACACTCAAACTAAAATTAAATTGAACAAGAAAAAACAAAGTCATTAGAAAAATAGAATATATTCAAGTTGAATATAGAAGGTATTAGAACACTGTTATTAACTTACCCAATGTATAGCATCCCAATTATTGCCAATAGGATGACAAGAAGAACAAGAGTTGCAAGCTGAGCCCCAGTACCTACAACTGCTGATAGTAAAACTAAATTGCGTGGAGGTCGGAATACATCTCCATGAACCAGTTTCCATCCAGATTCTTCATTCACATCCCTTTCCTAATGAGTGAATACAAAATACCAAAAGGGTAAAAAAAATATACAAAAATATAAATTAAAATAATAAACTCAAAAAATTGCAAAAACTCCTCACCAGAGTCTCCAGGTCATCATCCTCTCTAGCATACTTTGCATAGTCATTTCTAAGAGTTCGCATCAATATCATTGATACAAGTCCAGTGAGAAAAATGACCATCATGAAGGAGTTAAAGATGGAGAACCAATGAATCTGATTCAATTCCCAAAAGAGTGAGTTTTAAATAACTTCAAAGGGCGATTATTCAAACCCAAACCATAAGTTGACATAAATGAAAGCAAACAAATTCACCTGGTGCTCAAAGAAAGGATAGTCCAAGTAGACATCAAAACGTCGAGCAAAAGTTATATTTGTAGGTACCCATTTAACTGAGTATGTAAGGTCAAATGTTTTTCCAGCCTCCAAGGGTTTTGGGCTTTCTTGTGTAAGATTAACATGAATGATCTGCAAGAAATAGAAATTAATTCATCTTTCAATCAATAAAAGGTACAAAGAGCCTTTAAGATATTTTGTAGCTAAAAACCTGATCACCGTTGTACTTAATGACAATATTCTTGTGAGTGTAAAGCAAATGCCTATGTTCATTGCTTTTATCAGGATGCAGTTCACCGACAAAACCTGAACATGTAAAAGATGTTAAATTAGCAAAGAAATAATCATAGAATCCAGAATTAGAAAAGAGAAAAACATAAAAAAGAAAACCAATCCATACCCCATGCAGGCAAATCATCTGGAACCCATTCAGGATGGTACGAATCGCAACACAAACACGTGAAAGAGAAAATATCAGAAAGTGGGATTCACATACAACACAAACAATAACACCAAAGATAAACATTGTAACTGTCATCCACATGGACTGACAACTCAGAAATAGGTCTCAAAAAGTAAAAACATAACAATTAACATACCAATGAAGAACTCAAACCAATATGCATTCTCAATTGCATCCTTGAAATGCTTCACTTTTGGTGCATCCAGTTCTAGCTCACATATTGTACCCCGGTCAACATTTTCTGTCCAATAAACCATCATACAGTGTCAAATTTTACATTTTTTTTCCAGACAAATAAAACACTAGGAAGACCTAGTTCTTTATGAACACTGGAAAACTTTGCAAGATAGAAAGTCAAGTACTTTGGTATTTAATGTCAATTTGACTGTCTATGAGTTCATTGCCACCAAGAACTTCACCCAAACCCCCCCACTTGTGAGTTGGATTGCTAGCCGGTTGACAAAATGGCAAACTGTAGTAGTTATATGTCTCTTGAGGATTATTGTAAGGCCCGACCTTGTTTACCCATAGTGTGATGGGGTCATCTGCTTGATACTGCAAGAATAATAAATCACGACATATTATTAAGATTAAACAAATCCTGTCAAAGTAATACTGCTGGTATGATAATTGTACTCCCTAGAGCGAACATCCAGCGCAGGCCAACAACTATGTGAAAATGAAAATTAAGTGTTGATCACTTTCCCGCTGACTATAGCAGGATTGAGTTTAAAAATGTCAAGGGGAGCATATGACATCAGTGATCATATGACGGAAGCATATAATTCAGATAAGAAGACCAATGAAGAGAAAATGCATAAATCCATTTTAAAGCAAATTTCCATCTTAAACAAAACGTCTCTATCCTACCTTTTTAACAAAGAAAGCATGAATTCAAGGCATGACTATGCACGGACAAATCATAAGGAAGTTGCATCTCCAGATAACAAGTAAATGAACAAACACTATTTTTTTTTGTTCTGAAACGACACTAACAAATTTATATACAAATTCCAATAAATTCCAATGCTGCCGTGGAGACCTGAACCCAAGACCTTCCGTTGGAATAAATTCCATGGGACCACTGAGCTACTGCCCAAGTTCCCTGAACAAACACTATTAGCCTGTCATAGTGCCAAAGTGACTTCAAAATCATACTCAACAAGTGCACTTCCAATTCAAAATTTCATGATGACAGGGATGAAACAGGCAGAGTATGCCAAGGCTTATATTATTGATAAAGGGTGACATCAGTAATCATTCAGGGTGTCTGAAAAATGGCAGGCCCTCAAACCTTGTCAGGTCAGTTGATGTGCTTATCATAAACATTATTATCTACCAAAATAATAATGAAAATATTGGCAACCCTATCCTTGTCTTGCTTTTGATTTTACAAATACGAAGGGTGAACAAAAAGTCAACCAGCGCAGTAATGATGTCTCAAAGAAAAAGGAAAACTGAAACTTTTTTACTGACCATGCATACATGAGCAGGCCATCTTGAGAATCACAATATGGAAGTTTGGATATTTCAAAATCAGACGCAATATCCCTTAACATTCATTCTCACGCTTATAACACTAAATGTGATAATTCAAACGGAATTTTCATGGAAAAAAGATGCTACCAAGGGGAGTTTTTCAACACTAGCAATTGAAATAGTCTTTTAATCTCTCTATTAAGAAAGTAAATGTCTCCAGATCCCCATGAATTGCTACTGTTGTAATCCCACCAACAAATGATGGCTTATAAGAGCCACTTCAGACATGCCATGAATGAAATGTGCCAGTCTTGCAGGTACATTGTACTCATAACCCAACAAGCAACAGTTTTTGAGTAACTCTACATCAACTTGTAGCTTTCAATACAAAAAAAAATAAATGTTGCGTTAATAATTCATCCAAAGTACTTTTTCGGTGAGTGTCCATGCAAATCATATCCCAAGAGAACTCTCTAAGAGTAATTTCTCCTTATCCTAGGCATAAACCATGCACCTCAAATTTATGGTCACGACACTAGTAGCCTCGCAACAGCTGAATTTCAGCATATAAGGTAGAGCAAAATCTTGCCAGCTCCCAAGTTTACAATGATTCCCAGAGTTTATAGGAGCACTGAAACAGTGTACTCAGTCGTGTTCATCTGCCTTGATGCTAAACCAGTCCCCAGCGTTCTCACGGGTCAGTAGTCATTTCAATACAACAATTTTGAAAATGAGAAGCCCTCGGCCAAACGAAGACTGGAAAGAAGTGCAAGGAAAACAGCCTCGGGATTGACTGATGAGTGTCAGCAAAGCCGGTTAAAGATCTGAAAGAATGCGGAGTCAAATGTGCAGATCTAACCACGACGTTCCTTACTTCCATAAACCACATACAAAAGGAAGCAAAAAACCCTAGCACGTGATCTGAATTAGCACAATTTCTCTCCCAGGCAACAAATATAACAAGAGATTTTCACGACCTCGAACATTCAGAGAAGATCCAAGTGTAAACCCCAATGACTGACAAAATCCGAGAAAGAAGCAGATCTGGTAACTCCCCATCGAGAAATTACAGAACAAAAAATCGTAACAGATATCATCGCGAACACAAATAAAAAACAGAAATGAAGTAGGGAATGAGTTCGCACCTTGTGATCGGACTCGGACGCAGAGGTAAGACGGACGAGAGAGAAGAGGAAGAAGAAGATCGCGGAAGAAGATCGGACCGCGGAGAGCATTGTCGCTGAAGATGCGACCTCGGATCTTGACTTCTGAATGCGATACCAAAGCAAGAAAAGGAAGGCCTTTTTGCCGGAAGTGCTGTTCTCGCTCACTGGCCGGGAGTTTCGGGACCCGGGGGTCGAGTCGGGGAGGGAGGGGAGAGAGTCGGAGAGAAGAGCGAGACGCTGGATTTGTCTTTGTATGTAAGAATGAACTTGAACCCCCTTTCCATTTACGTTGGACTTTTTTGTATTTCTCATTTTCGTGCACGATTGGCCCAGAGTCCACGCCAGATGCATTACCATTTTCCACGTATGTTCGAAGAATACTGCCCCTGCCTCCGGAGTCCCGCGCGGCGTCGAGATACGGAGTACAACCCCTGGCCTTGGACCGCCATGTGACCGTGGCCTACGCCTAGGCATGGACCTAAACGTCACGACTCAGCTTAGTTAACATTTTTAGTGAATAAAATAAAATTATTACCCAAATTAGTTACTCATTGCAAGTTTATTTAAGACTTTAAGTAAAATGCAAAAGGTTAATTAAATTATTTATTTTTATTTAATTAAGAGTATATCTAATCTATGTCTCTTGAGAAAAAATGAAAAATAGTAGTAACGTTGGAGTGTTGTTCACGCACTCTAGTTTCTACTCTCTTGCTCTAGTTTAGACTGAAGAGGACAGAGGTCTTCAAAGCCCGCCTTCACTCTTCGGCTTCTCTGATGTTTCTCCAGCCTTTTCGTGTCATAACTGCATTCGTTTGTCGGACCTAAATTGCTCCCGCCAATCAAGCATTCCCTCCCGTCGTTCGTCGCTGCCGAATGAACAGCCGAACAGAGCGAACAACAGGTTAACAACAGGTTAGTAGAGCTTCTCCAGCTATCGTCTTTCTTATTTTTCTTCTTTATTTATTTTTCTCGCCTTGCATCTGTGATCGTCCCGACGCCGGCGGTACTGGAACCAAACTAGAGCCTCGATGGATAGAAGCAGGGTAGAAGAAGTGGGGAGGAAGAGTTATTTTCTCCATTTCTGGACCTCACTCTCTGTGTAGTGGATGATAACAGTTAAACACGACGTCGTGATATAATTTCTCTGAATGATTTGGTTAATTCGTCATCTCCTTCAGTCATTCTTTGGATTAGGTTGCGAAATTGGAGCCTTTGATAGTTTGATTGGTTTTCCAATGTGCTTTTCTTCTTCATGAAATTTCAGTTGGTTTATGTTTTTGCAACTCTACGATCTCAAAAAGAAAAAAATAGTGACAAGGCAATGAACAGGGAGGTGAAGAGGTGGACCCTTCATCAGCATTTGTCCTCAGGACCTTCCCCTGCTGGTGGGTCAATGAAATCTAGACCGCTACCCTTAACTTGGTCAAGTTTTCTTTGTCGAACCTTGTCTCTGTACCAGTGGGGTTGAACGACAATGAAATCTCCATCGTGGTTTTTCCTTAAAAGAATGAATTCTTCTGTTGGCAAAGCCTGAAAACAAATTACAAACAATGCTATACTAGAAGGTTTTACAGTGAGATTGAGCATATTCCCAAACAGCATGCTTTTCTTCCAACCATAGAATTAAGAGAGAAATATAAGGAAACTTACCTTCCTTCTATTTCATTTTTCTATCTATAAAAGATACGGTGGAGAATGAATGGTGGTGGATCAAACTTGAAGCGATTATAGTCTAAGCTCTCTTGTCACACCAATGATGGTTCTGTAGTTCCCCCTCTTGTCCTTGAAATCTAATTTCTGGTTACTTTTCTTAGTCTTTCCTGTTCCTATTATTCAACCTTGGTGGATGGATAATTGCGAGACCGAATTTTGTTGCCAAGGGGCTTTCCCTTGTCCAGTTTATCACACATCTCTTCACTGAATGTACAGGTTTTAATATTTGTTTCTCTATTCCGATGGCAGAGAGAATCTGAAGAATTCCTATGGCATTGTAGCAGTGCAATTTTATTAATCATCCACAGTATCGCACTAGTCAGGAAAATCAAGGGTGGTGCAATGGCATCACTGCTCCAGATTCCAGCTGATGATTCAGTTATGCTGAGAGTGACACATTCCAACATAAAGAGTTTCTCTGCTGATACTCGATTCTCACTGCTGGTCAACTACTTCTCAAGGGTCTTTTATATTCATTGTTTGTCTATTTTTTTTTTTCATGTTTGTGTTCATTTTTTGGTAAATTTAATATAGAACTGAGATCCTTTCGTGAAAGCACCATCAATGCCATATGTTTAGTCTACCTGCATCTCAAATATAAAGTGTTTCCTTTTCATGAGGTTTATGCTTTTTAGTGATGGATGAACTTGACTATTTGTCTCAGAGTACTGTAGAACATGTGAAAGAGAAGCTGTGGAGAAAATGTGGTACTTCAGTTGAATCAATGAAACTTGACCTTTATGATGATACAGGAGCAAAAGTGTGTGAATTGGCCGATAATTTAAGGCCCCTTGGATTTTACTCTCCACAAGATGGGTTAGTCTGCACTAAATTCTGTCACTTTGATTTCTTGAAAATTTATAGTTATCTAGGTATCTCCTGTATTTTCTGTTTGATATCATTAAAATTGGTTGTAGGCGATGTTACTTTGGAATTTACTATGCTAAATCGTCCAAGTGACATCTTATGTCCTTCACAAATGGCTTCCCTCATTGTCTGAAACCTTGTTCTTTGTGAGATGACTATGGCTTGGTCAACAATCCATTTATCAGCAATGTTTGCAATTTTTATGTCTTTACTATAGTGTATCTGTTTTGTCTCATATATTGTGTCAGCTTCGCATATAGTGAAATCATTTCTTCGGTTGTGTTTGGTGAGTTTCCTTTTCCTTATAGTAAGTTGGACAAATGTAGCCCCAAAAAATATGTATGTTGAGACAGCTTGTTTGGCTGGTTTGTCTTCTTCCTATCATTTTTATTCTCTTATGTTCTTTTATTGATTGGTATTGACATATTAGGTATCGAGTCCATGTTATAGATCTAGATCCTTCGTCAGTAACTTCAGGCGGCTGGTTGGATGACATGACTCTTGTTGATAAATACTCTATCTCTGAGGAAGCCTATAATAAAAGAGATGGTATGTTAATGGTCCACATTAAATGGGATTGTATGTTAACAGTATATGTTTTATTGACTTGGAACTAGTATGTCCTTTTAACCTATCTCTTTTCTTTTATGAACTGTTGGGCTAGAATATGATGATTGTGGTTTTTATGTTACTGTGTTTTCTGTTACTCTCCAAATTTATTGATATGGTTGTTGAACAGAATTTTTTTTTTTTTGAGGAAAGTGAATACATTTTACTCCCAATTACAAGTTTTACTCCCAATGCTGCTGTGGAGACCCAAACCCAAGACCTCCCGCAGCAATAACTCCCATGGGACCACTGAGCTAATGCCCAAGACCCTTGTTGAACAGAATTTTAAGATGCTATTTGGATCTTTTGGTTTGGTTAATATCTGTTTGGATCACAGCATGATGAACGGTTCTTGAGTTTGTGTTTTCTTCTCGAAACTGTTGCCACATCTAGTTTGCAGCTAAGTTTTGTTGAAAATGTACAAAATGATGATTGCACTTTTTATGTCATCAGGTATCTCCTGGGACATAAAATTATATTGGAATGACATAGAGAAGATCAGTATTGTTATTGCTCAAGAGTGACACATAATTTGTGGTTGTTTATCCCACTTAGTGTATTTACTCTCCAACTGTTATGGTTTAAAAAAGTGGTGGTGAGAGATTCTTTCCCTAAATGGTACTTAAAATCCTATGCTAAAAATAATTTGTGGAAATGGTAAAAGTTGGGTTCAGAGTTATGCCCAAGTAAGTATGATATATTAGATGTCGTTATCCTACTTATTAACACAGGATCTTCCTAGACATTGATGCATGTGAGATAGTTCCGCTCTCCCTCACGTCTAAGCCGAATAAAATGGTTGACAGATTTATGACATTGACTACATAGATCAGGAACATGTTGCTCTAAAAGGTTGTGTAAATAATTTATTTGTCATTCAAAACAATATTTTGTATAAGTGTTAAGAAATAGTCTCACATGGCACAATGAGTAAAAGGATCTAGAGTTTATTAATTGGAAAAAAGTCTTAATAACTAGCTTTCTTTTCGAGAGGTACCTTGGACCCAACTTTACATGGTATTAGAGCAGGTGTTTGTTCATGGACTTTTACTAAAAATCTCCATGTGTGAGAGCCATGGAGAAGGCCCACTGTGAGAAGAATGATAGAGAATAATCTCATATGGAAAAAATGAGTCCAAAGATCTTGGGTTTATTAGTTGAGAAAGGGGCTGCCTAACTTAACTTGTCTTCTGAGATAGGCCTTGGACCCAACATTTAAAAGTGTTTTCATGTGTTATTGCAAATACTGGTTGGTGATTCAGTAGCATTTTATGGGCTTAACTTTTATTTTAGATTAATACAAAATGTTTAACACTTAACTGTATTTATTCTTGCAATTGGTGATAGTTGGATGTTGAAGAACTGAGGATTTTATTGCCATAGGAAGCATATAGCGTGCGTCTGGAAGACTAGGTTTCTTGAAACACTCTTTACTGTTTGTGTCCAAGTTTTACTCGTTAGACACTATTTCCTTAGGTCGTCTGGTTTGTTTTAGAACATTTTAAGTTGATTTGACTCTTAGTTAAGTGTTCTGAATAATATGAGTTCTTACTGCAAAAAAGACATGCTCTGAATATTGTTGTTCTTAATCACTTCTATATCATAAGGTAAGAAAGCCATATTTATAATTACTTTTATGTGTTAAGGGACATTCAAAAAATTTAAGGAGAAGTTGGCATCTCAAAGCTCTTCAGTCCATGAAAATAAAGTAAGCTTGCCTTTCTCCACTTCAACAATATCCTATTGAGTTAAGAGTTCTGAATATCACGATGGCATTCTATGTTTTCTACTGTAGGTCATATAGTATTTGTTAAATCTATCTTGATCTTTGTGCAGACATCAGATAACTATATGGAGGATGTTGCTTCCAGAATAAAGGCAAGTTGCAGTGCTTTTGTATCTAACCTTCCTTAAAGATCACATGATCATATAGTTATGATCATCTGGCTGTGGGTGGCACTGTGAATGGACTACCCATTTTCTGTGGGGCTGTTCAGTTTCTTTACCGAGGTTTGTTTCACATGCTGAAGATGTTTGTTAGCATGCTTTAGTTGACCTCACTCAGATGAATGTCACGTTAAACAACCAGTGCGTTCTGTTTATATTTTCTGCACTCAAGTGCTTCTTCATCTGTGTGGAAGCATCAGCCGACCAGCGGAAGTTTAGCAAGCTCTATTGCAATGCTTCTCAATTGTCTTTACCTTGGATAAAAGCGTTTTATTACTCAAAACCACTGGTCAACAGCATGAAGCATTCTCATTGTTTTTTTCCTCTTTTCTGCTTCTGTTCTGGTGAACTTTGACTGGGCCTTTATGTGGATATATCCCTGGAACTTGAAAAATTTTTTGGTGATGAATTCCATGTTCTTGACTCGACTTGGCTCGCTCCCTTAATGCTTTGTTACTTCCATATCAGGCGACAATTCACTTTTTTTTTTTACTTTTTTTTTGGGGCTTTAAACTGCCTACAATCTTAGAAAACCTTGCGGTCTCAGATAATTCGAGCTTTGAAGTTATTGATTAGTTATTTTCTATTTCTTAAGCTTGACATGTGACTTTGTTTTATTTTGCTGAAGTAGATGAAATTTCATTTATAATCTTTTGTTCTCTAAGACCTCATCTTGTACTTCATTTTCATGGACAAGAAAATATTAAAAGGGACCTTGTTTTCTCCTACTTATGTTGTTCCTCAGTCAGAACAACTGTTTTATTGATTTTAGGTTGGTGATAGATGTGAGGTAGATCCTGGATCAAAAAGAGGTGTTATTAAATTTGTGGGACGAGCTGAAACTGTAGCCCCTGGTTTCTGGGTCGGAGTAGAGTATGATGAACCTCTTGGCAAACATGATGGAATGTAAGTGCCTTTGCATTGCATTATTATGATATGCTGAGAACTTCAGGAAGCATTTATGCTTTACGTTTTGTTTCTTTCTGAGAGAAGGAGCATTCGTGAGATATTTTTTGTTTCTTGGTTTAGAAAAGCTTGGTACTTGGAAGCAGATATTGTTTAAATATGTATCTTTTGTTCCAATATGAAAAGTGATAAATTATAATCATTCAACTTTGTGGATCCATTCTTCTGATAGTTTGTCTTTAGCACAAATTCATTTCCTTGATGGGTATGATTTGATTGTGTGTGGCCTATATTTGGATTTTTCTCCCGATTCTTGTGGCAAGAATGGTAAGGTTGAAGTACCACAATGATTTTATTATGAAAACAAAATATGAACTAAAAGCCTTCTCTCTGTGATTATGTATTGACGGAGGTATTCCAATAAAACTAATTAAACCATCAAATTTATAAAACTGAAATTGAGTATAGTATTTTTTCCTTTAATTTGTGGAGACCTTGTAGTTTGAAGGGCTTAATAAAACTGAAACAGAATATATTGTGTTTTTCGTTGAATGTGACTCATCTATGTTGGTTCCAAGAGAATGTAAAGCACATGAAAGCATCGAAAGATGGCGCAAACGAAAAAGAGGTTGAGATAATGATAGTGATGTGGCAGTTTTAGATTGCCATTGCTTTGTTGTTTTCTTTTTCTGGAAAATGGTTAGATCTTTATTGACATGGAAAAGGCAATAGTACAAGATATAGTACAACAGTAGGATTCAAGCTGCTGGGCTAGGTGAGGGGGATTGACAGTCCCAAAACAAGACTAGCTTTAGCTGCCCAACCTTCGGAAGTAGGTCAGCAATTGAGTTAGCCATCTCGTTGGTATTTTAGTGGAAAAGTTGGAATGGATTATCAATTCATTGGTAATTACTTTTTAATCAGTTATGTTGTATGATTTTGATTTAGTTATTCAATTCTTATTAGATTATTAATTTTCTGATTAATTGTTTTTTGAAGCATTTATTAAGAATAAACTAGAAATCTGTTGTCCAGCAAAAAATTCTGTTGATTTCTTGATTTGTGTGTGTCATTCTTGCATAGGCCCATGCTAATCTTCTCTGTATCATTATGTTGATTGGGCCCACAAATATTTTTAAAAAGTGTTTGATGGGTTCTAGAGAGCATGACGGAGGTGAGAGCAGAGAGACCTTCAGATGGTCAAAAGCCATGGGGGGTAAAGGGTCGGAGAACTATCCTGGAGACAGTAAAAATCCTCCTTCACAAACATAGAAGGAAGTCATTGCTACCTGGACACCATCATGTTAAATAGAGAATGTAGTAATCAAATTTGCGGTGAAAGGATCTGTGTGAGGCTTATTCATCTGGATATCGATGGACAGTATCAAGCTTCTGATTGAAGTGCTGTCTGAAGGAATGTTCCATCCGCAAAGTAATGGAGATGTATGGGGAAGGATCACGTTAGAAGTTTACGACGAGGCTGAAGAGCGCGTCTGCTGCATAACGGAGTTTAGAGACTCGATGGTAGTGGGTTATGTTGGTCTCCCAAGATCAACGAAGTCATTCTCCGGATGGAGCTGGCTAATCAATGGCTTAGAGACCATCAGGCAAAGATTAGAACCAAGTGGGTTCACGGAGAAGTAGGCGCCTAGGTTTCCTCAGGTCAGTAACTACCCTCTGGTTAAGATGCAGAAGGGTACATCCTCCATCCAGACCTCCTCGGCTACGTCTTTTGCAAAGGCAGTCTTGGGTGGCAGAAAAGAATACTATCTTGAGATTGAGAGTAGTGAGATTTATTGTTGTGGACCCAAGTTCACAAAAGACAGAAGAAAGCTGCTCGGCAAATGTGTGGTGGTGGAAACACAGGAGCCGGGTTGGAACTGCGTTGGCTAAACCAATTGGAGTCGAAGTAGGAGAAAGGTCACATTCTAACAATCACAGAGGTGGTTTGTGGACAAATCCTTTGGAAAATCAAGAAGTGGAAACCGACAGCTGCCGCATCAACCAAGAGGTGGAAATTAAGGTACATAATATACCTCCCCATGGGCACCCAATGATCTTCATAGCAATTGTAGATACAATGGGAAATCTGTTAGCCAAGAGGAGGAGGTGCTCTCTGGTGAAAGGATCGACTAATTTTCGGGCGACAATATGAGCGAATGGAGCCATTCCAGGTAGAAAGGAGATCACCATAAGAGAGGGAGAGGAGTCATATTGAACCGTAATAAAAATAAAATCGAAAGTGGAGAGGGAGACTGGAGGAATGAAGAGGACGAAAAGGAAAGGGGGAAAAAAAGTCGTTGTAAGTGTTGCTGGAAGTGAAGAAGGCGATCGGTGCCTAGACATGCATTGGTCTCTACAAGTTACGGTTATTTAACCAACCGATAGAAGGACTACAACACTCCTTACCTAACGCATTGAATGAAGTAGTTAATATGTTTACTGTTTCCTTGTTACTGCTTTATTATTTGTATTATCAATTCATATCAATAAAAGCATCCACCATTTAAAAAATAAAAAAAACCTGGTCAACTGAGTCGAGGTGGGACAGCTTATATCCATTAGTGAAATGGGAGACTGTTCGAAGCTTAAAAATCGGGGGCTTGGTATATGTCATGTGAAGAATGTCAATTCAGTCTTGCTAGCCAAATGGGTCTGAAGGTATGTTACAGAGGAAAATGCATTATGGCGAAATTCTATTGATGCAAAATATGGCAAAATGGAGCACGGATGGCTCCAAAACAATGTCCATATGCAAAAACTTCAAATATGTGGAAACGAATCTTGAAGAGAAAGCCAAAAGTAATTAAATTTTTAAGATATCATGCTAGGCAAGGCACAAGAGTCAGTTTCTGAAATAACATTGGGTTGGCTACCAGCCACTCTCGGAGGCCTTCCCCATTTTTATGAGCTAGCTCTTAATAAAGGGATTCTGGTAGCACAAGTGTCAGACACTAACAGAAATTTTCATTTGAGAAGGAACCTGCAGGAAGTCGAGATCAAGGAAATGTCAGCCCTTCAAATGTTGCTAGATGAACACTATATATCCAGCCAAGGGGAAGATGAATTAGTTTTGAGTCCTGAAGGACAATTCACAGTGGCTTCATTCTATACAATCTCCCAGCCAACAAAACTCTGTAGTCCCATAGGAGTTGAATTTGGATGGAACCTAATAGTATCATCCAAAATCAAGCAGTTTGTGTGGACTGCTAGCAACCATATTAACTTTTAAATGAGCTGACAAAACATGGTCAATTCATAATGAACTCTTTATTCAGCCTATGTAATGAGAAATAGAAAACAAGCAGCTATTTGTTTCTTCACTGCAGTTTCTACATCAAGTTTGGGCAGGTTCCCTGAGGAAATTCAACATAAGCGTATGCATGCCACAAGATCTCTGTCAACTACTTGAGCAGAGGGTACATTTTCCACTGCTTTATTGGAGGGAAAATACTGTGGAAATCCCTCAGTCAATGATAAGAAAATTTTGGAGGGCTAATTAGGTCCTTCAATGGAGAAATTATATGTGCAAACTCGGGACCTGCAGGGTTCTGTGGGTCGAATGAGGCTGAAGCCCAAGCTTTGTTGGCTGGAATCAAGATATTATGTCAGCAAAATAATGAGGAGATGATTGTTGAAGGAGACTTGCAGCTAGTAATTGGTTAGGCAAAGCGAAGGGGAAGTGCACCGTGGAAACTCAACTGTTTTTTATGAGATTGCAGATCTCATAGTGGGAAAACGAATCATATGGTCCAAAGTTTCAAGATCAGCTACTTCTGATGCAGATAAATTAACCAAAGCTGGTGTTCACAAAAGTAATATGGTCACAAGTTGTTCACTTAATGTGTTAACAGCATAGTAGTGTGAAAAGATGTCCAAAGCATAGCACTGTGTGCTCTTAAATGCTTTCCAAACTCTAAAGCGATTTGCATGTGCACTAGTGTATCACTATGTGCTCTACTGTACTATCTCATACGCCATTCTCTAAAAACAAATACTGTGGAAAGCCATCATGCCAGCAGTGTTATGGAATCTGCAGAACAAGAGGAACAATAGGGTTTTTCTAATAAAAGCACAGCAATTGGAAGATTCATTGAGGCTGCAATCCTAGCGCACTTACATGGGTTCACACCTTCCATGGTCTCCCACCCTTTCCTATCCTAGTCATAAGGAAGTTCTAGAGTAAGGTGATCCCCTTTAAGAACCCCAAACCCCTCAAGATAGTGGAATGACAGCCTCTTAACCAGCCCTGAATCAAATTAAACTGATGGGTCATCCAAGGGTAACCAGGGACTGGCTGGCCTTGGAGGACGAGTAAGAAATTATCGTGGGGAGGAGCTCGTGGCCTACTCTTGATTTGCTGGAATTTGTGGGTCCAACGAGGCAGAAACTAGAGTGCTATTGGTTGGTGTAAAGCTAATAAATTAGCATTTCAAAGAGCCATTGGAAGTGGAAGGTGATTCCTGATTGGTCATTAGCTGGGCTGCCAAGAAATGTGCAGCTCCTTGGACACTTAAGAAGTTCTTTGATGAAATCGCCGATGTAACCCGAGACTGGAGAATGGCCTCGCTGGCAGTCCGACTTTCTGCCAACTCCTTGGCAGATAAGCTAGCAAAAGCTGGGACGGAGCAGAAAGAAATTGCAATAGCACACTCTTTATCTGAACTAGTGTAATCATACTAGTGTAACAGCACTTAGTAAAGGGCCTAGGCCCATTTAATACCACTACTGTACCACTGATTATAACACTAATGTTTCATTAATGAAAGTTTCACTTTTTCAAAAAAATAAAATTAAAGGTAAAATCTGTTGATTATATTTGAACCATTAAATACTGTTAGCTTTTTCAATAAAATATTTGATTGTGTAATGAATTTGGAAATTCTTGTGTTCAGATTCATGTAAGTCTCCCTATTAAGAATAGGCTGTACATCATTACTGGAAACATAATCTTTTCTGTAGAGTATATTATTAGATATTACTTTCATCTTTTATTTATAGGCAATATGTCTCAATTAGGAAGTTTCTGAGTTACGATAAACTATTGTTAAACTTTTTAAACTTAAAAGAGAATATTTCACTTGTATGATGGGGTAGTAGGTACAAAACATCTATTGTAATTGGTCTCATCAGTCAGTCCGATAACAACTTCATAACGAGCCTGTGAGGTGCCGATCATCGTGAGAAATCTCTTAAGTTTTTGCTCCTTTTCTTGTAATTGCTCTGTTACATTGAACTTTTCTAAATAGCTAGGGTGGAAAGAGAATTTCCTCAAGATGTTTTTCTCACATGTGACATGCAGGGTTAAAGGAAAACGCTACTTTGAGTGCCGTCCACTTCATGGTGTGTTGGTCAGGCCGGATAAAGTAAAGGTTTGTCCATGTTTATATCCTCTGTGATTTGGTACCTCTCATCTTGTGTGATTAAGTATCTTTATTTATGTAGCTGCTGCGTTTATATGTTCAGCAGTAAGTGGGATTAAGTAGGGATGAAATTTATGGAATACTGAAACACAGAAGTTTTCTTTTTTTTTTTTTTTTTTTTAAATTCAGCAGTTTTTTATAGTGATTTGTATTCTATGGTTGCCTATATTTGGGGGGGAGAAGAAATAATGTTCAAGAGGAGAGGAGATTCTCTCCTAATTTGTGACATCAACCCCCTTGTTTCTGCTTTTTTTTTACTTTTATTATTATCTCATCTCTCTTGCTATAAACAGTAATTTCAGATGATATATTTAATCTAAACTTCTGTAATGCACTCATTTCTTTCTGAGTGGTTAACTCTAATCAATCACATTTGGTCAGGTTGGAGATTACCCTGAGCGAGATCCCTTTGAAGAGGATGAGATTTGAAATGGTGGAGAGATGCAAGACCACTGAAGAGTATGCCGTGGATGGTTGTTGTTCGGATACTAATGTTCTCTACAATTAATACCGAATTTTACTAGATATCTTTGTTAAGAAATACATGTTGGGTTTTCAATTGTCTGCGGTTGTTTCAGCTGTAGTGATGATAAACCCATTACTTCAAAATGCAACCTTGATTTGGTCCAACTTTAAAATACAGTTTTTCAGGTAAAGTGAGGAATGAGTCTTTGCAATTTTAAATCAATGACGAAGAAAAGATTGGCTGTTTTCGTCTTGGTAGAACAAGTCAGTCGTGCCTGGCAATAACAAGAGAAAGAAGCATCAATGCTTGTTGAAGTAATGGCCGTTTATCTGCACTGACCTTCAAAGGTTAGCGATAATGGAAACTGACTTTGCTATGGATTGATCGCCTTGCTTTCAGTTTGTTAGCGGCTCGACCAGGATGCAGCTCCCACAAACAGTCCTGTTGAACCAGCGATTCAAGCTTTTGTATTCTTGTTATCTGTCTTCCACTGCCTCGAAAGGTTTCCAAGGATTTTTTTTCCTTCTGTCATTCCATGATTTCCCTTGCTTTATTATTTGCAAATCCCATATGGGACCATCAACCTTGCTTCCATGATCCTTTTTTTCTGACGGAACCTCCGTTGTCTCCTAGACAAAGTAAAATGCTCGACTCTGTGCTTGTTCAAAGAGAAATATATGCGCTTTTATAAATTGTGCTGTCATCATCTCTTCCACTTTATTCATTTGGCATGTTGTCCCTCTTTAATTTTTTCCCGCTCCGATTTTACAATAACGATGCTTGTCTTCTGTGTGTCCTTTATTTAAAAAATAGGAAGTTCTTGGTAGAGAGAGTGGAGACATATTCAATGCAGAAAGGAGACGGAAGAGAAGAGAAAGCTTCGTCCGAAAGTAAGGAATGACGAGGCTTAAAAACAAAAGTTTGTTGTAGATTGCCCACGGAATGTTATGTGTTCCCTCACCTGCTCTTGCCATTTTTCTATTTGGACGGCTTGCAAGTTGAAACGTTCCCATCCATGGTTTACAAACTCGGAGACCTGGGACGAGTCGGAGTCGTCGAGTCGTCGAGTCGTCGAGTCTGCCCCCCCCCCCCCCGATTCCCCGCCGAGTTGCAATCTTTCAATTACCGTCTGAAACTCTGCATCTCGTCCGAAACACGGATAGCCCAGCAGCATCTTCTTTCCTCTTTCCCTCACTCTCATTCTTCGTTCGTATTCTCTTCGTTACTCTCTTCAGAAAGTCCCGGATTGAGAACATCTGCCTGCGTTGCAACTCGGTCGTCAACTCGGCCACGATTACTCCGATTGAAGGCCTCTCCTCCTCTCTGGACGAGACACACCTGGCCGCGACTCTGAGCATGTGACTCGCCACTCGCTTCATATTATTCGGCAACGCGACTCGGGCGTCGTAAATCTCCTTCATTCTCCTCTGTTCAATCAATGGCAGAGCCCATTCGACGATCGAAGCCGGCTCCAGCGCTATATCCATGGCTCTTCTCCCACTCACAATCTCAAGTAACAAAACCCCGAAGCTGAAAATGTCAGTCTTGGTACTCAGCTTCCCGGGCGTCGTGTAACAGGGATCTATGTAACCAATCGTCCCCGCCGGCGCCGCCTCGAAGAAGGCGGAGCCGCCTCTGCTGCTGCTGCCATGACCACGATCACGCGGCCGAAGTAAATCCCGGACGCAGAGCAACACCGGAGGCGCTCTCACGGCCAGGCCGAAATCGGCCAACTTCGCATTACAGTCCGAATCGATCAAAACATTAGCCGATTTGATGTCTCTGTGAATGATGGGAGACGGCGTCGCCTCGTGAAGGGCCTGAATGGCTAACGCCACTTGCAGCGCCATGGCCGCGCGGAAGGGCCAAGGAGGCGGCTCCGGCGCGCCGTGGAGTAAATTCTCCATCGACCCGTTTGGCATGAACTCCATTACGAGAAGCTTGTGACCCGATTCTCGAAAAACCCCGAGCAGGTTCACTACATGCCCGCTCTGTATGGACGACAGCATCTCTATTTCGTTCTCCAGCTTCGAACAGTCCCCCCCGAGAAGGTGCAGTCTCTTCACCGCGACTTCCTCCCCGCCTCGGAGGACTCCCTTGTAGACTCGCCCATGGCTTCCCTTCCCAATCAAACGCTCCACGGAGAACCCCTCCGTGGCCTTCTCTATCTCCCTGTACGACGTCGTCTTCTCCATTCTCTCTCCTTCCCCTGTTCCTTTAGCCTGTACAAGTTTTAAAGGAGAAGGGAAAGACTCAAAGACGACCCAAAAACAAGATCAGTTATTTAATCTTATTGTCGTAAGAAGATAAAGGAGGGGAAGGATCTTGGGCTATGTGGGTAAAGCTAAAGAACTCGTAAAGAGGAAAAAGTGAGAATGAAAAAGCAGAGTGGAGGGGGGAGAAGGACCAGAAGGTGCTCCTTCGCTTTATGGCACTGTGTTTTACATTATGTTATCAGAGTTGTGATGTGAATCTTTGTGTCAACGTCCATGGAGTCAGATGGGAACATCCGAGAGGTTATCATGGAGGAAATTTGCGTACTTCAGAGACAAGAGTGCATGGATTGATTTAAATTATCTGTCCTTGGAAGTAAAGCTGAAAATTTTTCTCTTCAGAGAGAAGCTAATTAAGTGGACACATGGCATGGGGACGAAGAAGACTGGCTTCTTATTCCATAATTTATGCCCTTTTTATTTAATCTCTGAACTTTAACTCGAGATAAAGTGCTGTAACCTTCCTTGCTCTTTGATCAAAAAGAACTTGAGATTTTTCAAGATTTCTCTGACCAAGTAGGACTAGGGGGTGACAATTGACAATGGGGCCACTGAAAAACCCGAGCAACCTGTCCAGCCCCGTCCCTAGGAAACCTGACCCGACCCAATCTACCCTGCAATACCACTAAAATATCAAAATATTTAGAAATAAAAAAAATAATGTACCTATCAATGTTTTAAAAACCGAACCGGCCATCCTACCGGTGCTGTGTCCGGTTCTGGTTGAACCCGGTTATACCTGGTTGGACCGGTGCATATTATAAAACATGTGTTACATATATTTAATATTTTTATAAGAAAAAAAAGGCAAAAATAATATTGGTTATAGTTGAACTAGGCCGAGTCAATAAGAACCGGACTGACCTTCAATTCTGGTTCAATCGGTCGAACTGGCCGGTTCAGTTCGGTGTTTTCAAAACATATTTATAAAAAATTTTAAGACTAATATTTGTCCAGTTATACTTTTTTTTATCGATAATCTAAACGGGTCAGGTCGGGTTTTAAGGGGATGGAAAAGCCGCAGCAAAAAACCGAACCGAACCGACCGGCTTGACTCAGTTAAACTAGATAATTTAAAATACTTTTGATTTGTGTTTCTAAACATACTCGTTTAACTGATCATAAGAAGTATGATTTGACATATTAAGCATTAACACATACTCAGGTAGTGAACCATTTGGGGTTCAACTATTGGCTAAATCCGATTTAACCACATTAATCAAAACCAGTGACTGACACCTCCAGTTTCATAACCGGTTGTCTTTTTAAAAACATGGGGATGATAATTACGGCTAAATGACCATAATCATCCAATATGCATCTCCTCTTATTTATTAGTTACTCATTTTGTATATTGCATTTGTGTCGCTGTTGCAATCAAATTTTTTACATTTTTAATTAGATAACTGATGATGATTATGCTGAGACCTACTTAAATTATTTTTGTATGCTACTTTATAAAGCCATCATCTGGACCGTTATATTTTATATCGAAAAAATTATTCTGGATAAACCCTTAAGCATGATCATGTACCTTCGCTTCGTTAACCCCTTACGTACGGCAGCCCACTAAGATTTCTTATTTAGAAAGGGAACTAAGTGGATCAAATTATCAAAATTTATTACGAAATACCCTAATTATATGGTGAGAAATCCTATTAACAGTTTCATCCATGTTTTGCCGTTTTCTTGTGTATCGCCACCGATACGCATCCATTTCCACAAGTTAAGAAAAATAAAAAATATATAACGTCTGTTTCCGCAAGTTTCCTTATGTTTCGATCCGTTTCAGTATGTATCAGTTTGATTTTATTTGATAGTTTTTACTTACTAGAAAATTATTATATCTAAAATGAAATAAATGTTTATGTATTTGTATCACCGAGAATCGCTGGTCTGCGTCGCGACCGCTGGTATAAAATACAGAGAAAAATTTACAATTTGTGAGAATTTAAAAAACTTTGTGGGTGCATCTTCTAATACTCCTCTGATTCGATCTCTCAACCTTCTCACGATCCGATTGTGAATTACGACCTCCAGGGAACGTACATGAACTTGATTTGAGAATTTAGCCAGCTGGACAGGAAATTTGGTATCCCGTGCGATTAACTTGATGGCGTCGATCACGGTTGTGTACAACTCCTAGATGATTTGGGGCACTTCAGCAAGTTAGTTGGATGCGACTACCAAGGGAGTTTACCTTGATCCTTTGTTTTTCTCTCTTTGATCCGAAAACTAGAGATTTGGACTCTGACTTTAACTTAAGCCTCGAATCCTTGACTTAATCCTAATTGGTCCACGTGTCAATTATGTGTTGGCCACGTGTCGGTCACGTGTTGGTGATGTGTCGATGATGGGCCCACCAAGGCATTTTGAATCATGTCCGACGGTTCGATCTTGGAGATGAGATGATTGTAGTCATTAATTTTTTGTCTACAGTATCATATTTAATTATAATATATTGTACATGCCAAAATCCGATTGGCCCATTTACAGTAAGTCCATCCATCCATTCTACTGATTCATCATACCATTGTCGCATGTTGACTATCGGTATGTCGATCAAATTTCGGAGACATCGTTCATAGTCCAATTGCGGTTCCATCTCCTGGCCACGTGCTAACACATCGCTATCAAGCCATGTTGACACCAGCGTTCGCTATGTCATCGTCCACACATTCCAGGTTCAAATTGACCAAGTCTGATTGTTGTTTAACAGAGGAAGACAGAAAAAAAAAAGTCTCCTCCTCGATCCCCTAGAAGGGGATCGAGGGAAGAGAAATTGGAGGAACGAAGTTCTCACTCCCCCTCTTGCAGAGCAGTGAAAGCAGGGTTGATCGATCCCCTCTCATAGGATTGACCTCCAACATCTCAACTCAACCGGCTACAAATAGCAAGAAGCACTCCACCAAAGGGGTCGAAAACGTTTTCTCGTAAGAATAAGCATTCTCGCACCAGAAGTTGCAGCTACCTTCAGTTCGCCGAAGTTCACACAGTTCGCCCGAAGAAGCTCTACACGGTCACCAGTGACGTCAACACACCGAAAACAAGGAACACATAGTTTCGTCCGACTGACTATATCCGTCGTCGTTCGTGCACACTTATTTGGAGACTCGAAATTCATCGTCAACTGACAGGAAGCATCAACTTCATCAACTAACCCATGGAGATCGAATAAGAGGAAGTATAGGAGATTGCACCCATACAATTTCCCAATTTGCAAACACAAAGTTGTAAACTTCTCTAAGATTCAGTCGAATTAATCAGTAGGTTGCCCCTCTACGCAAACCGGAGGTTTTTTCATCTAAATATATATTATAAATAAGTTTTAATAAGTATATTATTTTTAATAAAAATAATTTTAAAATATAATACATATTACAGTGTAGTGCTTAAGTATTTTACTTATCCTAATTATTTTATACAATTAACAAAAAACCCATCCATGTAGGGGATGGGTTAAGGAGCAACTTTGAAGGCAAGTCGGATTGAGTTTGGGCCGATTGGGTTGGATTGGGTTAGGGGTGCGCATTGGTCGGGTTTTTAAAAACCTAATCCAACATATAATACCCAAACCCGACTTATATATATGTATGCACCAAAATGTGAACGACCCAATTCCAACGAGACCAAACGCCCATCAATCTAGCAAACGATTGTTGTGGGTAGGCTCTGTCGATTTTCAAAGTCACTCGTCGCAGCCCATCGCCAGACCCATTCGCGTCGCTGCATCATCAGTACGGTCGTCGCCCCCGTCAGCAATAAACTGCCGAGTCAGCACCAGTCAGCAACCAAGCCATGAGTCAGCTTCTTCAGCGGTTAAACAACCAAGTCTGGCCACCAACCGAAGAAGCCGATAAAAAAACAAGTGTGATCCTCATTCAAGGGATCCAACTGAGGAACTCCCCGGTCTTCCTCCCATCTCAACAACAACAGCAAAAAGGGGATCACGATCCTCATTCCAAGGAAAGAACTCCAACAACTAGACAGACCCGGCTACAAATAGCCAGAAAAGTTCTGTTGGAGGGGTTGGAAAACCTTGGTTCAAAACCCTTTCGTCGAGAAGAACTCTCACACACATAAGCTCTCTCGAGCCAAAGAAGCTAAGCGACTCGTTGTTCGTCGGGATTCAACAGTTCAACCGGAGCAGTTCTACACGTTCGACGGCAACGTCAACAAGTCGATACACGCGGAACACAAATACTTTCGTCCGACCGACCAAAGCCGTCACCATTTGTGCACACTCGTTCCAAAACTCATTTCGACATCAACTCGCCAGAAGCTGAAACTTCATCAATTTACACGGAGATCGAATCAGAGGAAGACTAGGAGATTGTACTCGCATTTTCCTGACTCTCAAATACAAATTGTAACACAAATATTCTGTCGCAAATCGAATTTACTCTCTCGATCGTGCCTCTTTGCGGACCGGCGGATTTTCGGTGAAACAGATTTGGCACACCCGATGGGACATCTCCTACCTCTCATCTCCTTCTCCGTAAAAAAAATAAAAAAATCAAACCTCAACCATGTCCAGCAACACCAACAACGACAACATTAACGACAACAACAACAAAGGCGAGCAAATTGCCAGTTCGATCTTTGCTCATCCGCGCCCTGCCGCGGGCGCAAGCTCGACTGCAGCAACATGAGCTCGCGGACCAGCGGCCACTCTTCCGGCCAACATCCGTGCTCCATCTCCTCCACCAGCCTATCGCCCAGTGACAAGGGCGTTGGCCAGAAGTTTGTCCACTTGAGAGGCTCCTTTCATGCTAGATGTGCGCCGTCTGAGTGCCGTCTACCAACCACAGGCTACTGCGGCCTCCACCAAAACGGTCGTCGCACCGGTCAGAATGATCCCAGAAGCAAATAACCCGACCTATCTGCCCGTCGATACCACATCACCGGTGTACAGTCTGGTGGTCAATCCAACTCAATCGCCACCCTCACGCAGGGACTTGATCGTGTCAACCATGGTCCGACGATATGAGCAACAAGGAGACGCAACCTCTTCCTCCGCAGCAGGAAGGAACCCAACATCGACTTCAGTTTTGGCAAGAACAACGGCAAGGGGCAAGTCGCCAATCGTGATGGTTTCTCACGATCTCCTGCCAGCACTGACCGTCGCAGCCAACAGGTCACCCGTGTCTCCCCCACGCCGATAGACGCCGACGGCCAGCTCGCCAGCATGGTCGCCAATTAAGTCGTCTCCACTTCGTTTTGAGACGGCAACTTCTCTCGCGGCTCCAACCGACAGAGTAGCCGCAATGGCCACCTTGGCCAAAAAAAATTGAGGAGCAACTTGCAGAAATGCAAGTTGTGGTAAAAGAATAAAGCGAGCAGTTGCGCATCAAAGACGCGCGGCTCGCAGCCTGCGACCTTCAAATCGCTAGGATACTAGAGCGATTGGAGATTGGCACACCTAACAACAACTCCGGCAACGTCTATCAAGAAGTCAATTGGAATCAGGTGACCACAAGCGCCACGGCCGTACCTCATTAGGAGGAACCCGCTACCGATGAGCAGCGGCCAACGACTCCCCTGACCATTCAAAAGTCACAAAACGAAGAGGAGTCGAACTCCCTTACCCTCGACACAGTGACTGAACTCATCAACCGCACCTTGCGAAACGGCTCCGGCGAAAGCAAGTTGGTGGCCTATCAAAAGCCATACATGCAGAGGATACAGAACATCCCCATGCCGTTCAGCTATCATCCGTTGAAGTTCCAGCAATTCAATGGCGACGGCCACCCAAAGCAGCACGTCGCTCATTTCATCGAGACCTGCAACAACGCCGGCACAGACGACGACCTGTTGGTCAAGCAATTCTGCCGATCCTTCAAAGGCAACGCCTTCGATTGGTATATTGAATTGTCGCAGGAATCAGTCGATAGCTGGGAACAACTCGAGCGAGAGTTCCTCAGCCGGTTTTGCAGTATCTGACGCACTGTGACTTTAGTCGAGATGGACAACCTCAAACAAAAGGAAGGCGAAAAAGTGATCGACTACATTAACCGATGGAGGAACCTGAGCCTCAATTGTAAAGAGAGCTCTAATTTATCCCTCAAAGCAGAAATTGAGATATGTTCTCGAGGGACGCGGTGGGAGCTACTGTTCTACATCCAGAGCAAGAAGCCAAAAGATTTCCAGGAGCTTACGACAGAAGCTCACAACATGGAAACTCTCATCGAGGAAAGAGGGTAAGACGTCATACCAATAGCCAACCCGCACAAAAAAGGAAAGGCTACCACCCAAGACACAAAGGAGAAAACAAAAGGCTCCTTCACAACATATGCTTTCGAACCAATCAAAGTCGGAAGCAAAACAAAGATGAACTTCGCTCCACGGCCACCCACCGAGGGCATCTACTGGAAACCATCGTTGGAGGAGAGGTAAGCAAAGACCTACGCCGACGCCGACGTTCCTATCATGCTTGAGCAACTACTCGAGAACAACTTGATCAAGTTGCCAGACATAAAAAGACCCGGCGATCTTGCGAAGTCAAAGGACCAGAACTTCTACAAGTACCACCGCCTGCTCGGCCACTTAACCGAGCAATGTTTCGTTCTAAAAGATCGAATCATGAATCTGGCGGCTCAAGGCTGCATCGAGATCGAAGGAGCGACATCGGCCAATGTCATTTCGATTCAAGCCGGGCCTAGTAGGCGAGCTAGACCCAGCAAACCTCCGACCGTGAGGAGGGAATATTGTCCCAAGTCTAGCCCACCAAACAAGCAGCACAACCACCAACCACCGGCTAAGGTCGCAACAAAATCGGCACCCTGCGAAGCATCTGCAACTAACGCAGAGGGGTGGATTCTGGTCTATCAGCGAAAGAAGCATGTTCAAGAAATCGAACCAGCGCCGGCAAACACCAAAACAAAGGCGAAGCGGCCAAACAAAAGAGTCGTGAAGCGCTAAAAGAAGGCTCCTAAGACCCACGTCCAAGGAGCAGACAAAAGAAAAAGAAGACCCGTCACACTGGCGAAATTCTTCTCAAAGGAATTCTTCACGCCACCATCGATGGTAGCGACATGCTCGGCAACTCCTCCCAAACAGGCCAGTCGGGAAGAAAAAGGCAAGCTACCAATAGTCGAGTGTGACGACCTGACTCCTCCATGCAGAAAAGAGGAAGAGGCATCTTCATCGCAGCAAGTGTCTCAACCAGAAGAGACACTCGTCGCCTCCTGCCCACCGTGCATTATGTTCCGAGAGAAGGATGCACAACTGGGGGCAAGAAGCCACAATTGGTCGCTATTCGTAACCGGCTACATAAAGGACCATTTTGTCAACCGCATTCTCAGCTCCGCGGTCAACATGTTGCTGATTCGAACGATGAAGAACATCGGCATTTCTGTCGGAGACCTTTCTGCAAACTCCTTGCTCATCCAAGGATTCAACCAAGAAAGCCAGCGCACGCTTGTCATGATACGGTTGAAGTTGCTCATTGGAGGCATGATGGCCGACTCGTCTTTTCAAGCAATCGACTCTAGGACTTCATACAACTTACTCCTAGGTCGACCATGGCTCCACGCCAACGGGGTCGGACCTTCGACGCTCCACCAGTGCTTCAAGTACTGGAAGGATGGCAAACAGAAGACGGTGTATGCCGACGAGAGTCCGTTCACCGAGGCCGAAGCTTCATTTGCCGACGCCAAGTTCTACCTAACGACAAGGCCGACCGTTAAAATGTCGTCCTGGCCAGGTCATGCACCCAATACCAAAATTGTCGTTATGCCAAAACAAATTCCAAAGAACAACTTGGCGCTGAAAGTCGCGCCGCCCAAACAATTGGCATACAACAACCAGGCGACCTCCTCGACGGCACCGGTGCCGACGAAGCGCAATGTGCCTATACTTAGGTACATTCCGCAGTCACAAAGAAAAGAGGGAAAAACCCCTCTCGTCGTTTGCCGCAACATCGAACCGACTCTATTCAAAGAAGGAGTCACTCTGCCTCTACCAAAGCTCAAGGACCGGAGTGTCATCAAAAAGTGCTCGATCCCCGAATGTCTGCCAATGACCAGTACAACGAAAGGTTTCGACCCGAATGCTTACCGCCTGAAGGCCAAAGCAGGGGGCAACCTTTCTAAAGATCAATTGCACGAGAAGTTAGGAAAAATGTGAGCGACAAAAAAAAAAGAAGTCGCGGAAAGAAAAGGAGAAATGAAGAAACAAAAAAAAGAGAGAGGGCAACCGTCCAAGAGTACAACGCCTCTCTTGATAGTTCGGCCAACAAACCGAACTCAAAAAAAAGGAGGGGAAGAAGAAGCAACTCTCGGCCGCATAATTATGCCGCACCACAGCCCATTGACGAGCGGCAGACTGTGCACCAATTGGTTGCGAAACAAGGCTCTTTGCAGAGAGACCAACAACTTGACAAAGGAGGTCGACTTCGTCGCAACACCGCCTGCACTGGCATGCCACGGAGCAACCAACAAGACGCAACCCAAAGTCCGAGACGAATCGACACAAAGAGCACAAAATCGAACAAAATTCGAGTTCGACAGAAGAGGAGTTCGATTACCGGGTCTAACCCCGTCGCAACACCGCCGCACCAGCAAGCTATAGAAAAAGATCGCAACTCTTCACAAAGCAGATAGAAAGACAATCCAACCAGTAATCTGAATTCGTCAAAGGAAGAATTCGGAGAAGAAAAGCATGTCTGAATCCGCTGCACCACTGCCTGCACCGACGAGTGGCGGATAGGACATCAACTCACGAAGGATCGACAAAAAGAAATCGCGGCGAATTCATCCAATCTAGTCTGGCGACCAAATCAGACTCAAAAAAAAACACATGCCGGTTCTCCGCCAATCGGCAGAGAAAGAATTGTACGTGGAGAGGAGTTCGAAAATACAAATTGTTCAACTCCATCGCAGCACTGCCGCATCAGCGAGCTATGGAAAGGACCGACTCTTCAAAAACTTGGCCAGCAAGCCGAGTTCGACCATGAGACTTCTAAATTCAAATTGGCCCTACATTTGCCGCACCATCGCCCTCGGCGAATCGCAGAACGTGTGCTAATTCGTCGCAAAACAAGTCTTCCTGAGGAACGACCAGAAGCTACTGAACCAGACGCAGCCAACACAAAAATGCAGCGCCCGGCGAGCCGAGCCGAGTGCTGTACAAAAGCTCCGCGCCTGGCGACCGAGCCGGACGCGACCGAAGAAAAATTACAGCACTCGGCGACCGAGCCGAGAGCTGCACAAAAACTCTACGCCAGCTACCAATCCGGACGCGACCGAAGAAAAATTACAGCACTCGGTGACCGAGCCAGACGCATCCAAATCGAAAAACCAGCACCCGACGATCGAGCCCGATGCTACACAACAAATTCTAGCACCTGACAACCGAGCCGGCTGCGACCAAAACAGAAGCACTGCGCCCGATGACTAAGCCGAGCGCAGTCCAAAAGCTTCGCGCCTGGCGACCGAGCCAAACGCAATAAAAAACATTGTGCTCGGCGAGCGAGCTGAGCGCAGTTCAAAAGCTCTGCGCCGGCGATCAAGCCGGACGTGATCAATTCAAAAACATTGTGCCCGGCGACCGAGCCGAGCACAGTTCAAAAGCACTGCGCACGGCGACCAAGCCGGACACGATCATAACAAAGACACTATGCCCGGCGACCGAGCCGAGCACAGTTGAAAAGCTTAGCGCCCGGCAACAGAGCCGGAGAGGACCAAATCTCCAAATTCAACACCCAGCGACCGAGCCGGGTGCTGTACTTCAAATTCCTGTGACCGGTGATTGAGCCAGACGCAACCAATCGGAGCCAGGTACCTAACTCCTCTCCAAATAAAAAAATAGCAAGCGACAAAAAGAAACAGTCGCACACAAAAAATTGCGAGCGACAAAAAAAAAGCAGTCGCACACAAAAAAAAAATTTTGTGAGTGACAAAAAGAAGCAGTCGCAGAAAAATTGTCGGCGACCCAGCCAAGATCACGCAACTAAATCAAAGAACTCTCGCCCGGTGACCAAGCCGAACCCAACCACAACATTCGGCGACCAAGTCGAGCGCAGTACAAAAATTCAACGCCCGACGATCGAGTCGGAAGCAGTTGAAACACAACTCCAGTGCCCGGCGACCGAGCCGAACACAGCCGAAACACAACTTCAGCGCCCGACGACCGAGCCGAACGCAGCCAAAACACAACTTCAGACCAAGCCGGGCGCAATTGACTGAAATTCAGCCCCCCAGCAACCGAGCCGGACAAAACTAACACAAAAATCAGCACCCAGTGACCAAGCCGACTGCGACCATACAGAAACTCGCACCCGGCGACCGAGCCAGATGCGACAACAGCACCCGGTGACCAAGCAGGATGCGACAGACATAAATCCAACACTCTAGCGACTCAGCCGAGCTCACTCGAAATAAAAAAACTCAGTGCCCGGTGACCGAGTCGAGCGTAAAACATAAGTCGCATGCCCGGCGACCAAATCGGACGCGACCAAAATCGAGAACTGCACTCCCGGCGACTGAGCCGGAAGCAACTGAAGAAAATTCGCAGCACCCGGCGACCAAGCCGGGCACAGCATACAGAATTTCAGCTTCCTGGCGACCCAGCCGGGCTCAGACAAACAAAACTTTTGCGTCCGATGACTGAGTCGAACGCGAAACAAAAGGCCCGCGCCCGGCGACCAAGGCGGACGCGACCAAAACAGAACGGCATCACCTAGCGACCAAGCCGGGTGGGACCCAAATCAATTTCAGCACCTGGAGACAAAGCCAGGTGCGACACAACATCACCATGTTTGGTTTTTGGATCAAACGACGCACAAAAGATTGTCAGCCTGTCACACTGACAAATTGACAGACACCTGGAGAGTGAAAGAAGAGACAATTCGAGAGAGACAGAAAAAAGAGCAGAAAACAAAGAGAAAATGGGAGGGAAAACAAAATAAAAATCATGAAAGAAAAAGAGAGAGAGGGAGAGGTTGAAAATGAGAGAAGAGAAAAAGACGAAGAAAGAGGGAGGAAGAGAAGAAGAAAGAAAAGAGAGTGGGACCCCGGCAGACTCGAATTCAGCTAGAGACTACCGGGAGGAAAGAAATCTTTTACAGTACCTCTAAATTTCGGATCGTGAAGAGTTTCTGACGCAAGCCGGGGCTCGAAGAAGACTGCAAACCCAAAATCGCAGACAGAAGGCAGTCAAGTCGCAGAATCTCCCAAACCCAAATCGCAGACAGACAAGAAGTAGCAAATTCGTAGTCAGCCAAATTCGCAGACAAAGCCAAATTCGTAGTCTCCCAAATCACTGGCAGTCTCCCAAACCCAAATCGCAGAACAGGCAATAAGTCGCAGATCGCAGTCACCTCGGGAATACTTAAATTCGCAGAAGAAGGAGGGTGGGACCCACGTTCCTTCATCTCAATTCTCCTGCGATCTGCTCTGAAGCCACACTGTCAACGAGGGACATAAAGCTATTTTCGACGAAACAAGTTGGGAGAAACATCCCAACTCGCCGGGAGGCTCAACTCGACCAGGGCGCGACCCACTGCGCTCACCCTAGCATGCGTTCTATCCCCGGTGCGTCAATTAAGATCACAAAAAGTACTTTGGTTCATCAAAGAATCAGCTCAACTCGAATTCGGCTTCCCGAGCCTTATTCGGGTGTGCACTCCTTCCTCGGCACGATGACCAAGCTGCCAAAACTGTACTTGTCTCCGGCGCGATACACACAAAGTCGCCGAAATGGAACGAAGTCGCCAAAATTCATCGCAATTGCCAAGAGGATCAGCCAATTGGCCAGTTCTCTCCAAAACGCAACTCGTCAAAGGCATTCTCATATCTCGTCGAGAGGACAGCCAAACTGGAGCGAAACTACTGCACTTCACTCTAGTGCGTGCCTTCCTCTCGACGAGATGCTCGCATCACGACCAAGTTCACTCTTCCCTCTGGCGTGTGACCAATCCAACTAAAGTAGACTACGGCCAGTCACTCAGTCGACTTCAACTCGTTGCCAACGTTCAACACTCCTGCTCAGGTACTCATCATCTCTCTATATACTGTACATATTACATATGTATGTGTATACAAAAAAAAAGTGAAAACCAAAAAAGCAAACAGCTCTAAAACAGCAAGAGAGCCAAAAAAAATTGAAAAAAAAAAAAAATACACATACAAGATACCAGCGTACAGAAATATACACTGTCCTAAAAGAGTAAGAGGACAGAAAGGAATACATACACGAAAAGATAAATGACCCTAAAAGAGTAAGAGAGTCGACAAAAAAAAGTGTTGAGTGTGTTGCGTTTGTGTTTCACATTTGAAACTTGTTCGTTCTCTCTGAACGATCAAGAATCAATGGGGGCAATCTGTATGCACCAAAATGTGAACGGCCCAATTCCGACGAGCCCAAACGCCCATCAATCCAGGAAACGATTATTGTGGGTAGGCTCTGTCGATTTTCAAAGTCACTCATTGCAGCCCATTCGCGTCGCTGTGTCATCAGTACAGTCGTCGCCCCCGTCAGCAATAAACTGCCGAGTCAGCACCAGTAAGCAACCAAGCCATGAGTCAGCTTCTTCAACGGTTAAACAACCAAGCTTGGCCACCAACCGAAGAAGCCAAGAAAAAAAACAAGTGTGATCCTCATTCAAGGGATCCAACAGAGGAACTCCCCGATCTTCCTCCCATCTCAACAACAATAGTAAAAAGGGAATCACGATCCTCATTCCAAGGAAATAACTCCAACAACTAGACAGACTCGGCTACAAATATCCAGAAAAGTTCTGTCAGAGGGGTTGGAAAACCTTGGTTCGAAAGCCTTTTGTCGAGAAGAACTCTCACACACAGAAGCTCTCTCGAGCCAAAGAAGCTAAGCGACTCGCAGTTCATCGGGATTCAATAGTTCAATCGGAGCAGCTCTACACGTTTGCCGGCAACGTCAATAAGTCGATACACGCGGAACACAAATACTTCCGTCCAACCGACCAAAGTCATCATCGTTCGTGCACACTCGTTCCAGAACTCATTTTGACGTCAACTCTCCAGAAGCCGAAACTTCATCAATTTACACGGAGATCGAATCAGAGGAAGACTAGGAGATTGTAATCGCATTTTTCTGACTCTCAAATACAAATTGTAACACAAATATTCTGTCGCAAATCGAATTTACTCTCTTGGTCGCGCCTCTTCGCGAATCGGTGGATTTTCGATGAAACAATATAATACTCAAACCCGGACCTGATCGGATCCTTTATTGTATAAACCTGACCCGATTAAAACTCAATGGGTTTTCGTAAAATCTGAAAAAACATGAAAAGAGTAACAAAAAATAACAAAAAAAAAATTACAAAATTATTTAAATAAAAAAGTTAACATAGCAGTTTAAACCCTCGAGTCGGGTTCTGGTTTTTTGGGTAAACCCAAATCCAACCCAAGGGTTTGATTTGGAAATCCATACCCAGTTTTTTCGGGCCAGGTCGCGTAAGGTTACCCCAAAAACCCAACCCGATGCCCACCCCTAGATTGGGTCGATTTGAGCGAAAAACCTCCGGGTTCTGTGGGTCGGATCCATTTGGGTTTGAAGCAGGTCATTTTACAGTGTTAGGTGTTAGGTTTCGAGTTTTGCTTGCTGGGTCAAGTTCGAGTTTTGAGAAACCCAATACAAATCCAACCCATGTCCACCCATATGTTTACTTCAGCTTCTATTCAAAAGATGTGGCGCCAACAAACATAAATACACGTTTCAAGAATTAATTAATATGTGATGGGAATAAGAAAGTCTGTAAATCACAACAATCATCTCTTACATGATCGACATATTAATTTAGTTAAACATTTAAGAGTTAATTAAAAATAAACTGCTGTTGTCTTTTCTAATATATACATATATAGTACCACAACACATGAAACTTGTTATATTAGAATAACATGTCACAATCATATATACGTATAACTAAACATATGATCAAAGTATAGCGCGAAAATATCGAGAGACATAACAAACAAGTTCATTCAAGAAATTAAGTGTGACTAGTGATTATAAGATTTCTATGTTTATCGTGATGTAGTTCACTTATAACCACGGTTTTATGTTTGAAATAAGAGAAAATGATGATTCATGACGATTATGTAATGCCTTATTCACATGTTCGACCCTATTATATTTTATTTAAGGTTATTAAATTAATATGTTAGTCTTTAATAAAAAACTATGTTAGGAGCACTCAGTTAACATGTTAATTACCCCAGTTAATATACTTGTTTTCAGCAGATCCGGAGCCGTCTATATATATATATATATATATATATATATATATATATATATATATATATAATCGGTTATTAAGTCCCGTTCATAAACCAGTGCTTTCAAACCTGCAGACTATTGACCTGAACGCCATAGAGACAAATATGTTATTTCCGTTAATTCGTCCTCCTAATTAATCGTAACTTGCAAATAATAAAACTTTGATATTAGTTTCATCAATTCTTCGATTCCATTGCTGCACGTCTCAATGGAGATGGGCAAGTCAATGGAATTGAAAAATGAATATCATTTAGTAAGGAAATTAGATGGTAAGCGAGAGCAGGTGGGAGACATGACACATGCATATCACTCATTTGTGATTTATATATCATGGAAGACTGATAAGCCCGGAGAAAGAAATGCAGAAATATTATTGAATAGTAAGATAATCGAGGATTAGTCTAACCTTATCTGGGATTTCCTTGTTGATTACAAAGAATACAAGTAGAGAAAGGAAAAGAGCTAATATATTAACCACCAAAATAATGGCCTAACATGTTGACATAGATTAATGAATAGCACAAAGATAATTTCTTTTTTTTTTTTAAAATGGCGAATACATTTGGTTATACTCCCAATTACAATTTTACTCCCAATGTTGTGCGGGTGATACGAACCCAAGACCTCCCCCACAGCTAACTACCCCCATGAGACCACCTGAGCTATTAGTTAGAGAAGGCAAAGAACCTTGTATCATAGAAGTTCGACAAATGTTTCTAATTTTGGCTAGTCATTTTGGGTATATCATAAACAAAGTAAAAAAACTAGACCTCTAACGCATCTTTACAAGATATACCCCGGAAATATTAATTTTTCGTGAATTATTATAAAACTAATCTCTAATACTCTCCCTCACGTGTATTAGTATGCATCGTATCAAAGTGGGTAAAGGACGAACGAAATTTATTATCCTGTAAAATCAGTCTACATCTTGTCTTGCGCTGTAATGGTGGAAGTGAATGTGATTTAATTTAATGGTGGACCTTCCGTGTTAATGTTAATAAAGGAGGAGACAGACAGACAATGGAGACTTAATTGCGTACATACCCAAAACTAACAATCTAAACAAGAGTCGTTAATTATATTACACCAACCACCGCCGTTTAATTATGATATTCCCACTTGAAATATTGTTTATGTTAATCAAAGTCTGTTCATGTAAAATAAGAAGAATTAAGGATCTTCGACTTCTTCAACAAAAGTGGGATTTTATTTTTATTTTATTTTTTTTTTTATTTTTATTTTTAGAGAGGCCAAAATAGGAGTCAAGCAGTTCAAATCAGGTCGTGGGTACGAGCTGAGAAAGAAGAAGAGTATAAGTATATATGAAGCCATGCCCGAGTGGTAGAATCAATCACCAGCTGCGAGCAGTTCTGTCATCAAAAGAAGAAAAGGAAGAAACCCATTTTTTCTGGTACTCGAGGAAGATGAGGGAGGAGGAGACAGCCATGGCGGCAGCTAAGAGCAAAATTCTCATCTTCGGTGCAACTGGGTATCTGGGAAAATACATGGTGAAGGCGAGCAGAGCATTGGGGCACCCCACATCTGTTTATGTGAGACCCATCACTCCCTCTAAGGCCGAGCTCGTCCATGAATTTGAATCCATGGAAGTTGAGGTGTTTCAGGTACGTATCAATACCATGCATGCATCTCTCACTGTTTCGGGAAGAAAAAAAAAAAAAAAAAAAAGGGATATGCAGGCTTAAGGCTCTCTTTTCTCTTCACCTTATCGCCAAACTAGAATTAAAGGAAAAAAAAATAGCGGATATGCAGGCTTAAGGCTCTCTTTTTTCTTCACCTTATCGCCAAACAAGAATTAAAGGAAAAAAAAAAAAAAAAACTGAGGCTCTGATTAGTTGAAATGGTTCTCTCCGGATTCTAATCCTGTTTGCAACAGAGAAAGTAGCAGGACGTGATTTTCTATTCTATATGAAGAATTAATGCAACCATTACTGATATTTCTTCAAGCTTTCAACTGTTATTTCTTTCTTACTGCAATGGCCGAATATATATATATATATATATATATATATATATATATACATGAACAGGGTCATCTGGATGAGCACGAGAAGCTGGTCTCCGTGATCAAACAAGTAGACGTGGTGATCTCTGCCTTGGCAGTTCCGCAACATCTCGATCAACTCAAGATCATCGATGCCATCAAAGAAGCCAGTAACATCAAGGTATATAATCATAAACATGCATCAACGTCTCTTCTCTCTCTGTAACGATACTCTGTTTCAACCCTGTACATTTTTTTTTTTTTTTTCTGAAACAGAGGTTTGTCCCTTCCGAATACGGCAACGAAGTGGATAGAATACACGCGCTTCCGCCATTCGAAAGGCTGTTAGAGAACAAGAGGAAGGTGAGGCGTGCAACGGAAGCAGCTGGGATTCCTTACACTTTCGTCTCCGCCAATTCCTTCTCCGCTTACTTCGTCGATTTCATTCTCCACCCCCATGAGAAGAAGGAAGAGGTCACCATCTTCGGCGACGGCAAAGCCAAGGGTAACTAATTAATACTGCAAAAGAAAAAAAAAAAGAACCCATTAATCAGATTTCAGGATTAATTACGTATATCCTGAATTTTTGGCTGCCTGATCAGCTGTACTGAATTACGAAGAAGACGTAGCAGCTTACACTGTAATGGCGGCCAACGATCCCCGAACTCTGAACCGGCTCATTATCTACAGGCCACCGGGCAACATCGTGACCCAGCTCGACCTGGTGAGCTCATGGGAGAAGAAAACAGGGAGGACCCTCAACAAAACCCATATCCCCGAAGAAGAAATCATCAAGCTTTCCGAAAGTAAGATCACCCACGACCCATCTGTTTAGAGATTAGTCACATATAAATTAATAACGAGTAAAAAGAATTCTGGTTTATAAGTTGGTACGAGGACTGTTTATCACTTCGATATTCTCGTTCTTGCAGCTCTGCCTCATCCGGATAACATCCCTCTCGCGGTTATTCACAACATATTCGTAAAAGGGGATCAGATGAGCTTCGATCTGGGAGAGGACGACTTGGAAGCTTCGGCGCTGTACCCAGATTACGATTACACCTCCGTCGATCGTCTCCTGGATATCTGCACCGTTAAACCTCCCCAAACGAAGCTTGCCGCGTTCGCCTGATCAACCCAAATTGTCCATTATGTTTCTCCGGGTCAAATAAGCGTTTGCCGCCCTTGTTTCTTAATTAATACTGATTGCGTCTGCATGCCGAACAAGACGACGACTGCTCTCTTTTTTTTTTTTTTTTTTTTTTTTTTTTTTGTCCTTTGCTTTATTGGTTTGATTCGGAGTTTGCTGTTGTTGCATAATACTGTTGTTAGTTCTGGGTTACATTTGTAATGAATCTTGAATGATATTTGCTGGAGGGCTAATAAATGTTAAAATATTATTAAATACAATAAAAAATTTAATGTACTTAAATATAATTTTGATAATTTTGAATATTATATGGCTATTAATGTGATGATAGAGTTGACCTGGGTTGTTCTTAAAATACGATCTAGTTATTTATATTACTATTGATGTTGGCATGTTGCTATTGTAATTAGGAGTAAAAATGTATTAGCCATTTTTTAAAAAATTATTATTAATATTACTGAATTAATAACAATCCTCTTCTTCTAGAAAGTGCTGCAAGCAATCCCATACTAGTATCACAGGCTTTTCCTGGAGACCAATTTTTCACCAGCAATGGAACCGTGATACATTTCTATGGCGTTTAATCAGGCCAAAAAATACCCAGACACACGGACATGTTCTTTAGTAAACACTGAATAGTAATTCAGACTTCAGAGGGAACTCTCCACACTCAGGTCATCACAACATTCTATGCCAGAAATCTTTAAAAAAATGTACATGTTCGTGTTCGATCGTCAAGCACATAATGCAGAGAATCAATTGGAAGGTCAACATTACTTGAAAAAAGGGTACATCATTCAATCAACATTGCAGAGCTTTCTCTTGCACACGATCTTGTTTCTTCCGATTGAAATAGGAGCAGAGTCGTTGGTATTCCAAGATAGCCCAAACCAGGTGCCTGAGTGAGATCTCCGGCCAAAGAACATCCGGGGCAAGCAAGACACAGAAGCTACTCTGCCACAGAAGGAAATTACTCAACCGAGTTGCACCTGAAGTTCGCACCAAGATGGCAGGGTCCGGACACCCAGCCGTGTACATGTGCTTCTCCAAATCACCCAGTTCAATTACTGAATCAAGATTCACCGAGCTCTTCCCCTGAATTTCACCCAGTTTTTCTTTACACGATTCCTGAACTGCATGAATGATTTCGTCAGTGGTGGAGTAGGCCACGCAGATACAGAGCACTGCTTCTGAATTCCCACAAGTTGCTGCAACGATTTTCTCAACTGCTTCCCTGACAGGACTGCTCAAGAGGTCCAGATTACCAAAGAAGTTGATTTTGATCCCATAACGTGTTAGAATGGTGTTTTGTTTCAGTAACGCCTCGATTTTCTCCAGCATTAGATCCATGATAAGTTGGACTTCGTCGGGATTTCTCTTGAAATTGTCCACGCTGAATGCATAAACTGTAACGTACTTCACACCCAGTTCGTAGCAGTACTGGAGGACTGACATGAGAGCTAGAAAACCCACCTGGTGTCCCTTCCCCGGATTCAGATTCCAGTACCGGGCAAACCTTCGGTTACCGTCCATTATAAATGCAATGTGTTGTGGGATGGGACCGAATGAGAGCACCTGAAAGACGTAACGCCGGAAGATCTCATACGCATATGCAAAAAACTTGGACAAAGTTTCTATCTCCATTTTGCAGACCTACATGAGCAAGCCAAAATTTTCCTTCTTTCAGAACTTTCAACAAGCAAGAAACTGACATACCAAAAGGCTGGACAAGAAGAGAGAATTTGTAGGATCTTTTAGCATCCGGAGTGTTTATCCATGTGCATATAATAAAATTTCGAGAAAATGGAAATCACCAGTCGTCTAGATCAGCAAGAAGATGAAATTTTACCTTCTTGATCTGAATTTTTACAGAGAGTTCAAGAGCGCCTCAAGCCAGTACGAAGATGCAAAAGGATGAGAGCAATGATCTAGGCACATCCTTCAATGCTCTTTGGGTTATACTTGCTGGACTCAGAAATTGCCTTTCCCACCTTTGCCTGAGAATAGCTCTTCTGGGGTGCTCTGCATCAGGTAAAACACAAAGAGTGAGAACCGAGAACTGATCACCAGTTAGCCCCCTATATGTAACAGCTTTTCACATAAATTTCGTGAAGCCCAGAAACTCTGAAGCTCACTTTTCTGGTGTGCGTTGTCTTTGGATCAGTCTTAATAAAATAATGTTCAGTTGATGAGAAGAAATTACACAAGATGCTGCACAATATGATTCCTTCTAAAGAAATTAGACCGAGGAAAGTGAAATGTTGCAGTTGCTAACATAACCAAACAAAACCACCATGGAAACATACTATTCAGAACCCTGTAACTGCTGTAATTCTCAAGTGGCAATGACTTCTCACAAACCCAAAAAGGATGGAAGACAAAAGCACTGAAATGTTGTAGTTCTTGCCACATTGTTTTTAAACAACCGGACACAGTAAGTGACAGCAATTCCCTAGACAGAGGTCAGAAAAATTTCCGGCCACAGTAGCCGCCTCCGATGGTAAGGAATATGATTTAAAGTGGGTAACGAGATATTTCAAACGTCACAGAGAAAAATGGAGGATTCGTTCCTATACACCCCTTTGTTTTTTTTTAAGAAAAATAATTTATTTTAATTAAAATATATAAAATTAATTAAATTACGAAAAAGAGGGTATCATGATACTGAGATGAGTCTCCTCTAGAACTTGGGAATCCGCCAGTGAATTGACCAATCTAGGAATACCATTCACAAATACATAAAAATGCTAGAGAATCCTTTTCACCCCAGGAGATAAATACCCAAGTTCCAATTGCAGGGACGCTTTGCAGACCCTGGTAATCAAAATTGACAAAGCAACTACAGGAACTGCTCTCATCAAGGTTTCTTCACTGCTGGGATTAGCATATACACTATAAATAGTTAACAAGTAACATGCAAAGCAACTCTGTACACGGTATGAACATGGTGGTGAAATTTCCAAATAATGCTTGGGAGGGAGAGCTTGCTCCCCTGCTTCTTTGCTTGAAGGAATAAAGTCGGTGGCCTCTTCTCAGTATGGAACTGACTCTACTCACTCTTCTTCAAGTCCTCCCCTGCCGATATGCTGCTGCCCCTGCAGAAAAGCTTCAGTTATTAGAGAAGAAACTCAGAAATTATCACCAGTGACAAAGTTCAGTGTCGTTTCAACAAAGAGAAAAGGAGACTTTTTTTTCAAAGAAATTACACAGCTTGAATATGATTAACATACAATACTACCAACTCCTACGTGTCAGCAATCCTGAATATTCATCAATGAAGTGCCAGTTGTTTTAAAATGAATTGTAGGAAGAGAAATTGTTGTCTACAGAGAAATATTCATGAATTTTAATATTTGTGGAAATTTTCAGGAGAATAATAAGTTTTCTTGAAAAATTCTAACAGTTAAGAAACTGAATAATAAGCAAATCTTTATAGTGGAAATGATTAAAAAGGAAAAGATAGACAAAATTTCTCTTAATAACATTGAGCTCTTATCATAACATTATTCCATATCTCATCTTCAGTTATCTTTTCCCAAAAGTGACCCAGTTCTACATCTGATCTTCAGTTATCTTTTCAGAAAGTGACCCAACTCACTTCCCCTCAGACCACACCAAACAAATATTCAGGATTCCAGCTCATACCACTAAATATAGAGTAAGAATATTTAAGCAATCACCTGCATGGTATGTCTACATGAACATATGCTTGACTTTCATAAAGAATGCCACTACTTTATATCTCAATTAGAAAATATTGCCAATTGGATAAGCAAATGTTATGACATACACCTCACAAGAACATTCAAATATAACAGGAATAAGCTTAATATCTTTACAATGAAGAAAGGGTGAAATTTCCATCTTCCAAACAGATGCAGATGTTTTTACTCGGAATCATTCAAATAAATGGAAACTATTACAGTGAATGTTCTTGAAATAACTTAGATTACTAATAGTTCTCCACAGAGGTTATCCAAACCAAAAAATCTTAGGTTAAAGGCTAAAACTATTGATAGGATTAAACAAAGCAGCCAACAAACATTTCAAATTCCTCAAAAACAAAAAACAAACAAACATTTCAAATTGAACTAAAGCGCTATGTTCATCCTGCAGTATGCTAGATGCCCTTCTTTCCCCTCCCTTAATATCAAACAGTGCTAATAGAATACCCGACAACAAACAAGCCTGTACAGGAAATATGATGCATTCTTTATGAGAACACTTATGTACAAATCCCTGAATCCAATATTCACCCTACGTGCCACAAGAAACTTGGGCCCTGCTCAAACTACTCATTTACATCACATCAAATTCTTCAATCCCTGTTTCGCCCAAGCATAACTTGTCGAAAGGCAAAACAAAAACATCTATCCATTTACTTGGTCCACAAACACGTTGAGCTAAAAAACGGTGCCACAAAAGATAGAAATGCACAGATGTCTAAGCATAACAAAATGAAGCATTCTCTTTAATATGCCTCTGGAACAGGCTAACGGAATCATATCAGAATTGACTTCGAGAAATTAAGGACCATCAGTTTATATTTGAGAATCCCAAACTAATGAACATAACAAGAACATCAAATTTTGAAGACAAGGCACATCTATAGACAGTCAACTTGTTGCATTAAAACAATTAAAACCATACACAAAGACATAATTATCAAAAAAGAAAAAAATCAAAGTTTCACGTTTTCAATTATGTCAAGAAAGCCATAAATCGCAATCTTCTAAAATCCATCAGATGAATAAATTACATGAGCTGGAAAGACAAAGAATTCAGGACACTACCCAAAAAAAAGGGCCTCCTTTTGGGCGTGAAAGAGTCATTTCTATTCATGAACAAACGCAGAATCAAAGAGTAGATTAAATTCATAAACGAAACCCATAAAAAGCTATAAAATGGTATACCCGGAAATCGAATTTTGAGTAAATTTATAGTAGCGAGAGTAGAGGCCCGTTTCAGATTTCGGCCGCTTTGGCTTCTTGCGAAGCCCGCAGATTTCCTGGACGATAGGTACGTGAACAAGAACTAGCTTCCACGCCAAAAACCAACCTGTATCCAGAAGAAAGAAACTTGATCCAAAATAGCAAAAATACGTTAACAAACCAAACTCTTTAAGATTTACATAGAAACAAACGGAGCGGCACTCAACAAATTCGAAGAAATCAACACATCTCCAAACTGAAAAGACATAAATCTGACGCACCCAAGAAGATAAAAGAGAAGACGAACACGACGGCGATCGCCGGACGCAGGAAATAAATACCAAAAGAATCCCAAAACGATCTATCCGATTCCAAAAAAGCCATGGAAAGAAGAGAAAGGAAATCCAGGACTCGGTACTCCTTCCCTGAGGAAGAAGAAGAAGAAGATTATAGCAAAGTCGAAAGGATTAGTAAAAAACTAATTTAGCTACACGTGCGCTTTACATCCGTCGCTCTCTAGTCTCTCCTCACATGAATCCACGCTTTCAGCCGTTGGATCTAGTTCAGCGAAGCGTCCCCTTTTATCCGCGAGTTCCGGTAGCACGCTTCCCTCTCCGCCTTTGTCATTTCCCCCCCTAGAATCAATCACAGCTTCATTTCCTCTTCTCCCTCAAAAACCGTGTAGATTTTCTTCAGGTTTTAGCATCTAATCGTCCTCCACTACAGTCCTGAAGAGCACGGATTCCAAAGAACTGTCTGAATCTGATGGCCGCACTCGATAAGAAAAAATATCAAAATCAAAATCCCTTTTCCCAGTTTCTCGGTTTCTCCCTCCAACACTCAACACTCAACACTCGACACTCGACATTCAACACTCAACACTCGACACTCAACACTCGACACTCAACACTCAACACTCAACAAACGAAACGATCAGTACTCAGCTGCTCACTACTCAGTAGAGGAGTAGATAAATAAAAGAAATGGCAAATTTTGAACGAGGCTCTGGGCCTCTGACATCGAGGAGAGCAGCGAATTACTCGGGAGCAATTATTTGGAAGAGTACGTCCCCACCCCATTTCACGAGGACGGTTTCAGACTTTCAGTCCTTCAGATTTCGGAACCTCTCTGAAGTCTCTGAACCACTCTGTTTTTATTTTTCTTATGCAACGGGACGAGAGATCGAAGCCATGATTTTTGATGATGAAAGAGAGGAAGCTTTCAACGCATAACGCCAAGGACTTGCTATGGTGATCGTTTACCGTCTGATCCTCCCGAGATCACGAGAGTGATTGCTACCCAGTTAAGAATTAAGATAATGGTGCTGACGCTGAGCGGATCTTGTACTGTGAGATGCTCGCGAGAAGTGAGAAATTTTTACCAGAGGAGTCGACCTGAAAGATCCTCACTTTCCAGGTAAATGAGTTGGAACCCTACTAATATGGGTGGTTTCTTCTTGCTTGCTGGATCATTTATTCTTTCTTGTTCTGTAGTTTGTGTGTTGCTTAGAGAAATGGCTCTGGGGAATCAGATTGGATTGTTGTAAATCGGGAAGCTAAAGGAAAACGTCTTTTACTGTGTATATTTTTGTGGCTGCCCATCAGATGCTCGCGCCATGTTCAAAAAGAAAAGCTTCTGATGGACATCTGACCGTAGGAGCTTTCCAGATTGTCATTCCGGTTCACTGTAATTTTTAATGAGGGGGAGGAGGAGGAAGCTGTACAGAAGTGCTGTGCTGGTGCTCCTATTTATGAGACGAAACCAGGAATTGAAGGCCAAAACATTGAGATTAGCACTGTATAAACAAGTAGGTTTTCCACTTTCTAAGCAGTTATAACTTATAAAGGCCAAAATCAAAAAGGGTAGAGAGCCCTGGAGACATAAAACTTTTTCTTTTTGTTTTCCAAGAGGAAAGACAGAAAAGTTTTGATAAGATCATAAGATTCATAATTATAACTCTTCTTTTTCTGATAAAAGAAGTCTGTACATGGTCTAGTAGGGATTGATTCCCCGTGACTTGGCTGTTCACTTGCATCATCTTTTTGTCTCTTCTTTCCCCCACCCTCTTTTCCTCCTCTGTTTATATCATCATAACATTGTTTCGTTCCGCCATTGTTAGGCTCCAAAGGAGGAAGCAGCTCAGTCCGGGAGAGAGAGAGAGAGGAGACTCAGAGGAAAAGAAGATGGTGGGTTCTGGCTACGATATGAGTGGGTCCTTTCTCCGGCAGCTTAGCGGCAAGGACAGTTTGAACTCATCGAAAAGATGGAACAGGAAGAAGGGTCCGGAGAGCAGCTTGAGACAGATGGAAGGAGTGAATGTGGGTGAGAAAGGAATGCTGTTGAGGAAGCGAGTGATTGCAGTGATAGATCAGTCTTCGAGTGCTAAGCATGCCATGATGTGGGCTTTAACTCATGTGGCTAACAAAGGAGATCTACTCACTCTGCTTCAGATCATCCCTCCCCACAAAGGCCAGCAGAAGCCCCTTTACACAGAGTCTTCCCCTCATCTTGCAAACTCACTTGGATCCCTTTGCAAGGCTTGCAGACCAGAGGTACTGTCATCTGAATCCAAGCGTACAACTTCAGTGTGCTCACCATTTTACTAATTTTACTTTTAAGTTGGTGCTCCCTTAAAACTTTAAAAGTCTTTTTTTTTCCTGGTAGACACCTTAAGATGGCATATCGTTTGATTACTCATGAAAAAGGCTTGCTTTCTGTAGTTTTTGATCTTTGATCATTTGTTAAATTTCTTCTTTCGCACTCGTAGATGCTCGTGATTGTTATCCTGTTTAGCTTTTACCATTCTCTGAGATTTCTATTCTTGGTCCTTCCTGGGTTTTGATTTCCCACTTTTGGGCACCCACCAGGTAGAAGTTGAAGCTTTGGTCATACAAGGGCCGAAGGTAGGCACAGTACTCAGCCAAGTGAAGAAGCTCGAAGCGTCCGTTCTGGTCTTGGGACAGAAGAAGCCATCTCCTTTCAATTGGTAAAAATGCTTCCATCTCCTTCTGATCTAGCATCTCCTGACTCGTCTTTCATCCATCTGTGGACTTTTCGGTTGACACGTTCCTTTTTCTGGGTTCTGCTTTGGATTTGCAGCTTGATCAGGAGCAAGAGTGAAGAATTTGTGGAGCAGTGCGTCAACCACGCCGAGTGCCTGACAATGGCCGTGAGGAAGCAAACCGAGGGGCTTGGTGGGTACCTCATCAGCACGCAATGGCAGAAAAATTTCTGGCTTCTGGCCTAGAGACTTACGAAGCTGAATCTTTCGTAAATAATGGAGAATGGCGCTAACCCTTGTAAGAAATGAACAGAACTGTGACAGTAAGAAGATGATCACTTCCTGTGTAACCTTTATGTAACCCTTGTACGATCTTTCACTCATTCACTAATCTAGCAGTTAAATTAGATCGGAACCCTCTTTGAGTCTTCGGAGTTACTGTTCTATTTCACTGTACCACGTGATTTAACTGAGCTTTACATGTCTAGCATTGATCATAGGTCACGTCTGACGTGACTTATCTTAACTAGCAATCCACCAGTGGAAAAGACAGGTTTTGGCTTTCATCATCTCGTAGTCGTAGAATCCAGCCTAGAGCCAAACGAAGCCTTTGGGATCACTAATTGTAACTTTATAATCGGTTGACAATGAGAGATCGAAAAGGCTCAAATATGCTTTTGAGATGAAATAATAAGTGATCTGGTGGCGGCATTAGTAAAAGACTCATCCATTCCGTATAAATATATCGTTAGTAATTGGTTTTTGTAACACTGAAACAAGATTACAAAGAAAACATAAACAAAAACAAAAAAACAAAAAAAAAAAAATCAGAACAAGGAACAGGTAATTTCTAAACAATCTAAGCCTTATCTACCTTATCAACCTTATCATTTACAAGCGGAAGCATCTCCATTAGGCTTCTGGGGGTACGAGGGGTTCGCGGCGTGCGAGGGGTCCCAGGTTGCTGAGATAGCGAGTGCCTTACATATCCGTAGAAGGTGCAACCGAGGAGCGTAATTGCGCATCCAACAGCATTTAACGCAGGAATTGGGTTCTTAAATATTAGCCACGAAACCATGACTGCGACCGCAACCTGCCACAACAACAAGAGGCAAAGTGAGAAGACCGGCAGAAAGGCTACCAAGAATTACATGCAACGTGTTAACATACGAAAAGACAGCCTAATGAACGAAAAACATGAAGGGCAACTATCAATAGCTTTCACTGTCGGACTACACATGCACGTCGTCCGTGCAGAAATGGACACAAGACACAGAGATAACTTTGTTGCAAATATTTTCTACTCGTTTCTTGAGACTTTAGTTTCTGCTAATCTGGAGGCCTGTCGGCAGAAGTCCCTACACCAGTGACACAAGCTCACCAGGAACTAGATTTAACCTTTTAGTTTCTACTACTTGATCAGAATCATCAGTGTGTGGTAACAAGATAGAAAATCTACAGCAGAAAGGGAAAATAAGGTGCATAGCAATCCTCTCTATCCGCTAATTTCAGCGTAGCCTGATTTTTATATTGATAACTGACATGATCATGAGCCTTGGTTCCAACTATTGGGACCTAGTATATAAAATCTCTGTCCTCTATTTTGTTCTTTTTTTACTATTTGCTAGTCCAATAACAATGACAATGAGAATATAAGTACCCTTGCAACAAATATAAACAACGATGATAAGAATGCCCAGCTAGATGTCTCCACATTTACCTTCAGATTGCCAGCAACATTGAATGTTACTGCAGTTGTTGAATGAATTACATAAAAGATTGAGAAGTTGAGACAGAAAGCCAAGATGCCCGAGGTAACTATAATGAACATAGCCGAGCCAATGGCCTGATGAGTCTGAAACCACACAATCACTCCTGCACCCTCGAGCAGGAGAGCTGGCACTGCCAAGATCATGGTCGCAAAAGGCGCCATGTAGTATACAGTATTTATGCTGCAATAAGCGAGCAAAAGAAACTGCACTCAAATAGCCATGGATAACTTTTGTATAATAACAGGCATCAAAAGGAAAAAACTAAAAAGAAACATTAGGTCATCATAAAAAATCCTATTGCACTGAATGCTAGATTAAGAAAGAGCAATAAAGCAAGGGCAAATATGAAAGGGAAAGCCACAAAAGCAGGACATGTATTATGTGATGCATGTCCAAACGATGTAAATTACAGGTTAGTAGATTCATTGAAAACTAACAACAACAAGGGGGATATCCATCAAATTAGGTCAACCGTGTCAATGTTTTTGTAACTTTTGAAACCCATGCAAGTTTTTCTACAAAGAGCTATCAATACCCAATTGGGTCAAGAGTGACCATTATCCCACTCCTAAGGATTATAAATAAAAATCCAGAGCACCTCCCCAGAACAACCTTTCTTAAGCACATTTTGAACCTACAGCTTAGTCAAACCATAACTCCACCCTGAAGCTTCTAAAACCAGTTCTAAGTACTCTTAGTGGCACAAAGAATCATCAATAAGAAGTTCATAAGTGGAAAGAGAATGTTAAATATCATTAATAGATATATCATTAATAGATCCATAATCTTGGCATCTTTTTTCTTTAGGAAACTACAATCTCATATATACAGTTTAAAACAACTATGTTACATATCTACGGTGATATTGTCAATGGATCCATAATCACATCTGTATCTTGTTTTTCCGTTTTCTGGTGATAGGTTCATTAGTTGGTTGGTTAGTAAGCAGCATAGCATGATTAAGATAATTGATAGAGTTTAGAAAACTAATATTCATGTATAATCTCAAAGATATAAATAAACAAAGATCGTGATGTAAAATTAACCTACCTGTCAAATTTGTATCCATGAAGTAAAGACTCTGCAAGAATAGTCTTCGTGGATGTGGCCAAGCAACCAAATAATGCAGCACAGAATCCAAAAACATTGAAACTAAGCTCTGTAACGGAAGTCAGCAAAATCCCACCAACTATGGGAACCAAGGACAACCAGATTCGCCAGTCAAAGTATTTCCTCCACACTAGCCACTGTAGGAAAACTGGTCGGAATAAATGAAAATCAGTAAATTTTTTATTTGAGTAAACAAAAAAACGATATTCACTCAAGCCCACACCACTAAAGCAGAGGATGAGAATTAGAAGCACCAATTAGCCACTAAGCCACACTATAGATGATTTGCTCACTTGGCTGTGCTAATCCAACAAGCAACCATACCACATATCCGGCAGGACTCTCAAATTGTGCACTAAAAAGTGGTGAAACCATAATATTAAGCTTATAGTAAGATTCCTTCCAAAATAGAACTTATACTAACCTGTTGTGGCAGGAGTAAATGACTTTATAGTCTGCATAAATGATACAGGAATATATCTCAGGCTCACATTTCCTAAGACAATATTGATACAGAACACAAAAGACATGGGAAATATCCTCCTCCATCGGTCCTCAGGATCAACTTCTATTAGAGGTTTAAGCTTCAAGACTTTGATCACCAGGTATGCTCCAAGAGCAGAGCAGACAAAATGAACACATGAAACAGTCAAAGGAAACTTGAAATCCACTTTCTGCATAAAAATTCCAAATAATTCACATCAGTTTTTCAAAGTAAGAAGAAAATCGGATCAACAGTGCAAGATACCAAGAAGCAATAGAGAAGAACGAGAACTCCATCAGTCATATTGTACCGGTATGTACTTGGAGCAATCTACTAAACAATTACGGAGTCAAGTGATGGCAGGATCTTCCATATTAATTGTCCCCAGGAAAAAAAATTAAGACAAGAAATTTTTTCTCTTGCATTTGCTTAGGAGTTGTATAAAATACATCATCTCCAAATAAAACCATGTTCCTGAAGGAATGAGGGATAATTTCACTTCAACTCATTTTATGATTCCATTGTCTATCAACATTCCAGAGAAATGAAAGAAAATGGGTAACAGTGATTAGTTTGAACAATAAATATGTTCCAGTAGTGATTCGGTCACCACCAGGGAGAATTCAGTTTCAACGAAGGTACACTTTTGTGGACAAGTCTGTCTTATAGATCCCAGGATCCACTTCCACCATGGATGAAATCATTTTGAACAGTCAATCAAATTAACAACGAAGGTTGAAAAGAATTAAGAAACTCAGAATAACAAACAGAAAAACTTGCATACTTTCCAAAAAAAGAGGAGAATTCCTTAAGACAGTGTCAGCACACAGTTACGCCCCTTGGCTTCCTTTCGCAAGCAACGATTTGCATTTTACTCGTAGTTAACAACTTATACCAGTCGACCAAGAAAGCCATTTCCCCCCACGAAAAAAAAAAAGAACGAGAGATGCCCAAAAACAATGAGAATCACATCGGACAAGTCCGCTCGAAAAAGAACTAAAACCAGCAACTGAAAAAAATTAGTGAGCAGCACAACAGACAAAAACGTAAAAATGCAGAATTTTTCGAACCGTTCCCGAATTCCGATCCGTGCACTCCAAAAAGAGACGAATTACCTGAAAGATCCATTTGTTCATGATAATCACGGTCACATTAAAGGCCCACCACTGAAGAATTGCAAGAACCGACCGTACCACAGACCACTGACAGCCCCTATTCTCCTCCATCGCCCGATCTCAAACGAAAGCCGAAAAAACAAAAAAAAAAAATCAAGAAAAGAAAAAAGGAAAAAAGGAAGAGAGAACCACTCAGCACATGAAGGAGCAGTCGCGGACAGCTTTTAAAAGCACCGGAGAAGCCACGAAGGTGGGAATTAGGGTTCGGAGAGTGGTAAGAGCGAAGGAATTCGGTCGGAAGAAGAGTGTAACGGCGAGGGTGGAGTCTTCTTCCATGTGACAGGGATGATTGGCGGAAAGCGTTGCTTGTCACAACCAAAAACGGCTCGCACTCCCCACATGCCAAGTTTCCCGTCGAAAATACAAATTTCCAAATTTACCTCAGTCGCAGAGCTCCGGGGCCCCCCGCCCCCGGTCCCACATCAATCTCCAACCAAATCGCGAGTACCTTTTCAGTAATCTCATTTATTTTACTTAGAAATTAGAAATAAGTCATTTCCCCAGTGTCACCCTCCCCCGCATGCGAGGGAAGCGCCTCCATGGAATGAAACCTAACCCATTAGACGACGCAAGTGGCCAGGTTTATTCGGGTGGCCTCGCACTCCCCACTATTTTTTTCGATTTTTTTATATCGAGATACCAAAATAAATTGATTAATAATTAAGCATAAATTAGTTCAAATTAATTATTTTAATTATTTTTAAAACTTAATTGCAGCTTAAGTATCAGTATTCAGTACTACAACTAACTAGTAACGCATTTACTTGCAATTTTTATTAAGCCGGATTAGCGTAAAAAAGTGGTTAGCAGAAATTAAACGGGATTAATTGCAGCACATGAGAGCAGCGGGTGGACTGTGGAATGCAACCGAACTTTGTTCGGGAGGCATATTCTGCAGTTAAAATGGGATCCACTTCGGTTTCTCAATCAAGAGACTTGGTTACGGTTGGGGGCCAGGACCGAGAAGGCCGCACATTCCGAGGCCGTTTCGGAGTCTTCGAGGTGGTCCATGGCGCTTGGCTCAAGGTCTACGGGGTTGCGGCCTGGCCGAAAGCCGAGAGTCGTGTCCAAGCAACATTTGCAACGGGGTACCGCGAGGAGGTGGTCCGGTCAAATTAAGGTAAAGAAAGGAGGCGTGAGGGAGGAATTTTGGAGCCTTTGCGTGGTGGAGAGAAAGGTGACATTTATGAGATATACATATATATATATATATAATATAGTTTTGAATGTCATGAGACCCGGTGTGTTTTAATGTACTCGTGGGTAGAGATTAGAAGCCCATGTCTAAACCAAGGAAAAATGAGCCTGAAGCCCATCTCTAAATTAGGGGTGTTAACAGAATATAAACGGAACGGAATACGGTTATTTTGTATACCATTTATTAATGATCACAAATATTTTATATACCATTTAACCATTTATTTATCGGACGATAGAACGGGTAATCGGATAAGAAATAGTATAACAACCAAAAATTTATATAAAATAATAAAATACATAGATAATTTGCATATAAGTTTAAAAATAATGATATTTTAAAGTAAAAAAATGCATATAAGTTTAACAAAATGAAATAACTCGAACAATAATTTTATGAAGGTATATCATAATAAATTACTAAAAATGACTAATATACCCTCCTTAATTGAGCAAATGAATAATCGGATATAGAATGACCTTTATGGATAAATTATCTTTTTACCCGAATGAGAAAATTCATTCCACGTGTCTTCCATTTAATAAACGGCGGAACAATAGACAGGGGTAAAATTGACACCCCCACGTAAAATTTTGAATTATCTTAAATTTTCCTAGTAAACCTCACAAAAGATAAAATTAATTTAAAGACTTTAATAAAACACGATTAAATACCTAATAACTCTTGTTATCTTTGAGCTCGTATTTTAGAGTCTTCCCCTATTGAATGCAAAATCTCGTATTAGGCCACATTAGTATCGACTAGTGCGGTCAGTGTCGTCCCGATACCGTCCACACGTCAGCCTCCTGTTGTCAACGTGTTGTCCACCCCTAGCGCTAGTCCTTTTAAAGTAGCCCCAATAATCGTTCCACTGGCATCTACGTGTCAACCTACGAACTAGATGTTGTCCACATGGTAAGCTTAATTGATCTCGTCCGTGAGTTCGATCTCAGACGATCGTGCAATCTGCAGATCAAAAGAGTGTATTTGAACTTGCTTCCTCAATGTATGGACCTTGGTGTTCCGGTACATGCACCATTCAATCTACAACCTACTTATATATGTTGCCTACTTCCCACTTCTTCGACTATGTCTAGAACCGAGTCCAAAGCCGAATTTTCACACGGAAACATTGGTAAGCATAAACCTACCATTCCAAACTTTATTATATATAAGACTACATTGCGTGCGATTCTAGCATATTATATACCAATCAAGGAGCAATAGTAGACTATTGACCTCAGAAATCTCTACGACTTGGAAGGCACTACAGCATGTGCCTAGTGCCAACCTTCTTTTGTACCTAACTTGACATGGTTACCCGAATCCACAAGAGCCTCACGAGCACTACTAAATCAGTCGCGGTACTGGTCACCGCACTAACACAAGAACACTGAACAGTGAACACCCATTCAAAATCATAATACAAGGTTGACACACACACACATGTATACTAGTACTGCATGCTCCAAGTGATAATATATCCCTCACCAGTCTCATCGTCTCAGAGTTCCGGAACGTGATCGTGACTGGGATCTCGAAACCTTCGACTTTTGGGTAAAGATTGCAGTACAGCTTTCTCTTTGACAAGATACCACACTGGCTATCGCCACTTTTGCCGTAACGCACAGTACAATATTCCCACAGAGTCACAGACCCCCTCACCATTTGTACTCTTCTTCTTTACATCTCTTCTTTACGCACGCCATTACATCACAGTCGTTAGACACTCTCCCCGCTTGGGGGCTTCAGCTACGAACCTCCCGCGCGGCTACGTGATAGAAATCGACTTTTCACGTTAACAGATTAGGGAAAATATAAGCTTTCTTTCTTCCCTTTTTTTTTTTCCACCGATTTTTACCTAGAAATGGAAAGCCGGTGTCACCAAACATACGATACCCGGATTCCCCACCCGGATGCTGGCTCCGGGACGAGGTATTTAGGTCGGGATCGAATACGGAGCGTCCGTGTGGACCTCCGAAAGCGGTGGGGGAACGTCGCGGAAGTGGCCTCCACCGCGACTGAATCGAATTCCCTGGCCACACATTCCGCTGCAATCTGCAATGATGACCGCAAAAGCCCAACTGTCCGGTTTCGATACCGACAAAACCCACTCCCTAAAAGCAACTAAAATACAAAACAGAAAACGCTGCGGCTCAACGAGCGAAAATAAATAAATAAAATTAATTAATTAAAAAACCTCGTTTTTTTTTTTTTTTTTTCCTTTCTCCTCCCCAACGCGACCCTTTTTCAAAATCCATACACAACAGAACAGAAGCCGCCTGCCGCCGCTGCAGCTGGCTGCTAGCTGAAGATAACACAGTTACAGAGATACAACAGACCAGAGGTTCTCTTTCCTTTTTTTTCTTTTTCTCTCTACTTCGTGTAACTTAGCCTTACTTTTTTTCAGTTTTTTTCTTTATCTTCTATCTTTAGTCTCTTTACATCCTAACGTCGACGGTATCTTCTTCTCCCTCGTCGACGACCAAAAATTTTCGTCTCTCTTCGTCTCCTTCTTCTACGCCTCCGTCGCTGTCGACGACGTGACCGTCCATCTCCACCTGGGTCAGCCTTTTGGCGCGGCCGGCCTCCAGTTCCCAGTCCGTGCCGACCAGGATCACGTACAGCACGGAGACGGCGCAGGTCACCTGCGCCGACAGCAGGCCGTACCAGAGCCCCCCGAAGCCGATCGCCACCCCGAACGCTAGCCCCACCGCCACCGGCGTCCCCACCCCGTAGAAGCACGCGAGGTTGATGCGGGCTCCCACGGCGGGCCGCGCCGTCCCCCGCAGCACCCCGCACCCCGTCGTCTGCGGGCAGTTGCCCAGCTCGCACAGCCCCATTATCGGCATCACCGCCGCCGCCAACCCTACCACCGACTCGTCCTTCGTGAACAGCCGCGCCCATCGCTGCCGCAGCACCGCCGTCCAGATCACGTTCACGACCCCGATCACGAACGCGCAGCCCAGCGCCACCATTGCTGCTAACTTGGCTCTCTGCGGTTTCCCCGCCCCCAGCTCGTTCCCTACCTGATTCAGTACATCATATATATAAACACAGGCAGTCAATATATGAGCTCTCTTCCCTTCTTGTCTCTGAAACACAAGAATTCGTACTGGATAAAAAAGAAAATAACAAAATAGGGACGGCAGAGCTGAACTCTGAAATCTGAACATCCTTCCTCCCTGCCAGGAACATTTACTAGGATAAAGAAACAGGGAAAGAACAAAACAGTAGTGCATTTGCTAAGTCCATATATCAACTGTGAAAGCTAGATACTTCAAATCAGGATCGTAACAGAGGAGGACCTGGACCTACCCTGGTGGAGACGCAGGCGGCGAGGCCCATGGGCATGGTGTACATGAAGCTGGTGGTCTGAATCAAAATGGCGGTAGCGGCCACCGTGACACGGGGGTTGGGCAAGTACCCGGCGAGAACGGTCATGATCTCGTACCACCACCACTCCAGGCAGATACCGAAGCAGGAAGGGAGCGCGAGCTGCAGCAACGGCCAGAGCTGTCTCCCCGCCGCGCGACTCCAACCCCGCCACGTCAGCTCGCAGACCCCGGACACGTACAAGTACGCCAACATAAACAGAGCCATGTTGAGATTCGTGAGCACGGCGGCAACGGCGACGCCGGGGACCCCGAGCTCCAGAACGAACACCAGGAATATGTTGAGCGGGACGTGGAGGAGGACGGCGGCGGCGGAGCAGTACATCATCGGCTTCGTGACGCCCTGGGAGCGGAGGTAGACGCGGAGGGGCTGGAGGAAGGAGTTGGTGACCAAATCGGGTAGGGAGTAGAGGCAGTAAGTGGCGGCCATTGCGGTGATCTCGGGGTCCTGGCCGAGGAAGACCATGATGAGGTCGAGGTTTATCCAGAGGAGCCCGATGGGGAGGCTGGCGATGAGGAGGATGACGATGGTGCGTTGGAAGGAGAGGGAGATGAGGTCCCAGTTCTTGGACCCGAAGGCCTGGCTGCAGACGGGTTCGAGGCCGGCGGCGAGGCCGAAGAGGATGGAGTAGCCGGTGATGTTCGTGAAACCGATGGATAGGGCGCCCCCGGCGAGCTCCAGGCTTCCGAGTCGACCCAGACAGAGGACGGAGACGAGGGCTCGGACGTAGACGACGCAGTTCATTGAGGATATCGGGAGAGTCATAGACCAGAGTTCTTTGAGCTCCTCCACCACCTGCACATTAGTACCAAATGCCCGGAAAGAAGCAAAAGGACCCAGACCATCTCATGTGATTACATCAACGACAACAACCACAAAAAGGAAAAAAAGAAAGCAAGCCTTTTCAATAAATTAACGATCCAGTTCCAGCACCTGAGAAAAGGAAGGCGGCTTCGGAGATAAATCTTGATTCTTGCCCAACTCCATGGAAGATATTGATAAAGCAGCAGAAATAAATATCGAAAAAAAGTACTCAACTGAAGATGAAAACCAGGTTGATAATTTACACGTCCATGAATGGGAAACGGAAGGAATTTCTTCGTAGGAAAGATCCAATCGGGTGGTCAGTCGAGATTATCCATCGGGAGCTGTAGAAATCCCTACTCCGGGTATTTTTCGGTACGCTCCTCCCTCTCCCAGAGAAGGAGAAGAAAGCAGAGCAGGGTTTTAGCCTTTTAAACGACGCGAAAAGTCGAGTCTAGAGAGAGAGAGATATGAAAACGAAAAGAGGGGGTAGTTGAGTAGACGAAGGGTTTTAGAGTGAGAGAGAAGAAGAAGAAGAAGAAGAAGAAGAAAAAGAAAGAATTAACTTGGGTTAGACCAGAATTGACCCGGGTCGGGTGGTTCAGAGACAGAAATGTTAATCTTTTTTAACCTTGACAGCAGTTACTGGTCTCGTCGCAGTAACTGCGGCCGAAAACGCGCGACGTTACGTTATCCTATGACACGTGTCACGTATCTCCGCCGCTGGATGTAACTTTGGCGCGAGTTCTCTGCTCCCCTTCCGTCCGTTCACGGAGTTATATATCAAAATTCAAAAGAGTTACAAATTTTGTCACTACTTACTAAAAGAGTTCATTGAATCATTACACGTTGGAAAAAAAAAAACAATACTGAAAAATATATTGTCTAATATGTAATATATAATGCATGGCTGAAAAAATATCTGTATAGGAAAGCATAATAGCATGTTATAGACCACAAATTAATAAATTAAGACCAATAAAAATATATTAAGGACCACAAATAAATAAATTAGGCCAATTAAAATATGTTAAGGACCACAAACTAATATGTTAGACCTGTGTCAACTATCAAAGGAGCAAACATTCTTCATTGTTAGGGTCATTTATGTCATAGCATCTATGATTTTATATTTTAGCATTAATCGGTTTATGAGTCGTAATTCTCTTTAGATATTATAGGCGTCAAAATTTGACGTAACCCATTTACAATAAACTCATTGGACCATCCACCAAATAAGCTATTCGGAGGCGTACTCTGTGGATTTTGTATGCAAATCAAGTCTACCAAACAGCTCATCAGCAAGTTCGACACTTAGTTAAGACAACTCACTTGGCACCACCCAAGTTTGAAGTCACGCCAACTTCTCCAATCACTTCATAGATGCCCAAGTTTGAAGCTACGGCACAGGATTATAGACCCAGTCTGGTCAACCCCTCAACTGTAAGAAAGAAAAAAATGAATGAGAGAAAAAACATGGAGTTTTCAAGTCCTTCTCACACCCCCAACAGAAGCAGAAAAAGATGAGCTAGATCCCCTTTCTAAGGATCGCCATCAAACAAGTGAGCTACAAGAACTCCAATCACAAGGGGTTTGAAAAATTATCTTCACTCCAAGATTACCATCGAGCCAGAAGTTCATGCCACCTTCAGACCGTCGAAGTTCACACGGTCTATCCGAACACTACATGTTCACAAGCTGTAATACACATGACACAAATACTCCCGTCACTCAAAGGAAGCAGCAACTTCACTAGATAGGGGCAAAATTTTTTAAATTTTAAATATTAAATTATAATTCTCTCTGTAATTTCAGTCGATTAATTAATGGCAACTTTGCGGACCAAGAGGGTCCCCTTATTTAAATGACATTTATCTTTTCCCCGCGACCTAGAAGTTAGACCCTAGTCAGAATCTTCGAAGTGCCCGTGAGAAGGACGGAAGGAAATTGTGAAGGAATTTGTAGTGGGGGTATATATGGGCCGGGGTGGAATGCTTTTATTATGCAGTTATATTATATGCTGGTTGGGTAAGGAAAGAACCTGATGTCTAATGAAGTGACATTAGTGGTTTCGACCTCAAGAAGACTCGGATCACATGACAGCATGCAAATGCATGCCATATTGTATTTTTCTTCTAATGTATTTCAAATACGTAACTATGTGAATTGCTCAATGGATAAATTAATGTCGGGTCGCCTTTATTTTGAAAAACCCAACATAAACCCAACCCATGCCAACCCTAATCCATTCAAGGGATATCATATTAAGGAACTTTCTTACATCGAGATGCGCGTGGACATCAAAACGTATAAAGAAGATTTTGTGACATATGATGGTGCTACCAAAGAAAATAAGAAAATATTTTCCCCCATTCCGGCACTCCCCCTCCTCCCTTCTTCCTTTTATGATTTCGATTAGATGCTCCACCTAAGTAACCCAATGAGTGATAACTTTATGGGTTAGAACTAATAATAGAAAATAATGCATCAAAAGAAACCCACACAACACAAACTTTATCTTCTTTGTCGACCACAACTTTAAGAATCAAATCAAGCATCAGGCATAAAAAGTAAAAAAAAACAATATTCCTCTCTCTCTCTCTCTCTCTATATATATATATATATATATAAAGGGCCATATCACTCCCCCCCCCCCCCACTCCCAAAAAAAAAAAAAAAATGTTTTATATCCTCGCCACGTGATTTGTCTAAATTAAACTTGTTTAAGTAGCTTTAATTAAGAAGAATCAATGTGAATGTCATAGTTTAATGTTCGGTCTGAAGTTGTATTATAGAGTTCTAATTAAAGCCCATGTTTTGGCCACCAAAATGTGCATGCCGAGAAGCCAAACCGTCCCATTCTTTTGTAAGTTCGTGGCTTTGGAAGGGGGACGTACTGATGGAGAGGATTGAGTGGTATCAGCCTCTGCCATGGGTGCCGAGGGGACATTCAAGGTCACATACTGCATAGTTATTAATGGGTATTTAGGAATAAGGGAATTAATGGGTTTTTTTTTTTTAAATAAAAAAAAATGTTAAGCCATTTGATACAAATCTCTGAGACCCACAACTATAAGCCTGGGATCTGTGTGCGCACAAACAGAAAGGTACACAACTAATATCGATATTTGTTACCAATAGTGTTGCTAAAAAGTGTTGCTTATCAATCGAGTTTATGCCGGATTTTTATGTTTTTGAAGTCACAATATAATTCAGGCATGCACCTATTGGTTGCATATGCGTATAGGGGGTGGGCACAGGTTGGATTTGGGAAACCCGAACCAGACCCAACCTATATTATAACTCGAACCTATGGAAAACTTGAATGACTTTTAAAATAAAACCCGAACCATATTTTTACAAACCCGACTCGCCAAAACACGGTTTTTTATATAAATATTTTAAAAAAACTTAAAAAAAAAATATATATATATATAAAAAAAAAAAAAACTCGCACAGCCTTTTGTTCGCAGCGGTCGGGCCCCACAAATTTTCTTTTTAATTGTGTGTAGGCCCGACAATTTGAAGCTTATAAGTAAAGTTTCAATCATTTAAAAGCAGTGATGGGGTTCGAAGAATGGACCGAACTGAACGAGTGATGGGCTCACCGCCAGTGCAGTAAACAAGAAGGAAAAGCTGCATGCATCAGGGTCTTAAGTTGACACTTTTAGGACTTCAAATTCATGTCTTTCTACAAAATTCACAAACTATCTCAAAAACTGTAAAACAGGTGTGGGAATTAGAGAGGAAACTCAGCAAACTATTTTAATTTTTCTAACCCTTGTTTACAACAACATACTTCAGTTATTTATCTCCCATACAGCTAAGGGTGGGCACTAGGTTAAGGGATCTCGGGTAACTTAACCCAACCCTAAAAAAATGGGTTTGGAATTTAAAGGTGGGTCAGGTTGTGGGTTGGGTTCAAATTTACTCAAACCTGACTCGAGTTTTTATACTATTATACTTATTTCACCCTTTTAAGTATTCTTTAACACAAAAGAGTTTTTAGTACAGTTTCACCGAAAATTCGTCGGTGAACGAAGAGGCGCGACCGAGAGAGTAAATCGATTTATAACAGAAAATTTGTGTTACAAGTTGTATTTGAAAGTCAAAGAATGCGAGTACAATCTCCTATTCTTCCTCTGATTCGATCTTCTAGTAAATTGATGAAGTTTCGGCTTCTGGCGAGTCGACGTTGAAATCCAAGTTCTGGAACGAGTATGCACGAACGATGACTGTTTCGTCGGTCGGACATAAGTGTTTGTGTTTCGCGTGTATCGACTTGTTGACGCTGTCGGCGAACGTGTAGAGCTGCTCCGGTCGAACTCGGGAATCTCGATGAACTACGCGTTGCTTAACTTCTTCGGCTCGAAAGAGTTTCTGTGCGTGAGAGCGTTTCTCGACCAAGAATTTTCGAAGCCTTTCAACAAAATGTTTCTGGCTATTTGTAGCCGTTTTTGTCCATTTGTTGGGGGTCCTTCCTTGGAATGGGGATCATGATCCCCTTTCTGCTGCTGTTGTTGAGATGTGAGGAAGACTTGGGCGCTCCTCTGTTGGATCCATCGAATGAGGATCATCGGTGATTTTTCTCGGTTTCAACAGTTGGCGACCAGGCTTGGTCGTTTAACTGCTGAGGTAGTTGGCAAGATGACTAGCTGCTGAGTGGCGATGATGCAACAACTTGTTGCTGACTGGGCGATGACTGTACTGATGACGCGACGAGACGAATGGGTCTGGTGATGGGCTCTGTGACAGATGACTTCAAAAATTGATGGAGCCTACCCATAACGACCGACCGATGGACGGGTGGGCGTTTGGGCTCGCCGTATTTGAGCCGATCACATTTTGGTTTGTACAGATTGCCCCCTTCGAGAATTGATCGTTCTGAGAGAACGAGCAAGTTTCGAATATGAAACACATACACACCCGCACATGACACTTTTTTTTTTTTTGACCCTCTTACTCCTTTAGGGCCATTTATCTTTTCGTGTACATATATTTTTCTGTCCTCTTACTCTTTTAGGACAGAGTATATTTCTTTATGTACACTTGTATCTTGTGTATATATATATATTTTCTTTCTTTCCTTTTTGTTTGCCCGCTTAGTGTTTTAGGCCAGTTTGATTTTTTTTCTTTTTTTTTGGTATATATGTATACGTATAAGGATATACATACAAGTATACGAGAAGTGAAAAGCACCTGAATTGAGTTTGTTATGAGGTCGTGGTTAGAGACTGCCTCAATAGTCTAGAGTCGACAATCTTTGGTGAATTTCTACTTCGACAAAATTTGTTTTGCGTAGGAGGGAGGGAAGGCTGCGCAATGGGTCCCACTCCTGCGTGGCGCTGACTCCTCCGGTGAAATTCTGCTTCGGTAGACTCTGTTCTGCACAGGAGAGAGGGAAGGCTGCGCAGTGGGACCCACCCCTGTGTGGTGCTGACTCCTCCGACAAAATTTTGCTTCGGCAGAATTTGTTCTGCGCATGAGAGAGGGAAGGCAATGGGCCCCACCCTAATTTCCTTTTCTTCCATCACAAATTGGATTCTCCTAAAAACAAGGGAATGCCAATTGATTCCCACAATAAAGGAACTAATTGACTTCCCTTAACTCCCCCGGTCAAGCCTGCTCAGCGACTTCCCTTTTTCTTCCTGACTGTCCCTCTGCGTGTGCAGGCTTCCTACATGGGCCCTTTGCTTTCCATTGTTGTACTCTACCCCTCTTCCTTTTGTGCTTCCTCAAGTTTTACTTCTCCGGTTGGGCTGTGAGACTGTAACCTTCTGTCTGCGTGTGAACTTGCATTGAGTTCGTGTACCTTGCCTTACAATCCTTTTCGAGTTCCGACTCACATCAGAAACTCTCCGCGGATCATAATTTAGAGGTACTGTATAAAATTTTCCTCTCCCGGCAGTCTCTGATTGAATTTGAGTCTACCGAGGACCCACTCTCTTTTCTTTTCTTCTTTCCTTCCTCCCTCTTTCTTCTTCTTTTTCTCTCCTCTCATTTTCGACTCCTCCTTCACTCTCTCTCTCTCACACGATTTTTTTCTTTCTCTATTTTTTTTCGAATTCTCTATCTTTTTTTTTTGTACTCCACGTGTTTGTCAGGTTTCTCAGTGTGACAGACTAATGACTTTCAATGTTTCGTCTGTCCCGAAAGCCGGACCTAATAATGTTGTGTCGCACCTAGTTTGGTCGCCAGGTCCTGAAACTCTGTTTTAGTCAAACCAAGCCCGGTCGTCGAGTGCTGCAGTTCTGTTTTGGTCGCGTCTGGCTCGGTTGCGGGGTGCAAAGCTTTTGTTTAGCGCTCGGCTTGGTCGCCGAGCGCTGAAGTTCTATTTCAACTGAGTTCGGATGGGTCGCCAAGGGGCTGAACTTCTGTGCTGCGCTCGGATCGGTTGTCGGGCGTGGAGTTCTGAACTGCACTCGATCGCCGAGCGCTAATGTTCTGTTGTGTCGCGTCCGACTCGGTCACCGCGTCTGGTCGGTTGTCGGACGCTGCAATTTTGTTTTGTCGTGTCCGGTTCGGTTTGACGGACGCGAAGTTCTTGAATTGCACACGGCTCGATCGCCGGGCGCGAAGCTTTTGAACTACGCTCGACTCTACGCTCGACTCGATAGCCGGGCACAGAAGTTTTGATTGCAACACGTTCTGTAACTTGCCAAGGGCGATGGTGCAGGCTATGCGGGTGATCGAACTGACAAGAGAGTCAGTGTACTTTCGACCATTTTTCTTTTCTTATGACTGCTCTTTTTTTGGTCGCTAGCAAAACTTTTTTCTGCGACTGCTCTTTTTTGTCGCTTCCGAATTTTTTTTTTCTGCGACTGCACTTGTTGTCGCGTTTTGATTTTTGTTTTTTGTTTGGAGAGGAGTTACATACCTGACTCTGTTGCGTTCGGTTTGGTCGCCAGGCACTGCAGTTTGGCGCATTTGGCACGATCGCTGGCGCGGGCTTTTGTACTGCGCTCGGCTCAGTCGCCGGGCGCAATGTCTCTATTTTGGTTGCATCCAGCTTGGTCGCCGGGCGCAAAGACTTTTGTTTTGATCGCGTCCGACTCGATCGCCAGGCGCGAAGCCTTTGGCCTGCGCTCTGCTCGGTCGTCGGGCGTAGTGTTGTTGTTTTGGTTGCGTTCGGCTCTGTCGGTAGGCGCTGGAATTTGTTCTGCAACATCCGACACAGTCGTCGGGTGCTGAATTCTTTGATTTGGTTGTGTCCAGCTCGATCGCCAGGCACTGGAATTTGTTTTGGTCGCGTCCGGCTTGGTCGCCCGACGCGAAGCTTTTGAACTGTATCGGGCATAGTGTTTTTGTGCAGCGCTCGGCTCTGTCGCTGAGTGCTGTGATTTTTCAGTAGTCGCATCCGGCTCGGTTGCTGGGCGCTGGTTTTTCTGCGCTTCGGCTTGATGACCGGCGCTGAAGCTTTTTTGAATCAGGTTTATCGGCGACGCCCGAGCACAATGCTTTTCTTTTGAGGTCGACCTTCTTCGTTAAGTTACTGGCAGCCCAGCGAAGAGACTTGTTTCGCAACCTATTTGGCGCACTGTCGGCCGCTCGCTTGCGGGTAATGGTGTGGCAGGGTTGTGTGTGGAAGGTGCTTCTTGAATTCGATTCGTTGGTCGAATTGTCGATGATTGCCCTCTCTCTCTTTTTTTTGTTGTTTCTTCATTCTTTTTTTTTTGTTGGCGACTAATCCCCCCTTTTCTTTTTGTCGCTTGGTTGCTTTTTTTTTCTCTTGCGCTTCTCTCCCTTTTTTTTTTGTACGACCTTGATTTCCCTATCTCTGGTCGCGGGAGGCGCATATTATTTTTTTTGTTTTGAATTCAGAAGGAAGTGAATTGCGTACCTGATTTCGGTTCGGCTAACAGTTTCGACACTTTGCTGCAGATGTCTACTACACCGGAATCCCTCTCCTTGCTCGGTCGAAGTTGTCGTGAATGGTGCCCTTCGTCATTGCCTGCGAATCCGGGATTCTAAAGAGGAACAGAGGCCACTGTTATTGATTCTCACTGGTCCGTCAGCCTATGGTGGTTGTGACGTATCTGCGCCCATAGTCAAAGTTGTTCACGATATGTAGAGTCGCCCCAGTTTTGATGAAGATGATCGAATTTGCGATCTCCCAGGAGTCAATGAAGCCTCGAGCTCTCCGCATCAGGCTGTGGGCAGCGTTTTACTCAGTCCAATGCATGATTAGTTAGTTGCTTACAAGGCGCCGAAGCTTTCCATCGGTAGTGATTGGTTTGACTCTTGGGATCGTCTGCCAGAGATATGCTCTGGACCCTTCCCCATGCCATTATATTTCGAGTGGACGGACACTATTCTTCAGACTTGTCCTGAGCAATTGGCTGCAGCAGACCTCACATCCGCGGTTCGAGCTTCCATGTTTTCGTATCGATGTTGCAGCAACATTGTCCACTCTTTCTTGGAGGTCTGGTGTTCGTCGACCAACACTATCTTCATTCGTGAGGGGGAGTTGTAGATTTCTTTGTGGGATATGCATCGGCTCTGCGGGCTAACCATCTAAGAAAGTATTTACAACGAGGCGATTCCGACTGTTGAGGACTTCACCCTCAGCCGTTTTGTGCCGCTACAAGAGAGTCTTCGATATCTTCTCCTCGCTTATTATCAGCTTTTCTGCCGTCAGAGTGCTCCAAATTTGTGGGCTCCCGGGGTTCTTATGTCAGATTGGGCTTTTTTCTGGTTTCGAACCAAAGGGGGTGCGCGACCTTCGGAGGACCCATGGGCTGATCGCGAGAAGTTGACAGGCTCCCGAAGTCGCGATCGGTCGGCCGTGCAAAATCAGACCCTCTCCGAGCTTGGTGTACCGGATGCTCTCGCGGATGAGGTATACTTGGCAGCTTTCTTATCATTATGGATTTGTCATTGCGTACTGCCTTTGCCGGGCCACTTGCTGAGGCCGAGTGTTTTCAAGATGGCATGTTTTATGGCTAGCGGCTCTTGTTGTAGTCTGGCCGGCGCGGCCTTGGCAAACATTTATCGAGGGCTTAATGCTTTCTCGCTGGGGAGGATTTCTTGGCCATTCATCTATGTGTGTCTTGCCCAGCGATTCGGTGTTCACGAGACTGACTCCAGTGGCGGCGACAGACCTCTCATGATGCCCTACCATTATCCGGCTCTAGTACGCATCTGTACCCGGAAGGAGGCTTGCTCTCTGTTTTGGTGCGGTGGAGTGAGATGTTGGTACCCCTCAGTGGCTCTTCCTCATGGTTCGATCCTTGACAAGGCGGGTCACTTCGCTTCTCGGATCGAGGTGGAGTGCTTCCGTTGACTGCGAGCGACCACCCTGGTTTTGAAGCAGCGTGAGCTTCTCGTGGTGGAACCTTACAGTCCTCACCGATTTGCTCGTCAGTTGGGCTTTTGTCAAGATTTGCCGGGTGAGCTGTCCTCTGACCAACGCACTGCAGCTTCAGCTTATGCGCTCATGGCGTTGTGGCGAGCAGGGATTGACTGTCTCCTTGGCAGCGTGGAGGTACCAGCCTTCGTGATTCCCGATTTCGACCCGGGTGTTACATCCCTCTTTCGGGAGTCTTGGCTCGAGACAGTGGCTCCCATTTTCGAGGTAATACTCTCATTTCTCTTTTCTGTTTATTTATGTTTTCCTCCCTTTCTGCATCTTTTGATTTCCTTCTCTCCTCTTTTGTTTTTAACGTGCGTGGAGACAGTTTACCGGTGTATCTGCGCCGGAAACAGCCTTACCGCCTGCGCGAGGAGATGGCGACGCGGGGGGTCGTGGCCAAAAGAATTCGCGAAGAAGTACTAAGCCGCCTGTTTCTCCTACGACGAAACAGAACAAAGTTGAGAAGAAACGAGCGCCTCGGCCGAGAGTTGCGAAGGATAAGTCGTCAGCTCCAACACAAGTAGCGCCGGAGAAGGGCATCGTGATTAAAGAGCCTTCTTCGGCTGAGGGAGATTCTCGACCAGCCGTGCTTTCTGTACCAGTAGCCAATGTTTTCGAGGACAAGGGGAAGGGGTCGGCTCAATCACTGACTCCGCCGAAGAAAGCTGCTGCGAAACGGAAGTCGGCGACTCCAAAGTCGGATTCTTTTATTTTCGTTCCTCCTCCATTCAATAAACGACTCCGAACCGGTCTAGGTAAGCCGCTGACCAATTTGGCTCCTCTTGCTGTTGTCCAACCCTTGGAAACTCCTTTGTCGGGGTCATCCGGGGGGAAGGCTAAGGAGCCGGAGACTTTCGACTGGTCTGTTGCTCTGCCGACTAGAGAGATCACTACAGAGCCAGTGGTGGCACCTGTGCAAACAAACCAGGTTGAAACGGAGGCAATCCAGGAGTCGGGCGACTTACCTTTTGATAGGCTCGCAGATATCGTAGCTCTGTCTGTGGACCAGCCCGTCTTTCAACTAGAGGATTTATTTGACCTTGTTGAGTTAGAGGTTACTCGACAATTGGAGTGGGTCGGGGAAGAGGCACAAACTACTGCTGTTGTCGGTGAGTTAGAAACTGGCGAAGCCGAGTGCCCGGCGACGATTGTTGGTGATGGTGGAACGCCCCTTCAGCCTTCCGACGAACAAGTCGTGGTTGAGGGACTTATAGTGGACGCCGGAGTTACAATCGTGGGTGAGTTTCAGCACCCTATCTCTGATCCGTCCCCTCTGGATGCTGCGACTTTGAGGAGGGAGGTGCTTGTAACCTTTCCCCCTAGTAATGGAGAGGCGTCTCTTGTTGCGAAGGAAGGAGCTTTGGGCTCATCTCGTCTGCCTATCAGTGAGGATTCCTCGACTTCGCGGCCTTTGTCGATAAGAATATCTCCTTTTTTTTTCTTCAAATTTTTTTTTCTCTTTTGATCTCCCCTTTTTTTTCTAGGCATCGGCCTTTTGACTCTCGGCGAGATCGAGGCTACTACTGCAACAAGCCGCTTTGGGGCGGTGGACGAGATTCATCGAGTTGGATTTATTGCCGGCCAACGACCCGTGTTCGCCGAAGATTGTGGCAGACACTGGCGTCATTCTCGACCACCTGAGAGGAGTTGGCACTGACACCTCAGTTTTGGAGCAGTGGGTCGAGGATTTTGCCTCGAAGGTGGATCGCTTCCATCAGTTACGTAACTCATTGCAGGGAAGCTCAGTCTGGTTGAACGGTTTGCTGCCGAATCCGAACTCGACCTCTTTGTTCAATGTGTGAGTTGTCGACGTGACGACTTAAAGGCAGACTTGGATAGGCATCGGGTTGAATACGAAGCTGCTGAGGCCGAACAAAAGGCTCTTCGTGAACGTCTGGCACTTGTATCGGCTCAACTTGACTCCATAGACGTCAATTTTGCAACCGTTCAGAAGGGCATTGATGCCAATGAGGAGGAAGTCGCGACCCTTTAGGATCAGTTGGTTTCAGTTCGATCGCGCCCAATCCTTAACGAAGCGGAGACGAGGGAACTGTCTGAGACTAGTCCTGAGGTAGTTCGGCTGCAGCGACGGGTGGCCGACTTTGAACTTCCATAGCTTTGATGTCGTTTTCCTTGTATATTTTTTTTTACGACTAGTAGCCTCTCTTTTTTTTTTTGTTGCGAGGCTTGTATTATTCCCATTTTGTTGCAATGAGAAATACTAGCTCCTTTATTCAACTCTTCTTCTCTCCTTTTTTTTTTGCTGCCCCCTCATGCATAAAAGCATTTGAGGAATTTACCATTCGTTATCGGCAGCTCTGAGCCGTTTGACGTTACGAGCTTGTACGTACCATTGGAGTAAGCTTCCTGCACCACATATGGTCCTTCCCATTTCGGCGCGAATTTTCCCCCGGTTTTGCTCGTAAAGAGCGTTGGCCGTCTGACTCTCAGGACCAAGTCACCTTTCTGGAATGACCTGAGCCGTACTTTCTTGTTGAAGGCCCGGGTCATTCGAGATTGGTAGCATTCGAGTCGTTGTTGCACTTCGAGTCGTTGTTGCGCTTCGAGTCGTTGCTCGTCGAATGACTCTAGCTCTGCGAGTCGAAACTGAGCATACTCCTCTGTCATGAGTCCTTCTCTTACAGCAATGCGAAGATATGGGAGTTGTACCTCAAGTGGGAGCACCGCCTCTGTCCCATAGACCAGCTAATATGGCGTTGGCTGGGTCGGCGTTCGAAATGATGTTCCGTAGGCCCATAAGGCTTCACTGAGCTTTTCGTCCCAGCTCCATCTGTAATTGCCGATTGTTTTCTTTAGGATCTTGCAGAGTGTCTTGTTTGAATGCTTCTGCTAGGCCATTGGCTGTCTGGTTGTAGGCTGAAGAAATCCGTTGTTGTATGTGAAACTTTCGCAAAAGCGATCCATGACCTTATTTCTGAATAGTGTGCCATTATCCGTCACTATGTATCGAGGGACCCCATATCGGTAGATAAGCTCAGCCCGAGTGAAGTCGACGACAGTGGTAGCTTTGACTTCTTAGTAGGCAGCAGCTTTGGCCCATTTAGAGAAGTAGTCGGTTGCGGCCAGAATATATTGCCGGTCGAAGTCAGATTTAGGAGTGATTGGACCAATGATGTCCATCCCCCAAGCTTCAAACGGCCAGGACACGATCGTTGGGTGAAGCGGCTCCGATGGCTGGTGTATGTAGTCGGCATGGAGTTGGCATGGTCTGCAAGCTCGAGCCATTTTGGTGGCGTCTCGAAGAATCGACGGCCAGTAGTAGCCCAACCGTTTGACTTGTAAGTGGAGCTTCGGGCCGGCCTGGTGTGCGCCGCAGATTCCCCCATGTGTTTATTTTAGGACTTGTAGTCCTTCTTCTTTGGATAGACATCGGAGAAGCAGGCCTTCGTATGACCTCCGGAAGAGTACGTCATCGACGAAAACATACCTTGGAGCTATTCGACGAATATGGACTCGTTCTCGCAGGTCGCCCGGGAGCGTACCGTATCGGAGAAAGTTTGAGATAGGTTCTCGCCAATCTCTAACTCCGTCTTCTCTGCACGAGATGGGGAATGATTCCACCGTCTCGTTCGTTTGTTCTTCTTTTGCCTCTTCGCCGGTTGGTGGGGGGATTGCCCACCTCTCATAGATTGGAACTTGGTTCGGCCGTTCGTCGAATTGCGCTAGAGTGGCAGCAATTCCAGCCCATGTATCGGCTGGCCCATTTTCGGATCGAGGGACGTAGTGGAGCGACACTTCTGAAATTTGGGCCAGAAGGTCACATGTGTATCTCCAGAATGGCACGAGCTCGAGTTTCTTTAATTCAAACTCCCCCGTGATTTGTTTGATTATGTGAGCCGAGTCGCCGTAAATATTTAGCTGCAGCAACTTCATCTCGACTGCCATGCCGAGGCCGAGAAGGATGGCTTGATACTCCGCCTCGTTGTTCAAGCAAGTCTGGGTGAGAACAAATGAATATGTGAGCAGGTCCTTTCGCGGGGACACGAATAGAACTCCCGCGCTGGCTTCGTTTCTTCGTGCAGCGCCGTCGAAGTACATCTCCAAAGGGGGAAGCACCTCGACCAAGAAAATTTCTTCGTCTGGGAATTCTTTTGTAAATTCCCATTCAGCCGGGATTGGATGGTCGGCCAAGAAGTTCCCCAAGTCTTTCCCTTTGATCGCACGTTGTAGCACGAAGTTGATTTCGAATTCGGAGATGAGTAATACCCACTTAGCCAATCGACCAGAGAGTATCGGTCACGACATAATGTATTTGAGTGGGTCGGCGTGCAAGATCAGGTTCGTCGTGTGCGCCAAGAGAGTACCGGAGCTTTTGAATCACAAAAATGAATGCCAGGCAACTCTTCTCGATGGGCGTGTAGTTGATTTCGGCGCCCACCAGCGTTCGGCTCAGATAGTAGAGAGAACGTTCTTTATTGTCCTGTCCTCATCGCATTGAGCCAATAGAGCTCCTACAGATTTCTCTTGCACCGTGATGTAGAGCAGCAGCAGTTTGTCCACGATCGGAGCGACGAGTACTGGTGACTTGGTGAGATACGCCTTTATGTTGTTAAAGGCATGGGAGTGACGAGTACTGGTGACTTGGTGAGATACGCCTTTATGTTGTTAAAGGCATTCCGGCAAAACTCGTCCCACTCGAACGGCATGTCTTTCTTCATGAGGCGACTAAACGGCTGACATCTACCGGCTAAATTTGAAATAAATCGCCGAATGTATGCTAAGTGACCTTGATAGCTCTTAAGTTAAAATATATTTCTAAGCTCCGACATCTTTTGAATTGCGTCAATTTTTTATTGGTCGATCTCAATTCCTCTATGATGCACAATGAATCCCAAAAATTTGCCCGAAGTGACATCGAATGCGCATTTCAGCTGATTCATTTTGAGCTGAAATCGCCGAAGTCGCTCGGACACCGCTCTAAGGTCGAGAAGCTAATCTGACCGCTCTTTCGACTTTACCACCAGGTCGTCGATGTAGCACTAGATGCGTTAATGCAGAAAGTCGTCGAAAATGTGCTGCATTGCCCTCTGGTACGTTATGCTGGCGTTCTTAAGTCCGAATGACATCACCTTGTAACAGAAGATACCTTTAGGAGTTCGAAAAGTGGTGAGCTCTTCATCCTTTGGATCCATACGAATTTGGTTGTAGCTGGACAACCTATCCATAAAAGAGAGGGCTTCGTGACCTGTTGTCGCATCCACCTTGAGTTCTGTTATCGGCAGAGGGAAGTCGTCCTTTGGGCAAGCTTTGTTCAGGTCGCGAAAGTTGACGCAAACCCGGATTTGGCCGTTCTTCTTCTTGACCAGTACAATATTTGCGATCCAGGAAGGATACTTCACCTCTCTTATGAAATTAGCAGCGATCAATTTGTCGACTTCTTTCACAATTTCTGGAACGAGTTCTGGCCGGAATCGTCGTTGCGATTGCTTGACTAGCCGGACAGAGGGATGAACCGCTAGCTTGTGCACTGCGACTTGTGGAACGAGGCCTTGCATTTCTGTATAATTCTTGGCGAATACATCGCAGCATTTGCCAAGTAACGATAGATATTCGACCTCCTCTTCTGCCGATAGTGAGGCGCTAAGGAATGTTGGCCTTGGATCCACATTTGTGCCCAGGTCGACTTTCTTTAATTCATCGACTGTTGACTGACCGCCTTCCTCGAACGTAGCCGGGGCCTCTTTCAAGATGAACTCATCATCTTCTTGGTTGTCGTCGGCGACAGAGATGTGGTTTACCATGACCGAGTCGTATGCGCGAGCTCATGCGATGACTGCTTTCAAGGTGTAGATGATCACCGGATTCGGAGCATCTCCCCTCTTCGTCGAAGTTTGGCCGACTGAAACTTGGTGGACGTCGGCCAATGTTTTTCTGGTGACTTTGATTGGCTTATGAGTTCCATAGATTCGGATTGGCTTCTCCTTCTGGTAGTCGAGGCCTAGGCGACCTTGAGTGATTCGGCCCCTCATTTCTTAGCTTTTCTTGTTCTAAAGTGAGACCGGCGTAGCGACGGGTGGCTTCTCGTGGAGTTGGTCTTTTGTAAAATTTTCTCCGGCTCTAGCCATCAGTCGGTATGCATTCGGATCGAAGCCTTCGTCCGAGCGGGTAGATGGTAACCGCTCGAGGCTCGAAAATTGTTTCATAATACTTTGGTCCTTGAGTTTCGGTAGTGGGAGAGTGACTCTTTCCATCAAGGGGTGGGCTGGACTTTATGATAAACGACCAGGGGAGCTTCTCCCTTCTTCCTTTGCAACTGCGGGATGTACCGTAGGATAGGTACATTATGTTGTGTGCGCCGGTGTTACTGTGGCAGGTTTGTGGTTGTTGTGCGTCGACTGTTTGGGAAACACGACTTGCGTCGGAGTCTGTTTCTGAGGAAAAGTATTCTTGGCATTTGACGCCTGGTTAGGCCAAGAGGACAATTTGACTGTCGGTCTGGTCGTCAGATAAAATTTGGCATCCGCGAATGAGGCTTTGGCCTCGGTGAACGGACTTTCGTCGGCGCACACCGTCTTTTGCTCGCCATCCTTCCTATACTTGAAGCATTGGTGAAGTGTCGAGGGTACGACCCCGTTGGCGTGAAGGCACGATCAACCCCAGAGTAAATTGTAAGATATTCTTGAGTCGATCACTTGGAACAGAGTTTCGACCACCATGTCACTAATGTGTAATTTGAGAGAGATCATGTCGAGTGTCCTCTGGCCTTCCTGATTGAAGCCTTGGAAGAGGAGAGAACTCGGAGAGAGGTCGCCGGTGGAGAGGCCGACATTTTTCATCGTGCGAATCGGCAGAATGTTAACTGCAGAGCCACAGTCGATTAGAATGTGGTTGACTTTATGGACTCTAATGTAGCCGGAGTCGAACATCGGCTGGTTAAGGTTCTTCGTCCCTAGCTGCGCATCCGCTTCCCGAAAGGTGATGCACGACGGACATGAGACGGTGAGCACTTCCTTTGATTTTGGCAACTGCTGAGAGGAGGGCACATCTTCATCCTCCTTTCGGTAAGGTGGCGTTAGCCCGACTTTCGGCAAGTCGTGCTTCCTCATAAGCAACATCTCGACTTCGGCTTGGAGCTCCTTTGGTTTGTCGAGGACTCGAATAAGAGCCTGTCTTGACCGGATGGCCAAGTCGAGGTCATCGTCAATCTCGTTAAGCGGCGAGATCTGTTTTAGTAACGTCTCGAGGTCGTTACATTCGACGACTGGCCGTTTGGCTTTGCCTTTTGATGCAGTCTACTCGGGTGGGGTTGTTGAGCAAGTCGCCACCATTGCTGGCGGCGTGAAGAACTCTTTTGGGAAGAACTATGCCAGTGTGACGGGTCTTCTTTTTGTTTCCTCTACTCCTTGAACGTGGGTCATGAGAGCTTTCTTTTGGTGCTTCGCTGCTCTTTTGTCTGGCCGCTTCGCCTTTGTGTTGGTGTTTGTCGACGGCTCGATTTCTCGAACAGGCTTCTTTCGCCGAGTGACCAGAATCCACCCCTCTGCGTCGGCTGCAGATACTTTGCCGGACACCAATTTTGGTGCGACCTTAGCCGATGGTCGTCTGTAGTTGTGCGGTCAGTTGGAGGGACCGGATTTTGGACGGTATTCCTTCCTTATGACATGATGTTTGTTTGGCCGAGCTCGCCGGTTTCACTCGGCCTGAATGGAGATGACATGTGAGGACATCGTGTTTTCGGTTCCCTCGATTTTGATGCGGCCTTGAACCGCCAGCTCCATGATCCTGTCCTTCAGAACGAAGCATTTCTCGGTCGAATGTCTAACCAAGCGGTGGTAATTGCAGAAATTTGGATCTTTGCTCCTAGACAACTCGTCGGGTCTTTTGACTTCTGGCAACTTGAGCAAATGGTTGTCGAGCAGCTGCTCGAGCATGACAAGAACATCTGCATCGGCGAATGGAGCATAGCTTGTTTTGACCTTGCTCCCAACCTTGATTGGTACAAGAGCATTTGTCGCGAAGGATGCTTTTGTCTACTCCTTCGGGTCTTAAGGTGCGATCACGACGGCCTTTACTTTCTTGCGAGAGTTAGCAGACGACGAAGCTTCCTCTCCTCGCTCCTCCATGATGTTCTCCATGTTGTGAGCCTCGATCGCGAGTTCTTGAAAGTCTGTCGGCCTCCGACTCTGGATGTAGCGCAGGAGCTCCCATTGCATCCCTCGAGCACACATTTCGATTTCCGCTTCGAGGGATAAATTAGAGCTCTCTTTGCAATTGAGGCTCAGATTCCTCCACCAGTTAATATAATCGACGACCTTCTCACCCTTCTTCTGCTTCAGAATGGCAATCTCGACTAGAGTGACGGAGCGCCGAGTGCTGTAAAATCGACTGAGGAATTCTCGCTCTTGTTGTTCTCAGCTGTCAATTGACTCCTGAGGCAACTCGATGTACTAGTCGAAGGCATTTCCCTTCAACGACCTGCCGACCTGCTTGACCAGCAAGTCGTCGTCTGTGCCGACATTTTTGTACGTTTCAATTAAATGGGCGACGTGCTGTTTGGGGTGCTTGTCGCCGTTGAACCGCTGAAATTTTGGAGGATGGTAACCGAGTGGCATTGGGATGTTCTGGATCCTCTGAGTGTAGGGCCTCCCGTAAGTGACAGACTTATTGTCACCTGAACTATTCCGTACAGTGCGGTTAATCAGTTCTGTGACAACGTCCAATGTGAGGGCAGCCGGCTCTGCTTCAGGTCGACCACTACAGATGGTCATCGGCGCAATGGCCTGCAGCTCGTCATCAGAGGTAGGGTCCTCTCGCAATGGTTCGGTCGAACCACTAGTAGTCGCCCGGTTTCGGTCGACTTCTTGAGAAAGGCCGCCATTGTTGTTCGTGGCTGCGCCCATCTCGAGTCGTTCCATGATCCTTGCGATCTGGAGATTACGAGCTGCGAGTTGTGCGTCTTTGATGCACAGCTGTTCACTCTGTTCTTTAAGCGCAACTTGCATTTCGGCAAGCTGCACTTCTTTTGTTTTGGCCGATGTCGTCATTGCGGCCATCCTGACGGTCGGCGTCAACGGAGTTGTTCCAGACGCAGATAGAATTGGTGAGTTTATGCCGGCGACCGCATTGGAGAGACGGTTGTCGGTGTTTTTGGGTGTGGAGAGGTTGTTGTGAACGACCGGTCAGGAAAGTCGGCCGCTGTCGGTTGAGTGTGGACGGTAGCTTTGGCAGGTGAATGGCTTGCGGAGGTAGCCCCCAATGAGATTCGGCGAGGTAAAATGGGTGATAGAGTAGCAGGGGTTGTCGCCGGTGTCTATCGGCGAGGACATCGGATTGGTGGTGAACCGGCTGCTGCCGTGAGCGCAGCTAAGAGATCGTGAGAGATAGTCATGATCGTAGACTTGTCTTCGGTCGTCGCTCTCTGTATGGCGGAAGCCAGCGACGAATACATTCTTGCCGCAGAGGAGGAAGTCATGCCCTCATGTTTTTCATAGTGTTGCACCATGGTAGGGCCAATGGAGCTCCTTCGTGGTGGTGGTGACTAAGCCGGACTGACCGTCGGGCTACGGGGAGGAGAGTTAGCGACGGCCAAGTATGTCGGCTTGGTCGTTCTGAAATCAGCCTGGCAGAGGCCGCGGATGGCTTGGCGGAGGCCACGGTAGCCGACGGTAAGAAGACGGCGCTCGGGCAACACGCGTCGTGCATGAAGGGAGCCTGTCCGGTGGACAAGATCCTGGCCAAGGCCCTGGTCATTGGGCAAGTAGCCGGTGGTGGAGAAGTTGAAGCGTGGATGTTGGCCGGAGAGACGGCCGCTGGTCCGCAAGCTCCTACGGTTGAGCTTGCGTTCGCGGCAGGGCGCGGATGGGCAGAGCTCGAGTTGGCAACTTGTTTGTCCCTGTTGTTGTTATTGTTGTTGTTGTTGCCGTTGTTGGCTATGGCTACGAGAATTTTGTTTGAACGGAGAAGGAGAATGCGAGTACAATCTCCTATTCTTCCTCTTATTCAATCTCCGTGTAAATTGATGAAGTTTCGGCTTCTGGCGAGTCGACGTCAAAATCCAAGTTCTGGAACGAGTGTGCACGACCGATGACTGTTTCGTCGGTCGGACGAAAGTGTTTGTGTTTCGCGTGTATCGACCTGTTGACGTTGTCGGCGAACGTGTAGAGCTGCTCCGGTCGAATTGGCAAATCTCGACGAACTGTGCGTTGCTTAACTTCTTCGGCTCGAAAGAGTTTATGTTCGTGAGAGCGTTTCTTGACCAAGAATTTTTGAACCCTTTCGACAAAATGTTTCTGGCTATTTGTACCCGTTTCTGTCCATTTGTTGGGGGTCCTTTGGAATGGGGATCACGATCCCCTTTCTGGTGCTGTTGTTGAGATGGGAGGAAGACTTGGGCGCTCCTCTATTGGATCCATCGAATGAGGATCATCGGTGATTTTTCTCGGTTTCTACAGTTGGAGACCAAGCTTGGTCATTTAACTACTGAGGTAGCGAGACGAATGGGTCTGGGATGGGTTGTGACAGATGACTTCGAAAATTGATGGAGCCTACTCATAACGACTGACCGATGGATCGGTGGGCGTTTGGGCTCGCCGTGTTTGAGCCGATCACATTTTGGTGTGTACAAGTACCATGAAGTTTTATTCTAGTATTTTTCAATTTTTTAAATTAGTGTTTCACCGAAAATCCGTCGGTCCGTGAAGAGGCGCAACCGAGAGAATATGTCGATTACTTTAGAATAAATTTGTGTTTACAATGTGTGTGAGTCAGGAAAAAGCGAGTTCACTCTCCTAAACTTCCTCTGATTCGATCTACGTTACAATTTTTGTTGAAGTTTCGGCTTCCGCGAACGAACGTCGAAACGAGTTTTGGAATGAGTGTGCACGAACTGCTTGTGGCTTTTGTCGGTCGGGCGGAAGTATTTGTGTTCCGCGTGTGTCGACTTGTGACGTTGCCGGCGAACGTGTAGAGCTGTTCCGATTGAACTGTTGAGTTGCGACGGACTGCGAGTTGCTTGACTTCTATGGTTGGAGAGAACTTCTGTGCGTCGAGTTTCTTCTCGGTGAAGGGATTTTCAGACCTTCATTTCGAGAGAGAAAGAACTTCTGTGCGTGAAGTATTTTCACGACTTGAATGCTCTCGAACTTGATTTTTTCTCCACCTCTACGACAGGGAATTCTTTGGCCTTTTGTAGTCTGTCATGTGAAATTGTTGCGGCTTCTTCCTTGGAAAGGGATCGCGATCCCCTTTCTGCTGACGGAGTTGATGGAGGAGGGAGACCAGGATTGTGGTCCCTCCTTTTCCTCCTTCGGTTAACGACTAGTTCTGGTCATTTGATTGTTGAGTTGAGTGATGAGCTGACGAGGCATGCTGACGGGTGCTGACTCGACGAATTTCTGCTGATTGTGTTGCCGACTGTCCGATGACGTGACAACGCGGCTGGACCCGGCGGTGGGTTGTAACAATGAACTTCAAATATCGACTGAGCTTACCCATGATCGTTGTTTGATGGATCGGTGGGTTGCTGGACTCGTCAAAATTGGGCTATGCACATTTTGGTGCATACAATTAGTTAAAAATTATTTTAAATGGATGGAATTTTATAAACAGGTTTGGTCGGTTTTGGGTTTGCAAAACAGTGGAATGGGTCAAGTTCGGGTGGGTTTTTCACCGGTTCAAGTTTCGAGTTTACATGTTGGATCGGGTTCACACGACCTGTATTTTAATTGTTGCGTAGTACACATAAGTTGTGAGATCTGATTTTTTTTCTTAATACGTTGGCTATATTGTCCAAAGCTTTTTTGACATTTTGGTTTCATCCAATGTTTTGAAAACCGAACCGATCATTCAATCGGCTCTATGTTTTGGTTAAACCGACAAGGTTGGACCGTTGAATATTATATATTATATATTACAAAATACAAATATTTAATATTTCTAAAAAAAAAAAAAAAAAAAAAGCAAAGTTAATGCTGGTTACATTGAACCGGGCCGAGTCAATAAGAACCGGATTGGCCTCCGATTCTAGCTCAACCGGGTCGGACCAGCCGGTTCGATTTTTAAAACTCTAGTTTTATCTATTTATTTTTAAAATTAAAGTCAGACTAATCGGAAATGAGTCATGGGCCAATACAACGATGGGCCTTCTATCTGTGAAATAGGTTGGGTAAGAGAAGCGTCCAAAGCCCAAAGCCCATTTCCTTTATTAAGTTAACAACTTAACAGAACTCTTCTGGCACACATATTGCTTATTATGCAGCGTCCATTTCAATACTTTCAAAGAAAGATTAGACAACATTTTACTGAGCCCAAATTTATGTTGCTTACAAATGTTACACTAATGGAAAAATAATCGTTGATCAGCATTATTGTTGGCAAAATCACTAGGATTTAGGCCACTTTTGGATATGGAATACTCCTCGGAGGAAGAGTATTGGATGCCTCAAAATCTGATATATATACGGGCAGTATTGGATACCTCAAAATCTAATATGTATTGGACCCAAATGTGATATTAGTAAGTTTTAATGCACCAACCTCTGAAATCATGAAACTCAACTTGGGGACCCAAATTGAAGGGGAGAACATAAAAACATAAAAAGGTGTACTAGTGGTATTACTAACTTTAACTTAGTCCACAACACATAAAGAAGCCAAAGACAGGGAACAACAAAGGAATAGAAGAAGAAGAGTGCCAAAGAAAAGGAGTTCAGTTTTAGTTAGGAGGGAGAGAAGTCCACATGGATGCATATTGCGTAGTAGGTAGGTTGGAGTCCATTCCCCATATTTTGTTCAATACGGGACAGTCATCACAGATTGGAAGACCCCAAAGTCACCTCCCCCCTCTCTCTCTCTCTCCCATCAAAGTCACCCCCACCCTACTTCACCGTCCACAACCAGATCTCCTAAGATTCTTCCACCACCACCTTACTCTCTCTCTCTCTCTCTCTCTCTCTCTCTCTCTCTCTCTCTCTCTTCCAAGGGTCCCCCCACCCTCCCTTCAAAGGCCCAAATCCGAAAAGAAGAAGAGAGGCCTTTCACTTTTTTTTTTGTGCTTTTTTCCTTTTTTTCTTGCCCCGTACAATCATTGCCTCAAGTACCTAGCGTTTTGTCAAATTGCTCATAATCGCCATGAGAAACAGATGGGAGGTCCGGCCGCTCCTCGCCCACATTTGACATTCCCATTGAAAACCCAGAAATTATTAGGTGTCCTACTGAATCAAGCAAGATAGATGATGTCTTGTGTTATATGAGAGAGAGAGAGAGAGAGAGAGATATCACAGTATAGTATAGATATCTACACATACAAGCAATTATTATAAAATATAAATATTTTCTCCTTCCAAATTAAGCATCCCATCAATCAAATCCTTCCTCCTATGGACTGCTGCACTTCTCCTCTCCCTTCAATCCCCACACCAAAACGTGGCTCTCTGTCTACCATCCCAGGCTTGTGCATTGGACCAACCTCACATTATCAGCTTCATTTCAATTCCCTACCTTCTCACTTCCCATTTTTGTTCCTCACTCTAACTTCCCTCCCATATAGACAAAAGAGTAGAAATAATTCTATAAAAATACACGAGTAAAATTAATCTTGGCCTTCCTAACTTTAGCTAAGTCATTTTGAATGACCTCTTTACACGAGTGGGTCATGGGGAGAAAGAGATGCACTCATTCAATGTTATAAAAAGGGGCATATGAAGCAGAAAGCTGATGCCCAATACACCTCACTATGACCTCCACACTATACGTCTCTATATGTTTATTATTCACTAAAGGCTATTGAGGAAACATATATACATGAGACAACACCTCCACCACACCCCTCTCTTCTTCTCTTTTATTTTTCTTTTTTATCTCCTCATCATCATACCTTGTAACTATACCCACCTCTCGTGGCTTCCCTGGCCTAGCCTGCCTTCCCGGGCACTGTTACGTATGTACACTGCATCAATAATTCCTCTGACATCACCACCTTTCTTCTTAAAAACTCCATTAATATTTCATAGCATAACAATCAAAAAAAAAAAAAAATATATATATATATATATATATATATTAAATTTTTTTATTTTATTAAATTTTTACGTTTTTCCTAAGTGAGAACTTATAAGTCTACAATTATATTTGTGACGTGAACAAGATCGTCGCCCTCATTAATTTCCCTGATTTAAGTTATTTTCAGTTCAATAATTTCCGTAGGCCTATACAGAGAAGTATGAGAAAGTGAGAGCTTTTTCTTCCGGTGGTGCAGCAAAATTCGTACAGAGCCATCGCCTTAAAATCGCATAATTTCGTGGGGGCCCTTCCCGCGATTCAGACCGTCCACGAATCCGGACCCGCGTACGTAAATGCCCGGGCCTTCGCGTATCTCCTCACTGCCACTGGCCCATATTCGGTACGATCCAGAGACGCACGCACCAGGCCCACCCCTTTAACGTATCGACAAATCAGAAAAACTGGGGACCGTCTGATTGGAGATTTTCAGTGGGCCCTACTCCTTTACCTCAGACGAAACCCACGTATCGTATCCGATTACGACATCAATCGGAGTGCGGGCCCCAGCAAAGAATGGCGTATTGGCTTACGAGCTTATCCTTTAATTAATTAAATTGATTTAGGATAATGCGGCAAAAATATGATATTTGAGGACCACCCACTAATGTCTAATACTGAGACGAGATAAAAAATGAAAAATAAAAAATAATATGAGTATATAGTATATAGTATATACATATATATATATATATATATATATATTATTAATTAAGGACATTGATTGATGAGGAATAGAAATTTCAGTTTCCAATGAAGAGATCTCAAAAGACCAACATGCGCTCGAGTGTCCCGGTCTCCAAAACCCACGAGCACCCCCACAAAAACAATATTAAACAATATTAAACAATATTAAACAAGGATTTACGTATAATTAATAAATATATATTATTTATTAAACAAAAACCCAGGACTTAGATTTTATTCCCAACTCCCCTGTCCCCCGCCTGGAAATTGGAAAAGCGATACACACTCGACACTCCCCCCCAAGCTTATAATACCCAAAAAATTTAAAAAAATAAAAAATAAAAAAGATTAATTAGCATAAAAAGAAGATTTTAATTTTTTTTAAAAAAAATCTCTTCTCCATTTCCAATCCAAGGGCTGGAGATGAAGCTTCGCGCGGGCCCACGATGCTCGGCATGATTCATTTCCTGGGGCAATAATACTATCCTGCCCGGACACGCCCTTGAGAAGCTTCATCTGGGCCCACCGGGGCATGATTTCTTCGCAAATTTGACTTCTCCAGGTGGGGCCGGGGTTGATGATTCGGTGTCTCCGGGAGGTCTTACCGGGAGAACTCTTACGGATCAAAAGCCCGTTAGAAGCTTTTCGTGATCGGAATCGGAGGGGTGGGCTCGGGTTATTGGTGGAGCACCAGGAGTGGGTCCCTTCTGGATTAAGATTTAAAAGCGACGGGATTAAAGTTTTATAATTTTAATGACCTTCAATTTAATTATCATCTTCTCCGAAGGGCCAGTCGTTTGTTGGAATCGACGAAAACAAGAAAGGGAGGAGGGGAAATCCAATCTGAGTCAGTTGCTCGAGGAATTAGATTAAAGGAGAAAAAAAGGAGGGAGAAAGAGAGAGAGAGAGAGAGAGAGAATTCGAGGAGTCAAGCGGTCAAAGTTTTCCGAAAATGTTAATTTTGTTTGTTCCAGTATCCGATTTGGCAGAAACAGTGACGGCCATGGAAGGAATCGAGCAGAGCAGGTTCCAATGAGAATGTCCATGGGAAGGAGTGAGGAAGAAGAAGAGGGGGGAGTTGGGTCTGTGAATTTGTGTTGCTTCAAATTAGAATTTTTTGCAGTGTTTTCTTTTCTGCCATTAAACAATGAAAATGGCAGATTCCCAATCATCCTTTCCCCTCAATAGGAAACACCCATCATTGCTCCCAACCATCCTTTTCACATATAGCTGCTGCTCAAGCTTTTGATTCTATTCTCTTATTCTTGATTTCTTTCTTCAGTTTCTTCACTTTCTCTCCTCACCCGCCCCCCTCCCACTTCTTCTTATATTCGCCTCATTTCAAGTCAAATCACTCTCTTTTTCGATCTTTCTCCCTCCTTCCCCCACCTTCATGGATCCTTCTTCCACCTCCGTCAATGGCTTCTACACCTTCCTCACTCGGGGACTCGACGATCTCGACCGTTCTTTTTCGGCCCATGGTTTCATGTCGATTCAGTTCCTGCAGCGGGTCCTCGCGCTCCTCCGATCCTTTCATTCACAGCTCACCCTTCTCGTCCAGAAGCTTCACCTACCGGTGGGGGAGAAATGGCTCGACGAGTACATGGACGAGAGCTCCAGGCTGTGGGAGGCGTGCCATGTCATTAAATCCGGCGTCTCCGGCATCGAGAATTACTACTTGGCCGGAGCCCATATCGCTTCCACAGTCGACGGGCACCGGAATTTGAGCAGTCAGATCGCCCGCCAGGTCCGCCACTTTTCGACTCTGTCTTCTCTTTCCTTTTTCTCTTTCCCTTTCTCGTACGCCTGGAACTGCTGAAACTGAAATTGAAATCGAAACGAACTTCTCCCCCCTTTTTTCCCCTCTCTCTCTCTCTCTCTCTCTCTCTCTCTCTCTCTCTCTCTCTCTCTCTCTCTCTCTCTCTCTCTCTCTCTCTCTCTCTCTCTCTCCCCTGACTCCGGTTAACCGCAGGTGATCCGGGCAATCTCCGTCTGCCGCCGGGAGGCGATCGGGTTGGAGGAAGAGAACAAGATGCTGATGGAAACGAGAATTGAGCCCCTGTCTCTCCGATTCGACGAGCGGGTCTCCCTGGAATCGAAGCTAAACGGGTTCAATGGCTTCAGGGGAGTTTTGTACGCGATGAGGAACGTCAGCTCGTTCTTGCTGATGATCCTGCTCTGGGGGTTGGTCTCCTGCTCCCCGGACTCGAACTCGCGCCGAGGAGTGGAGGCCTGCTTGTTCTTCGGTTCCGGGTTCATGGTCTCCACGGCGAGGATTCAACAGAGAGTGCTCGCGGAGGTGAATCGATTAGACGGGCGACCCGGGATTTTGCTCTACGAATTCCGTAAAGCCTGTCTGGCATTGGACGAGCTGAGAGCGGAGCTTGAGAGGAGGTCCCATGGGGTCATCGACATGGAATCGGAAGGAAGAATTCGGGAACGGATGGAGAACCTGAAGAGCTGTTTTGGGTTGTTGAGATCGGGAATCGAGAGCTTAGGCGGGCAGATTGACGATTTCTTCGATGAGATTGTGGAAGGAAGAAAGAAGCTCCTCGACATGTGTAGTCACAGATGAAAGAGGAGGAGACGCTCTTCTCTGTTCTTCGTTTTGGTGGGGAGGACTGATCACACCTGTTCTTCATCTGCTTCTTCTCTTTCTTCTTCATCTGATGTTATTTTTTCTTTGTCCTTCTGTTTTTCTTTTTTCTTTTTTTTTCCTTCTTTTATATAATTTTTCTTTTGTTTTGCAGTTACACTTGAAAATATTGCAAAGAAAGAAAAAGTAAATTTTGATGTCGGAATGAGAAGAACAAGTAGGAAAAGAAAATAGTTCAAGGACTTACCCTTTTGTATAAAAAGGCCTTCTCGAATTCTTCGATGAAAGAAACATTCCCCCAAGTCCTCTTGTTTTTTCTTTTGTTTTGCTTTATGTTCTCTCATCAGGTGGCATTTAGCTGAAGAAGAAACAAGCCTCGGGTGAAAATAACAGGGTTGAGCTTCTTCTCTCTCATAAGCTCTCTCTCTCTCTCTCTCATAAGCTCTCTCTCTTCTCGTAAGCTCTCTCTCTCTCTCTCTTTCTTCTCCATTTTTTGTTTTTGCTCTTCTAATCATTCCATTTGGGCGAGAATGATGACAAGGGAGAGCGGGGGAGAGGCCCCTTTGTTGGGGGAAGAGTTGAAAAGCAGTTTTTGTAGAAGCTTTTGTCTGATTCTGTTTGGTTTCTAAGTGAAATGGATGGAGATGATGATGAAAGGTAGTAACCAAACTGACATGTCTGCGCTCGTTGCTGCTGCTTTTTCGGCTCAAAACTGGTATACTCTGACTGACTGCCCACAGTTTCTGAGTCCTTTTTTTCAATTTTCAGCCATTAAATTTATGCATTGCACAAGAACCCCGGATGCCTTTCGCTTAGTCTGCCTCGCTATGGACGGGGAATAAGGATACGGCTAGCTTCATAATGAGGGCCGGGGCCATTACTCTGCTCTTTTTTTCTCTCTCGACTGGTTTTGGTGTTTCTTTCGTATGGCATTTCGAGATTTCACCTCCCCCCCTTTCCATGATGAGAAAGAATGGAGGTTGTGCTGAATGCAGTGAAAGCCATTAAAGGCTCTTGTTAGGGTCCGCCTCCGCCGCCTTGATTGCACCACATAATTCTGTATGGCTGGCCGCAAACAGAGTCCGTCGAGCACTTCTTTTCCTGCTTTGTAATTCTTTCGCCTTTCTCTTTAACTTTTTTCTCCCCGATTCTTTCTTTCTTTCCAGCTAAGTCTGCTTATGAGATACGCGAACCCCAAAAGACAAAAAGGAAAACGACTGCAGAAGAAAAAAAATCCTTAAAGCAAAAGAAGCTGCAGAAATGCTTCGAATCTCACTGACAGAAAACATGAGTAAAAACCAAAAGAGAGTAGTTAAACGTTCGGGCCACCGGCCATACCTGGTTCCGTTCCAGAGAAACCCAGAACTTCTTCCAAGTCCTCAAAAGTAATTCTTCAGAATTTATGGTTACTGCGTTCAGAAATCAGAATATTTTTCACAAGAGAGGCAGTACCGATTCACGAAAAGGTTTTGGAACCGGCAATGGGCCCTCGCTTCACTCATCAGTCATCGCTCGTGAGTGCTGAGCCACACAATTTCCTGAGCGAGTTGAGGGATGAGATAATTGCAAGCCGTAAAACTGTGTCGTGGGCAACAACTTACAGACGGCCGGAGATCGGAATCTCTTGATGAAAATGACGCGAGCCGCATTGGAACAGTTCAGAGATGGTAGGACCAATGGTAGGTGAGTCCCAACTCCGACGCAGATGAATGATCGAAAAATACTATTATAGGAATGTTGGAGGCCATTAAAGAGCGACTCCGTGGGGGGAGGGGAGTAGGACACATCTCATATTGATGGGGGAGGTTGGAGACGGGGACCAAACGCTTTTATTGGAACCCCATCATCTTCCAGCTCTCTTCCCTTCAAACGACAGCTACATCCTCTTAATCCAATCCCATTCACAGATGAATGTTGAACACATCAACGATGGGGTTTGTGGTCGGCCTGCCTGCATCACCATGCCAAGTCCTCGCCTGCTCATCTAAGCCTTAACAGGCAAAGATGATGTTGACCAGAACATTCTTGAGTCTCACCAGAAGAGGAAGCGGTCCACGGCCTGGAACATATCTCACCTACAATCCATTAAAGTAAGATTCCAAAGACTAAAACGGTGTAAAGAAAAAATTCACTCTCCATTCTATCAGATTGAGGAATACCGAATACATGGCTCTGTTCTAGAAAAGGTTGTATAGAAAAGTTCTCAAAAAATGTATTTATATTGATATAAAGACAGAACAATAATAATCATATACACTATACAGTATCACAACGATAAATAAGGGTCCAAAAATGAGAAATTACATCATGTATCTACCACTGAGATGTGAACTCCGCAATCAGCCGCAAGATTCGGTATTTGATTTAATCTGACATGGTTGCAAATCTGTTTAATCTTCTGTAATTTAGAGGTTTTTAATAAAACCCAAAATATAAACAGAGTCAGAATCCACAAGTTGATAGTCAGAAACCACCGGAAAAAGGTATGAATCAAGCATCCACAGCAGGCATGGCAAACTGGTATGCAAAAGCCTCCACACGGTTACGAAGATCAATGATATCTTTGTTGTTTTGAAGCCCCTCCATAAAATCTTTTTGCAACTTCCCATGTTCCCTTTGGACATTACTCGCAATTTGTGCTGCTCTAAGAAGGAAATCAGCTATTGTCTCAAAGTCTGCTTCTACACAACCTCTCGAGGTCATAGCAGGGGTGCCTGAAAGTCACAAAACGAATTAGCACAAAAATCATCTGAAGGTCATTGTTGCAAAACCTTGATGCACAAGCAAATGAAGATACCTATTCTCACGCCCCCAGGAGAAATGGCACCGTTATCTCCAAATATCGTACTTTTGTTGATAGTCATGTGGCACGTTTCACATACTTTCTCAAAATTTTTACCTATAAAATGAGAAAAAAACAATCACATACAAGATCACCATGCCAATAAAAGCATTACTAAGCATATTGCAAGAAACACAAAAAGCTTTCCCTAAACCCTAAACCCACAAGACAATAAAACAAAATTTTTAATACCCGTTAAACCCAGAGTTCTTAGGTCCCAAAGTATCATATGATTGTCTGTTCCACCAGTAACCAATCTGCATTTTCTCCTCAAAAGAGCAGATGCCAAGGCCTGAGCATTTTTCTTTACTTGTTGTATGTAATCTTTATATTCAGAACTCGCAACCTGCTTAAAAGCAATTGCTAGAGCTGCTATGTGGTTATTGTGTGGCCCACCCTGCAGTGATGGAAACACGGCAAAGTTTATCCTATCCTCAAAATCATAATGATCATTTTCATCTCCAGGGCACATAAGGGATCCTCGTCGTCGTGGTTTTAACCCTTTCCTATAGAAAATAATGCCACCCCTGGGACCTCTGAGATTCTTATGAGTTGTTGAAGTGACAATGTCACAGTAATCAAAAGGGCTCTGACATTCCTGAAAACAGAATAATTCACGTCAGAAAGTACATAATGAAAAATAGATGGCAAGGTGACAAAGAAATCAACGAAGGAAAAATTAGCCACAGCAAAAGACATTTGCAACTGGGAGATAGAGTCCTCCATTACAACCAACATGAGAAGAAGACAAAAATAAAAAATAAAAGAAAAGGAAGCACAATACTTTCTTGGTGGATGGGGCGAGAAATCAACAGCTCAGTGTTAGTTCTGACCAGCCATAAGCAGTGTACAAACATAAACGACTAACAAATATGATAATATAACAATAAAAAGCAACTAAATGACCATAAGACAGAAGTTTCGGCCACCAGTTGTTGAGCAACACCAGACAAGATTAGATATCATTGATATCATATGCTAATTTGTTACCACTTCAATGCTTACAAGAATAACCTCATTACTTCTATCTTCCAGGGATATTACAAGTATAACTGCCCTTTGTTTAAACAGGACATAACCTGAACAGGCCACTACTTGAGCCGAAGAAGTCAGACATCCAGCTCAGCTACTCCGTTATTATTGAGTCCTAGTCGATACCAAAGGGAGTTTTCGAATTTAGGAGGTCATTAACATTTAATACTATAGATATGGGACTACACCCCACAAATAGATATCATTAGTTTAAACCTATCAGAGACCAAGAGCAGAAGAGGTCTGCCTCATACGATTTGAACAAGTTAAAGCTTTCTCACATGCTTTCTAATTGTTACTAGACTAATTCCAGGCCCTCATTGCATGAGCAACTCCAATTCTAGAAACCATCAAATTCTTAATATATTTTCCTCGTAAAGCAGAATTGAACCCTCAATATTAGGACCACCAATTTAGAGTTACCCTGAACCCCCTATGTCATATAGAGGGAGACCTCAGAAAACATTCCACACCTTCACCAGCTATTTTCTTTCAATTCTATTATTGCTCGTCCACGAAACAAAAACATTGATATCATCACTGAAAACTGTCTCAAATAATTATAGTAAAATAGAGAGCTTCCAGTTATGGTGAATGTGTACAAACATCAAAGAAAACCACTCATATGAAACACAAAAGTTAGCTTAAGACATCAAAACCCATATCCAACTCTGTACATAATGCTAAAGTTTTTGCACTTTATTACCACTTAATGCTCCAGTGCTTAACAGAACTAGAGAACCATGCACTTGCTCCAGTCCTTAACAAAGCTAATTAGAGAACCCTGCACTTACATTACCTTTTTTAACACAGGAAAAAGAAAAGTGATGCTGCTATTTCTTTTTTCTCTCCCCTTTAATCATGCAGCATCAATAGTACAACTACTGTTCCTCTCTGAGATAAGCTTCTAATAGGGTTTTTAAGCATTTAGATTTCTCTATCCATATCAAAGAAATCCACAAGCATACCACAGAAAATGCCTCCTGTTATGATCTTTTACACCAACTAATACCAAAGTGCAAAGAATCGTGCATAGATGGATTACTATGCCAGCTAATATTCGAGATAACAGAATTTAACAAAATTTTGAACCACCTTAACGACAGAAAGGGCAACATGTCATACACAAACACATCGCGTTCTCTCTCTTGAATAAGGTTAGAACACCATTTCACATTTCTGGCAATAAGCTACCAAGTCTACTCCAACTTAAAACAAGCTGGATATGGACCTGACATCACCTTTACACAGTTAGATATGCAGGCTTGCCTCTTAAGCAAGTAAACATGATAATGTTGACTTCATTCTAGACACGCGCACCCAAAGAAAGCAGACCAACATTACACATCGCAAATCAGACACATGCAATTTAAAATTTAGAAGATAAGTGTACAAGCAACATTATTACCTAAATGTACAAGCAACAGAAAATCTGTTTAGCTCATGGCTTTGTCTAACCAAAATTATATAGATGCAATGGATGTGGTTTGAAAAATGAAAGTGTCGTGGTACAGTAATGCACTGTATCCAAAAAATAGATAAAATAATTTTAAACGAAAAACAAAGTTCACCTTTGCAGCCACAAGCCCACTAATTTGTGCCATGTCACACATTAAAATAGCCCCGCACTTATCTGCTATTTGTCTAAATCTTGCATAATCCCACTCCCTTGGATAAGAACTCCCACCACAAATCAATATCTTGGGCCTGTAATCTAAAGCCTTTTCCTCGAGTTTTTCGTAGTCTATGTACCCTGTGTGCGGATTCACTTTATATGGAAAACTCTCAAAGAAGATAGAAGCTCCAGAAACCCTTTTGCCGCTCGGTGTATAGTATCCATGACTCACATTTCCTCCTGAGGGAGTATCTAAACCCATAATTCGATCCTTGGGCAGCAAAAGCCCGGTATAAACTGCAAAATTAGCAGATGTGCATGAATAAGGTTGGACGTTAACGCCCCATTGGTCGGGATTGAGATGAAAAGCAGCCAAGGCTCTTTCACAGCAAAGAAGCTCTATTTGGTCGATGTACTGGTTTCCACTATAGTATCTAGAACCAGGCATTCCCTCCGAGTACTTGTTGGTTAAATGGCTGCCAAGCGCATCAAGGACAGCACGGCAGACAAAATTTTCAGATGCAATGAGCTCAATTCCTCTAAATTGCCTCTCTTTCTCCTTTTCCATAATCTCATGAATCTCGGGATCGGCGACCGAGAGAGGCTGATTGCCCCACGCTTTAACAGCAGCACGGCGGGCCTCTAGGGTCATCGCGTCCTGTGTCACCTTCTTAGGAGGATTAGATGAGGATGAAGACGAATCGTTGTCCCGACGCCGTTTCAAACACATCGGATATCCCAAAATACTGAATTCTTCCTCGACTCGCTCTTCGGACTCGTCCGCAAGGGACTCGTCGCGAGAATTCTCCGGCTGCTGCTCGAGCAATTGCAGAGGTACGGATCGAACGGAGCCGTGTGATTCTTTGAAGCTGGAATCTATCTGCATCAAAATCGATTCGCCGGAATTGGGTGCGCGGTGAGGGCTCGGGCTGGAACTCGTAATCGAATGCGAATGTAATCCTAATGAAAGGTTCGATTTCGGATGGGAAAGATCCATCTAATCCAACACCAGACGCCTCCTGAATCGACAACTCCGAAGCTGTGTCTGAAACTATTCAGAATTAGAACAACAGTAACAACAGCAGATGCAGCGACAGGAGCTTCCCAAGCAGCGGCAGTAGAAATATCGAAAGAAATGGGGACGGGTAGAGGGAGCAGAAGAGCTTTCCATGAGACGATGAGGATAGAAAAAAAACCCTAGCTCGGGGTCGCGCCCTAGGAAGGAGAGGGAACGATGACAGGAGAGAGCCGAGAGGAAAGAGAATCAAAGAGCATGGCCTTAAGAAGCCGGAGGGCGACCGGCTGCTGGAGGTTCAGTGTCGGATGAACCTGGTCGACAAAGTGGAACACAGGGCGGATGTGGTAATCTAAATTCTAAATGCAGCTGGGGACAACCGGAAATAGCGGGTTGCAGCATCCTGGTGAGGCACACGAGTCGCTAGCTGCCCCGTGCGTAGCGTTTCGACTCGAGTGAATAGACGAGTCGTTGTGCTAATATGCGCGTGGTGCGTTTGGCCTTTCTTAATTCTTTTCCTAACGTTCCTCTCTTTCTTTTTTTTTTTTTTTTTTTTTTTTTTTTTTTTTCTTCATAAGCTTTTATTCATTCACACTTTTTTCCCTTTTCGATCCCCCAACTCTTAATCACTCTAATCCCTATATTAAATTTTAACATAAAAGAAAATTTTATTCTCAAATTTTTAAAGTCCTATAAATATAGTAAAAATTAATTAATTTATGTGTTGAACTAATTCAAAGAGGTAAAAATCTTGTTTTATTAATTAATCTTTACTTTTAGATTATCTAAACTTAAAAAATAAATCTAATGTGACGCAACAACGACACTCTTATTAACGCAAGCAATTAAAAATCAACACAGTAATGTCGTTAAAGCATTTATTTCAATAAATGCACCTTTTTAAATGATGTAACTCCTATATTTTTTTTACATTATTTGAAATTATTATCTAATTTTGTTTTAATATATTTATATAATTTATATTAGTTTATCAAATACGTCAATATGAGTCCAATACATAATAATTTATTTTTTGAATTTTATGTAAGAGATGAAATATAGTTAATTAACACAAATTTTGAATAAGTTTGTTATCTCACGATATATTTACCATATTCACTACAAAGATAAAACTGCAAAGGAAAAGGTTAAAAATTGAATGTTTATTTACAAGGTCTAATTATGTTCATCCCTCAACTCATATTACCAAAATTTAAACCCAGGAAAAAGTAAAATACATAAATGACCATACTAAGTTCTTTTTCGGATTAATAACATTAAAATATGCTCATAGAATACTATAGTCTTACTCAATGGCAATTGGTTCATTTGCCAAACCAATTGACCCCACCTAGCTAGTCAAAGTGAGTCAAAAAATACAAAAAGCAGGAAGCAAGAAGGAAAGTGGAGGAGAGAGCCCCATTTATGTTCTTGTTGTTACACTTTCTCCCAAATTTCAGGGAGTGTAGAAGGATTTTTTATATTTTTCCTTTATTTTATCGGTGTTTTAAAAACCAAACAGAACCGGTAGCTGGTTGAACCAGAATCAGAGGGCAGACCGGTTCTTATTGACTTGGCCCAGTTCACTGTAATCAGCATTATTTTTGTTTTTTTAAATAAAAATATTAAATATAGTGTATAATATTAAACGGTCCAACCCGTTACACATTGATTTTGTGCAAAAGCACATGTACAATCTTCTAGTTTTTCTCTGATTCGATCTCTGTGTAATTTGATGAAGTTTCGGCTTCTAGCGAGTTGACGTTCTAAGTTCTGGAATGAGTGTGCACAAACGATGACTGTTTCATCGGTCGGACGGAAGTTTTTGTGTTCCTTGTATATCGATTTGTTAACGTTGTCGGCGAACGTGTATAGCTACTCCAGACAAACTGGTGAATCTCGATGAACTGCAAGTTGCTTAACTTTTTCGACTCGAAAGAGTTTATGTGTGTGAGAGTGTTTCTCGACAAAGAATTTTTGAACCCTTTCGACAAAATGTTTATGGCTATTTGTAGCAGTTTCTGTCCAGTTGTAGGGGGTTTTTCCTTGGAATTGAGATTGTGATCCTCTTTGTGTTGTACTTGTTGAGATGGGATGAGGACTTGGGCACTCCTATGTTGGATCGTCATTGACTTTTCTTGACTTCTACCGTAGGTGACCAAGCTTGGTTGTTTAATTGCTTGAAGTGGTTGCATCGTGACTGGCTGCTGACCGGTGTTGACGCGATGACTTATTGTTGACTGGGGAATGATTGTACTGATGATGCAGCGATGCGAATGGGTTTGACGATAGGCTGTGACATATGATTTCGAAAATTGATGGAACCTACCCACGACGATCGACTGCTGGATTGATGGGCCTTTGGTATGGTCGCATTTGGGCCGATCACATTTTTGTGTATACATAACGGAATCGAGAAACTCAATTAATTCTATGGAGTTTCAACCAACCTATTTTATTTTATATTTATTATACATTAATTGGAAAAAAAATTCTATATTCAAAATTTAAAAGAAAAAGGAAAGGGTATTTTTGTAAATGTAAGTTAGAAACTTATTAATATTTAAAAATACCCTTAATATTATTTAATTCATTATTTATTTAATAATTAATTTGTATATATTAGAAAACTTTAAGGACTTTTACCCAATATTTTAAAAACCGAACCGGCCATCAAATCGGCACTATGTTCGATTTTGGTTGAACCCGATCGGGTTAGACAGTTGAATATTATACCCCATATGTTACATATATTTAATATTTTATAGTAAAAAATATATAAATAATACTAGTTAAGTGAACCGGCGCGAGTCAATCAGAACCTGGCCTCCAATTCTGGTTCAACGGGGTCGGACCGACAGGTTTGGTTCGGTTTTTAAAACATTGGTTTTACCAAACCAACTTTAAAAAAAAAATAAAAAATCGGGTTACTTAAAAGTTAAAACTAAATGCACTGGATGGATAATTATTATTTATTAGAAGTGCGGTAAGAGGCAAGGGCAAATAAATTTACAGCAGGAGTAAAGAGTGGAAGAAAGCTAGCATTTATATTTTCACGAGAAACATTTGAAGAGAGAATTAGGCAAGGCCTGGAAGTCGGCAAGGCGGCAGCGATTGCCCAATACACTGCGTAGGGTCCCCCAGGCATCGGATACTCGGTGATCAAGCAGTTTCAACGACCGGAAAGCGCGCCCTTGACAATCGCGACGACTCTCTAGCTTTCATATTGTTGCAGGAATGCTGGTTTGAACTCTCGCGCAGGGGAAAGGGGGCGAACAGAACAGTTGCTGGAATGGCTTCTGCTCTTAATCCCGTGGAAGGGGGAGTGGAAGAGCTGACTTTGACCGTCAAATGGAGCGGAAAGGAGTACGCCGTGAGAGTCTGCGGCGACGATACCGTGGGGGAGCTCAAGCGCCGTATCTGCGAGGTTACGAATGTTCTGCCAAAGCGGCAAAAGCTTCTCTATCCGAAGCTGGGTTCAAGGCTTAACGATGATGCGATTGTGCTATCGCAACTTCAACTGAAGCCTTCGATAAAGATGACCATGATTGGGTAAGAAAACCTCATCTTTTATGTAGTAATGAGTTATTTGTATTGTTCTGCTTCTGCCAGCTTGTGTTGTGGTAGTTGTTTGTACTCTGTTTTGTTCTCTGCCGAACAGAAGTATTCGAAAAGACTTCCTTTTTGCGCCTCTTTTCACACTGAGAAGACTGGTGGAAGTTTGAATTAGGAGGATTGGTTAGACTGTGTAATTGTTTTTGGCAAGTGTACTTCTCCCGGCCTGTGCCGGTCCCTTGAAGACTACATTTTTTATCACGAAAAGAAATCTCTAAATCAAGTGTTTTAATGGCTCCATTTTGTGGGTGTAACGAGGTTACCATAAGCTTCACATTTTCAGGATCGAGGAGCAGATGATATTGACTAAAGAATATATATTTACCTTCCCCTAGGATACCTTTGACTAACCCTTTCTGGGTTCAAGCTGTTATTACATACCTTCTATATGAGGTAGACCTCATTTTGATTAAAATGAACTAGCTATTGAATGCCTAAATTATCAATTCTAAATTTACTTTTTGGATGTCTCGTATTGTATTTACTATTGTATAATTAGCAGGTACTTCAGCTTTTTATTACATGCACACTCGCTGTATCAACGTGAGAGCACCACCAAGTATCAAATGAGGAAGATTGTTTCATAATCTTTATGGGAATCATTGTGTGACCAGAACTTGTTTTTGGTTTCCTAGTACATCAGTTTTGAGTGTGTTGATCTAATGGTCAAACTTGTCAAGCTGTGTCAGTTGGTTCTGAGATGATGAATTCAGTCTGTTTGTGAGTTTAGTGTGTGTAGAGTAAGAATACAGAATGGAGCAATAAAATGGGTCCAATTTGATAGTAAATTCTTCAAACCTTCTCTTATAGTAACTAACGTAGGAATATCTTTTTTTGCTTTATTTGCTTACTGAATGTGGATTAGCCTTCTACACTCACCCCTTACAGGTGGTGAGAGTTGAACTCTCCCCACTGAGCAAAAGTCTGAAGCTAGTGGAAGAGATAATGTTTTGATAAGTGCCCAGTCTTTCACAAAGGTGGGAAGGTTCTTTCTTTCTACGTGAAGAGAAAGGTTTACGATCATAAATGTATCAGTAGGTTATAAAGCATGATATATTTGCGAGTTTCTTAGCTGTTTTATGCTGAAGATCTTGTCTACAACTGAAACTCCATCTCTGAAGCCATTCTCTTGAATGCGTGATGAGGAAGGGATATTTCTTTTCCTTAGTACTGATAGGCAATCTAGCTAAGTCTACACCATTGTGATTGCCTAATTTCTAGAGTTAACTGAAACGAAATGGATAGGATGGTAAGGTACTTCAATGGCGGAACATTTTCTCAATGCTTCTGTGGTGTATGGTCTCATACTTGTTTTTTCATGTGGATTTCATTGCCTACTGCATGTTTTTGTGCATTGAATTTGGATAAATATCTCCACCCTAACACTGATTTTCTAGTACTGTGGAAGATGATATTATCGTGGAGCCTGTGGATGCTCCAGAAATCATCGATGACTTTGAACTAGGGGAAGATGAAGTTGTGGACATTAAAGATAACGATGTCAACAAGCAAAAACTTCGACGTCGTGTCAGCCAATATAAGGTAAGCTTTTTTTTACTGATCAAGTTAAACATTACAGTGCATCTACATACTTTCTCCTGCATGTTCGTATATATATCTTTCTGTCAAATGGTCAGATTCTTTGATTGACAAAGTAAACGGTCAGATTCTTTGATTAACAATGTAAACTTACAGAATGTCTTATGGAGACTGGGGTCATTCGAATGGAGAAAATGCAGGGAGAGTCACTTAAAAAAAAGCTATGTAGGCAAACACAGTCACAAAGTTGTAATTTGATGAGCTATACATAGAAGTGACATTTTCTATGCCCTGAATCAGTGTACCTATACTTTGAAAGGGTCTTGAATGTACCTGCGTCCAGGATATGCCCATGATCACATGTTGTCTTACTTGATTTATGCATTGAGTTTTAAAATGCTTCCATTAGCTTCCTTCAGTATCATGTCTTCCTTATTCAATACCAACCTGAATCAGGGGGTTTATGGGACTTGGCCTCTATATGTCTAAAACTGCCCATATGTAGTGCTTGTTGTTTATTTCAAAATTAGCATTGTATCTGATGTATCTTTCTTGTTTGTGATAGATCAAACTTCTCAATCCTTGCCGTGAAGGAAAGAAGCTGCTTGTTTTGGACATTGATTATACATTATTTGATCATCGTTCTGCTGCCGAAAACCCTCTCGAGCTTATGCGGCCATGTAAGTATCTTTTCTTGGACTTCTCCTGGGCATGAAAAGGTGACATAATTCTAAAGCTGGTTTCATGTGCAGATCTTCATGAATTCCTGACTGCTGCTTATGCTGAGTATGATATTGTCATATGGTCTGCTACCAGGTACCAGGTCACAAATCTGATGCCAAAAAAATGATTTTCCATTTTGAATAGAAGATTTTTAGTAAGATTAGTTGTCTAGTAATCAATAAAATGGCATTGCTCTTTTTTTTGCGTGTGTAGTATGAAGTGGGTTGAACTAAAGATGGGGCAGCTCGGTGTGCTCAACAATCCAAACTACAAAATAACAGCACTTCTAGACCACCTCGCAATGATATCAGTTCAATCCCATTCAGGCCGGACATTTGAGTGCAAGCCGCTGGGTCTGATTTGGGATCAATTCCCCCAGGTTCATTAATGAGATTTAATGTGCTCATTTCCCAATGTCTTCTTGTTTGGACAGGTCTAACCATTAACTTCCATTTATTTGCAGTTTTACAGCAGGAAAAACACCATTATGTTTGATGATCTGAAGAGGAATTTTGTTATGAATCCCCAAAATGGACTTACTATTAGACCTTTCAGAAAGGCTCATTTGAACAGAGGAACCGATCAAGAGCTCTCGAAGCTTACTCAGTATTTGCTTGCTATAGCCGAGCTTGATGATCTCAGCAAGCTTAATCACGACAGGTGGGAGGTTTTTACCGAAGACAATGGCAAGAGACGTCGTCGCGTTTGAAGCTCTACCCTTGTTTTAATTTATCTGTTTGATCACATGCCTTCTAAGTATCGTTCTGGATATTGCATCAAACATGCTATAAACAGGGGACATACTGCTGATACACGGGTTTTGGGCTCTTGGCGTCTTCCTTGTCATTCACATGCTTGTTGGATATTTCCTTAGCTTACAAAGAAGTTGACCGTGAGAAAATGCTTTGGTTTCTTGATGCTGAATGACGAAGAAAATGCCTTGATATTATAAAATTGCAGCTGAGCAACAGTTTTATGTTCTCAGAGCACAGTTGTATCATTAGAAGCGTTCTTCATGACAGGTGAACTTATCTCTAATGATCGTATTTACAATTTGCGGTTGTTTAACCCAGAACTTTTTCAATATCAGCGTGTTCAACGAAGAAAAGTTTATCATTATCTCTAATCACCTCCACTCCGTCCACCTGCGCTCCTACTTCATTCAGGATGACAACGTTGCTCATGTCCACTCCAAGCTTCTCCGCTATTAAAAAAAACAAAGAAAAAAGGTGAGGAAAGACGAAATGGCAGCGATCTAATTGCAGAGCTTTGCAGAACCATGTTAATGAAATTACCTGCAACCGACTGGAGCTCTTCCATGGAACTCGGCATCCTAATCAGTTTCCCTGCTTCCGAATTAGAGTCCCTTAACAGAGGATGGCCCCTGTAAATACTGATCCTCGGACAGATCCTGCCCTGTTTAGCCCAAACAGACTGCACTTCTCGTTTCCTATGCAACCTCTGCGGCTCCTTGTTTGTTTCCGGAACGGGAACACGATGACCGACATCTTGCTTTTGCATGATTTCTTCCAGAGCTTCGTTCGAAAGTGTTTCTTCTGCTTTGGCACCATTGATGATCAAGAAGTTCACCATGTCCAAATGGTTTTCCGCCAGGGCGATCTGTATAGCCGACCACCCTTGGCCGTTCCTGGAATCGATGTGAAGTCCATGTTTTAACAGTTCCTTCATGGTAGAATGATCGTTTCTTCTGGCCGCAAGGCAGAGAAGATCACCGCTGATATTTGGATTGTGCAGAGAAGCAAAATGGTGCAGTATCCTGAAAATGGAGTGATGTTTCGACGAAATGGCTTCCCATAGCGCCGTGTTTCCATTCAAATCTGCATTCGAAAATAAACCCAGGTGATGAAAAACCAGGAAAAAGAAAAGGAACAACAGAAGAAACAGCAGCAGCAGCAGCTAAAGCTGCTCACCTTGTACGTTCGTGCTGCATCCATGCTTGAGCAGAACCCAGACGCACTCTTCGTACCCTTTTGACGCTGCAATGTGCTGAAGACATGAAAGAGTTTCAATTTCTTCCAAGTTGCAACTATCAAAAAGGGTACAGAACCGAAAAAAAAAAAAGAAAATCTTTCAATTTGCATCAACAGCATACCAATGGAGTTCTTCCTTTGGAATCACCAATATCAGGATCCAACCCAGCCGCGAGGAGTTCCTCCAGAAAGACACTATTTCCAGTAGCAGCAGCAGTCAATAGGTTCTGAGGAATGCTGTCACTCACTCCATTCTCCCCGAGAAAATCTTCTATGTTCAGATTCTTGAGTTCTTTGTAATGCTGCAACGCATAGCAACCAAAAACTCATCAAACTCGGGTTTACATGATCAGAGCTATCCAAACTCTCAGCACCAAAAACTCCTTACCTGAAGAAAATTGTTGAGAATTACAATGTTGTCACTGTGATGGCTGTGCATTGCCTCCAAAAGGGTGGCCTGCTTTAACCTCAGCAATTGAGACAGAGCCTTGGTACGGTAAGTGAAGCTCTGAGGCTTACTGCAAAGAGCACTGATCTCTCCAAAAACGTCTGTGCTCGTCAATGTTCCCAAAACCTTTTCTCCATCCATATCAGCCACTATAATCTCTACTTCCCCTGACACTATAATGTAAAGATCGTCGGGTGCTTCGTTTTGCATGATAACATCTTCTCTAGGGGGAAGGTACTCTGCTTTCATCTCTGTCACCTGGCAAGAAAACCTCGTTAACGCAGAAAAAAAAAAACCCCGCAATCCAAAGATTCCAAACAGAGCTCTTCTCCCCCCCCAAAAAAAAACAGAGAAGGTTTCCTCACCAGAAGCAGCAGCATCTCTCTTGAGACACCTTTGAACAAGTAAACCTGCTGCACAGTGGGAAAGAATAAATGCTGACGGATGCTTTTACAGATTGATTTCGGTAGCTGTTCCATTATTTCTTGTTGGTTCAAGCTCTCTGCTCTAAATCTTAAACACATGTAAGCCAGAATCTGTTCTTTCAGCCTCTCCGGTAGATGGTTTCTGCACACAAAGTTTGAAGCCGCCTGTATGCTGTTCCTCTGAAAACACAAGACTTAATCAAATTCAGTACCATAATTGAATCGTTTTATAAGTACAAGAAAGACTACTGACTGTTTTTTGAAATGACTTACAAACTCCATAGTCCGGCGAGTGCCCTCCACGACCAGGTTGGTCATGTTTCCGATGAGATAAGCAGTGAGGCCGAGATTGAACAGCATGTAGATTATATTGAATATCATCTCCCTGGTATTCACAGCATGAAGATCACCATAACCGACTGTGGTCATGGTCGTGATGGCCCAATAAAGAGCTGAAATGTAACGAACCCAAACATTGGCTTCGCGGAAATTGGGAATCACAGCGCCAATCCATGTCTTCCCCTGATGTGGGTACCGATCCGCAAGCAAGTAATACAAGCAACCAGCATAGTGTACCAAGAACAGTGTTACCTGCAACAGATTCAGTTTCATGGTTGAGTACTTTTTTGAATTTTTTATCCCCTTTTCACTGTTTTTCAGAACTCTGCAAGTTTGTTACTCACAACGAGGAGGCGAATACATCTGATCCAGAAGTAGCTGAATCTGATATCTTTTTCAAGTCTGCAACAGAAGGAATCAGACATGTTTAAAAATCTGCTGTTTCTTGTTCTTCTGTAGATCGAAAGTTGGGATGATAATCACCTAGTGAAGAGCTGTTTAACCTTTCTCAGACGCCAGAGCCGAAGCATACCCAGTAGTGTGTAAGAGAGGCCTGATTTGTTCTTCCCTGTTATCAGGTAGCCCAGTCCCTCAAATGGGATGGATGAAGCCACATCCATGATGAACCAGGTCGACAGGTACCTAAGACAAAAAATAAAAAATAAATTAAAAAATTAAAGAATTTTTTTTTTTATAAAAAGAGAACGGAGCTCCTAATTAGATCTCGATGCGTTTTTCACCAGTGTAATCAAATTCAAAACTTCAAATGTCTGCTGTCTCTTTCTGTTCATCGAGTAATCAGTACCGCCGTGATTGTCAGTACAAAAAGAGGAGAGAAGTACAATAATGCAAAACCGAGTATAGCATAGGTTTTCTTTTATTCGTCTGAAGCGATTTTCGAGACGAGAAATGGGATCAATTAAGAGCAGCTAACCTCACTGCGATCTTTCTGGGCTCGCGAACCAGGATATGGGTTTTGGAATCTATATAGGCCACAAAAAATGTCAGGACGATATCAACGATGAAGAAGAGATCGACGATGTTGTCTGCAATGAAGAGGCCTCCTTTCGCCGCACAGTTCATGAAGGCTATCTCAAAGGGGTAGACCCACGCGGAGTAGGCCACCAGAGCCACCATTAATGCTTCCCAACACCTGAAAACACACAATATCGTCAATCAAACTCGACATTCACTCCCGAAACCTCTACAGATTGAAAATCATAAAAGAACTGGTAACACCCAGTACTCGATTATCGTTTTCCTCAGAGAAAGTCCAGCACTACTTACTTGATTATTATCAAGCTGCAAACATACGAAGCTACTCGAAAGATCAAACCTTTTCTCGATAAAATCCGTGAAGAAAACAACAAAAAACGAAGAACGACACGAGTCTGTAAAATTAGCTCCATGAACGATCGGAGTCGGATTTTGACAAGGAAAACAACCTGGTTGTGGCTTGTGAGAAATTATAATAGATCGTCATCACATCAGATGGTTAATTTTGAGAACTCTGCAGACAAGACAGAGCGGAAAGAAAAAGTTTGGGCGAGGCTGCTCAATGCCATATCTGTGCTCTCAGCTTTCACTACGTGAACCTAAACTACACTGATACGAGAAATTACTGGTCAATTTCTCCTTCCCACTCTGCCAGAAGCAGAGCTTTCTTCCACTCACAGCAGTCACTGCTTGTCTGCTCTCTTTCAGTACTGCAACACCCAACAAAAAGTTTCCACCAGTACCACAACCAATTGCTCAAGATTCGTTTAACTCAGTGATTCCCGACCCAATCTCGAACCGAATCAACAGGGTTAGTACCTAAGGCAACCGAGTCACCGGCCGACATGGTAGTTACTAGATACTATACCCACAAATTAAAGCTCTGTGGATGGAGAAGAATCAGAAGCAGAAACTACTTGATTTTGGTTAATTTGAGATCTCGCAGGCTCACCTGTATCTTGAACCCATTGGTGTGATAACCCTGACTCTGGAATCGGTCTGAGTTTGGTTGAGAGTAGTACTGGAGACCCCCAAGGGTGGAAGAATGACCTTGGAGATATGGCGAAGGTTGAGTGAGATGGACTGCTTATCGTCGCCATGGCTGCCGATATTAGAACCCTTCTGATTAGATGAACCTTCCAGCCTCATCGATCTCTCCTTTCTCGTGTAAATATTAGAAGAAGAAGAAGAAGAAATATAACAAGGAGGAAGAAGAGAAGAAGAAGAAGAAGAAGAAGAAGAAGAAGAAGAAGAAGAAGAAGAAGACGAAGAGCAGAGGGGCTGACAGCAGGAATTAGGAAGAAGGCCGGAGTACTCTTTGATGGGTACACAAAAACATGGGAAGAAGTTGGTTACTAAGCCTGGTTTGGGTCGAGAATACCAAGTGCTAAAGAGGCAGAGGCAGGGGCCTGGCTCAATGTGGCTTCTGGCATTGACTGAGAAAGGTTCACTGCTTTTGTGATTGATAATGGGCGTCTGTACGTATATAGGAGTACTAGTCAGAGACTCAGAGGGGAAGGAATGTGGGTGGCTCAGACGTCTTCAATCACTCGGTCTTCCTTCTTCACTGGTTTTTTATCTTCTGACCCACCATTGGCATGCAGAATTCTCTCACATCAAAGTAAAACCAATCTCGATCGTCCCAGAAAGTGTGAAATACCTACATTTGAGTGGAGCATGGGCCACATTATATTCTAGAACTGTCGCACCCAACAGAATGGACCCCTCTGAGATGCTAATCTTATCTTTTCCTTTCCGCCATTAATACAAGGACAACACAGGGACGATCGATCGACGTAGAACGGTAGAAGTAGAACCCATTAATTGCTTCTAGTCCTATTCGATATTTCGATATCGTTATTACAATTCGTGCTCATCCAAAGAATCGAGGAGGGTAATATTATCGACCGACAGACGGGGCTCTGAAACGCTACAAAGAAAGGTTTCAGATTTTTGGTTTTTGTTTAGGCTAGAGGCCAGAAAATGAGATCGACTGCACGTTCCGAAAAGAGAAACGGAGAAGAAAGATGATTTGTTTTTTTGGCGCGCGCGGGAAATGTCCGCCAGATGCTCTACGTCGGACGCGTTCGGCCGAATCGCGATCGAATATATATATGATGCATCTTCTTCTGCTACGGGAAAGTAACAAGTCCTCTCGTGACCTCTGAAATCGTAACATGTCATTGTGGGGTTCAAAGTTCTCGCGATCGTATGTTACCATTAATGGTCAGTAGTAGTAGTGGGTCTATGAGTTTTTTATTTTCTCGTAGCTAGAGTATTCTATATATTTTGATTATAACTATGGTAAATTGTTGTTAATGAATAATATCAAATTAGAAAACAATGTATAAGTTAGATCTCGTTTTAATATGGGGTTTCGTGCCAAGACTTGATACGATGTATAACTAATATAAACCAAACCAAAAATGAAGGGTTTTAAAAGCTTAAGACTTAATAGTTGGGTAGAGTTCGATCAAAGTTACCAAACAAGTTAATTTCAGCTCTTTTTTCTTTTTTTTTTCTCTCTCTAACTGTATCTCTTTGATTAATCTCTCTGTCTCTCTCTGTCTCTCTCTGATTAATCTCTCTAATTACTCTCTCTCTCTCATCAATATCTCTCTGATTAATATCTCTCTAATTACTCTCTCTCTCTCATCCGAACGTCAGTCTCCGTCTTCTCCAACTACCCACTTGCCTGTGCTTCTTTAGAAAAACGCCATCGGAGAGAGGAAAATCCGCGCCACCCCCTCCCCCATCTTGTCGCAACAAAACGTCGATGCCGAGGTGAATTCTGCCCAAATATCACTGACGTCCCATCGCAGGCTTTTCAGACGTCAAAAACTCAACACACTCGAAATGCCATCGATCCGACTCGCGCGTGCTCGTCTCATCATCTATGCAATATATATGCAATATATATGCAATCTAGATGCATTGCCGCAGCCTGCCTCCTCACGCAGTAACCGGACACGGAAAAACCGAAGCACGTTGACAGTGGAGACTGCAGAGACATTCTCCCGCTCATCATCTCAATTCTCATCTCCGTCGCCTCTCTCCCCACCACCCTCTTTTGCTCTCGGAAGTCAGAAAGACTCAGAAAGCACGATAGATGGAAAGATTGTGGCCGACGCCACAAATTAAGTTACGTTACGATGTTATTTCATATATATATATATATATATATATGTCGGCCCTTTCAGAGGAAACATGACTTGACATGACACCACTGGAATTTGGGGAAAGATTATAACTTTATGAGAACTAATTTTAAAAAGAAAAAATCAAAAATCACAAAATATCACACACGCCCGGTGGGACTCGAACCCACAATCGCCTGATTAGAAGTCAGACGCCTTATCCATTAGGCCACGGGCGCCTCTTTTGACAAATCATATAAAAAACGATAAGTTTCCAATTTCACATTTTCTAACTTTGCGATTAAAAGTTCGAAATAGTGATAAATTTCATTTTAAAATAAGCATTAAAAAAAATGAATTGACGCAACTGATTAAGAGCTGTTTATACCCAAAAAGCTGAATCAGATGGTTCTTGGAAGAGGTGAAAGATGACAATAACATCCCAACGGCTAATGTGGAAGGAGACTAGCTTTAATGATTTAAACGAATGGTAATTACAACAAGGGTCATTGCATACACCCGCACAGGTATCAGTAGAAACCACCGGCCATAACAAAATGAATCGGAAAAAGAAAATTGAATTGTTTTAAGGTTGTTGTTTGCCTATGGAAAGGCAGAAAAGGAATCATTCTTTTCTCTCATATAAAGAATAGTCACCACCATTCTGGACTTTTTTTTCTCTAGATGTGAGAGTTGCAGATCTGATCACACAAGTCTTTCAACCTCGGTTTTGAAATATCTGCAAATGGAAACGTCCAAAATTGCTCGTTGCCAATACATGTCAAAGTCATTCTACCACCATGTACTATTTCCTGCTTTGAAAGAGTACCCAGTAGAACAACATATGAGCTAATAATGGTGATGAAATCTAAATGTTTTCTTTGAGAGTGGTAAACCACTCACCGTGCACTCTGCTACATGCTCCATGCAGCTCCATCTTTTGGAAGGCACACAATCTAAATAGTGACAAAAATGGCAGTACTTATTCCCATTCACTCCCAGAAGAACAGCCAGAAGACCTCCTGCTAGACTTCATTTAAAACCAAAACAGAACTCTTTTTAAGTTAGTTAGGTATCCAAGATCTCAACAAACAGATTTCAGGAAATGGAATGCTTTTTCAAAAGAAGCAACTTACATGACACCAAATAGGATCCCAGAAACAATCCTCAACACTGGTTTGTCTAGCTTCACTTCAATTTCTGCCGCCCCCTTCAAGCTTAAATCATATAGTCCTCTCCTTGGATTACCCAACACAGGATCATACAAGAGGGTAAAGCCCAGAAGAACTCCAGAGAAAAATCCAGCTATGTTTGAAGCATTGTCCACGATAGGCAGCATCCCAAGTAGAAAATTGGGTATGAAGGCCAAAAAGAGAAAAAACAGTGCCTCTAGCTGAAATGAAGCAGGGAGCGCATGTCAAGTTCTTCTGCTGAAGAAGTAAAAGGAAGAAGCAATAAAGAAGGACACTACACTGACCTTATTATAGTATATATGCCAGTTCCTTATAAGGTCAACAAACAGGGCACCTATTAACCCAAAGAGAGCACTGGATGACACAACAGTTGGACCAACGCGAATAAAGATTGCAGCGACCAAACTACCCACGAAAGAGGATAGTGAATAAATCATACCCACTCTCCCTGCCAAAGCATTGACAAATTATGAAAGATCACTTCAAGGCACTGATAAAAGAGAAATTCAATACAAGACAGAGGTAAAGCCAAAACTCACATGATCCAAAAGCCTTTTCAAGACGAAAGCCTATAAAAATGAGACCACTGAGGTTCACAACAAGGTGAATGAGCCCAACATGTAACCACATAGATGTGAAAAGACGCCATATCTGGTTCTGGGACATCAATGTCCTCTCAAGAGCTCCCAGCTGCACCAATCTGCCACCATATAACAAAACAATGAAATCCTCTGCCTCTGCAACAAAATAGAGAATGCATATCATAGAGTGCTTAGCTCTACGCCTCAATGGATCATCCAAGATGTATATGAGACCATCTATAAGACTTGTACGCAGTCTTTCTTACCTTAAGCTTGGCAGGTTTTCTCACAAATTGTGCAGTTATATTTTCTTTATGACATCAAATCTTGAGAGGCAGAATCGAATTAATAAATTCAAGAAACACAAATTCCCGGCGTTGATCACAGCCCGACAGAATTCATGCAGCTGAAGTGCTGAACCATCAGAGAGAGAGAGAGAGAGAGCGCGCTTACGTGGAGGCGGCCGGGCCAAGAAGGGCGTTCTCCGATATAGGCTGGAACGAAAATCTTTTGAGGAATTTCAGCGAGCACTGGCCATGGGAGTTTCTATAACAGTCATTAATGGCCATCGTTACGCCAAATACTACGACATTTATAAACGCAAACCCAAGCGTCACAGACGTTCCCTTCGTCCTCCTCGAGCGAGAACCGAAGAAGGGAATCCTGGACATTTCCACTTCGTCGTCCGGCAGCGCGCCTACTTCGACCAGGAGATGCGCCATTGCGTTTGACGAGAAGACTCGTATGAAATGAACGAAGGGTGGGGGAAGAGGGGAAGAAATCAAGAAACAGAACTGGGCTTTGCTCTTTGACGCAGACCATCTGTAAGGGAACTGATTCTCGATTCAAATTTATTGGAAATCCCAAGTCGCCGAGCAAGAAGCAAGAAATCTAATGTTCCATTCGAAATTTCGAACATTTTCCCACCGTGTGCGCGACTACGAGTCAGGGACTCGGTAACGTTGTCTCAGAAACCTGCCAGACCGCCAGAACGCCTGAAATATTTACTCTAATTTATTTATTACAATGACATTTGTTTTTACTTTATTAGAAAAAAATAAAAATGATGCACTACATGAGAATCGAGATAATATAATTTCATAATAAATATAAAATATTTTCGAGCCATCATAAAATCCGAGTTGCGAGTTGGTTAGTTTAACGGATGAAACCGAAGAATAGATGGACCGGGTCTGTGGCCGAGTCATTATATTCTGACCGGTCCTTTATTCGGACGTGATTCGTACTCTTGAAAGAAGGGCTACCGTCTTCCGCCTACGGGAGAAGAAGGGTTTATGGTTTTAGTGTCTAGGGCTTTGTACTCGGGGCTTCTCAGGAAAACGCTGAGGAACTGAGGATTTGTGCCCTTAGACTCTCTCATTCTATATAGCTGTTGCTTCGATATATCGAACAGTTTTTGTTTTTCAAGGTTGTGAAATTGTTTCTACTACGGCTTAAGTCTTAAATTCTTAAAGTGTCCTATTCCGACGATCCGTAAGCTTTGCCGGAACTTGGACATACAGCAATGAAGGTTAAGGTTATATCACGACCTACAGATGAATACACGCGTGAGCGCAGCCAGGATCTTCAGGTAACTCTCATGAATGGTCCTTCCTTCACTTAATCAGTATCGTCGTTTATTCATGCGGTCACCCAATTCTATTTTCACTTTTATAAGCTCTATGTAATCTTTTATTTTCATCTTTTAAGGTTGCGTACTCTTCTCTTTTGCGTCTTGAGCTTCATCGCATTTATGTCACTGGAAGCTGTTCCAGTGTTCTTAATTACTTAACGTTTTATACTCAATGCTCGTATTATGTATGTCTGAACAACTTGCTTCCTCCCACTAAGGATCATGCCCTTGGAGGCGCACTACAAGTAATGTAGCACTTTGGTAGGGGAATGCAAATTCCACTTTGTGACCTCGAGGAGCAGAGGCATCCTGTCGTGGCCATAGAGATATAAGTACTGTGTAATCACAGTGAAGTTTCTAAATGAGTCTCTATGCCACATCATAGGATCAGTGGATATCCTATGGCGTACTTAAGAATTTAGCAATGAGATGAGCTTAGAGGACTTAAGGGCTTCCTTGTTTGAAAGTCCACCCAGTAAGTGAAGTTTCCATGTCAGCGGGGGTTCGCCATTGTAGGAATCTTTGAACGAAATAGAGATTCAGGAGCCAGTCTATAAAGAGTGGAAATAGTGTTGGGTAGACACTCTTCGCCAATCAATTTGTCCAGCCACAAGGAGGTAAGGTGGCTTCCTCTGACATGGATGGGAAAGCGGTGGTCAAAGGAAGGACAAAGTATAAAGCATACAAATTCCAATAGACTGGAAGCACTGTTTGGTGGAGTGGGTGAGAGAAGCTCTTGATGGTCACCATACCAATATTTGGATTGGGATTCCTCTCCCCATGTTGTCTCTTGCCTTCTAACCTCAGCCATTTGTAGAGGTGCGCAGAATTAAGCTCCCTGAATTTCCCGCTGCCGACAGACCTTTTCCTAGTTCACTAAATGGTACCTGAACTGTGAAAGCCACACCAAGGGAATCTTCTCTGAATGTATTCAATTTAATGATCAATAGAAGCAGAGGGCTTGATGGCACAATCATAATACATTTCTTGAGACTGCGGTTTGGCTTCATGTGACCTATGTGCCTCTATTATGTTTTTGTTGTTTTTGAAATGGTATTTCTCTGTTGTGCTTGAATTGTCATCATCATAGTCATCATGTTGTTAACTAGTACATTCATATGCAAAAATTTTCATCGCTTTTGTGGAGCTTTTGTATATGTTTTAATGTTCTTCTGGAATTTTATCATCTTTTATAGAGGGTTTTCCGAAACTATGATCCTGGCCTACGTCCGCAAGAGAAGGCCACTGAATATGTCCGTGCTCTCAATGCTGCAAAACTGGAAAAGGTAATGATTCCTCTGACTGCTATGATTCTAATGCTTATTCGGGCATGTTGTTTAACTTTTTTATCCATCAGATTTTTGCAAGACCTTTCATTGGCGTTATGGATGATCATATCGATTCAATCTCCTGTATGGCAAAGAATCCCAACTACTTAAAGGGAATATTTTCTGGGTCAATGGATGGAGGTATATATATTAGCCTAAATTATGTTCTGTTTTATGAGGTATTCCATGTGTTCGTAATTGTACACTAACCGTTCTAGTGTAATTTAAGTTGGAGTAACAAAGATGAATGTAGCAACTGGAAGCAGTGCTTTTCGTCATGCTATCTGAATTCTATTTCATTCTGAGGGGAAAAAAGACGCCTTGTCTTTCTTCTTCTTTCTCTTGCATATTCCTCTGCTATTATCTTCTCTTATGTGGACCATTCTCTCAATTTGGAATCTTGTCCAGAATAATGTTTCAGGTTGATAATAGATTTGAGCACATATATTATATGCAACATTTCCCTCAGCTCATTTGGGGCAACAATTTCCTTCTTCTTGCTGTTTTGTTTCACTTTAAACTTATTTTCTTTTAAAAAATTTGTTTCTAATACTTAATATTTACCTCATTTTGACAGATATTCGTTTTTGGGATATAGCCTCAAGGTACAATGATACAGCTCTGGTTTGCTTCGGTTCTTGCCTACCAGTTTTCAGACTGTTGTATTTCCCTTATGTTTGTGTTGTTGCACTCACATAAAGGTGTCATGAGTGTCTTTATATTGTTATTCTTAGAATGTCTCATGTCAGCACACTGCTGGTTGAATATACCCTGTAGAATAATTGAAACATTCTTTTTAGTTGATGTTAATTTAATTTTAAATTAAACAGAAAAACTGTTTGCCAGTTCTCTGGCCACCAAGGAGCCGTTCGGGGTTTAACGGCATCAACAGATGGCCGCACACTTGTATCTTGTGGAAGTGATTGCACGTAAGATGATTATTTTTTATATTGATGAAGTTAATGATGACTCATATTCATCATAGCTACAACAATGTGGATTTTTTTAACACAGACTGGTTTTTCTTTGTCAGTGTTAGACTTTGGAGAGTTCCTTTGCCTAATGGTTTGGATTCTGTGGAGTCATCCAGTAGTTCCTCAAAGGTATCTGGTGTCCCAGAGTCATATATCTCGTTTGAAACTTCTGAAGTGTCTGTATCTTCTAATGCCCTAACTTTCATTTTCTCTTTGTTTCAGCTACTGGCAGCTTATGTTTGGAAGAATGCTTTCTTGTAAGTGTGCCAAACTTTTGATGTCTGATGAGTGTATGTGCACACATAACCATCTCTACATATGCGCTGATTTTCTTTGTGGTTTCTTCAAGGGCTGCTGACCACCAGTGGGAGGGGGACCTCTTTGCCACAGCGGGTGCACAAGTAGATATATGGGATCACAACAGGTTTGTGGTATTTTTTTACATCATTATATGGTTACCGATTCTTAGTATGACATCTAGTTGCTACTGTTGAATAAAGGTCACAACCAGTGAATTCTTTTGAATGGGGCAAGGATACAGTTGTTTCTGTTCGATTTAATCCAGCTGAACCAGATGTTTTAGCAACTTCAGCAAGGTATGTGCTGCTTTTTGTAGTGGTTGCCACCATTTGGGAGTTGCATAACTGTGAGCTCTTGTGTTCTTAATGATCCTTCTAAAATCACTTCAGCTTTGTTGTTGCAGTGATCGTAGTATAACAATATATGATCTGCGTATGGCTTCACCTGCAAAGAAAGTGCTCATGAAGGTAAGTATTATATGAATTGGAGGGAACTATTGAAGCAGCTGTCACACTTATGTATCTTTTTTATGATAATTAAATTATGGATTAAAATTTTAATCCACTTTTTTTTTTATAAATGTTTTATTGCTTTCTAAAAGATATAGGTTACAGGTTCATGAGTAGAGTACATTGAGTCACAAAGGCCAAGTCTGGCCGGGTACTAGTTTAGTCTTATGAACTCCTTTAGCTAGATGGTTGGCATCGGAGTTTGCTGACCTAGGTACATTAATCCATTCAACAATCCATTCCTACCACATTCTCCTATAGCTTGTCGAATATTGCTCTTAGTTGCCAAGGTGGATTGGATTTCTATTTAATCCACATATTCATGCTGCCATCTTTAAAGCTTGTTTGCCTGATGCAGTTTGTCTGTTGGAAAATTGTTTTACACGAAATTTTCAGAACTTCACTTTCAATTCTTAAACTAAGTTTTTAGTTTTTGCATTGTCCATAAATTTATAGTGTAAAAGGTCTTAGTTTCTCTTATATTAGTTGTTTGGTACGTAATCTGTACTTTACTTTTTGCAGACAAAAACAAATGCTATTTCTTGGAATCCTATGGAGCCAATGAATTTCACAGCGGTAAGCTCTATTTATTCTCATATCCTTTTCACTGGTCGCAGTGGATGATATTGATTTCTTTAGCTGCTTTACATTTTTCAACTTGAGTGTTTGACTTTGGATCCATGGATACTTCTGGTTTCCTTGGTAGATGCAATTCTCACAAATTGTAATGACTACAGGCAAACGAAGATTGTAGGTGCTACAGCTATGATGCAAGAAAACTGGATGAAGCTAAGTGCGTGCACCAAGATCATGTTTCTGCTGTGTAAGTAATTCATTAGAGTTTGTTTTATATACTTCTTTCATTAATGTAATATATTGTCTCATTTTCTCTTCTTGAGCCTCTTAACAAGATTTTATTTCAGGATGGATATCGATTACTCTCCAACTGGAAGGGAATTTGTGACCGGCTCCTATGATCGAACTGTGAGTTATAGCTGTTATTACTGAATATGTGATTGAGGAAGCTGAAGTGTTGTCTTCTGTTGGATTAAGAGTTTTTTTGAGCTTTGGATTTCCTTTTCTTTTTACAGGTAAGAATCTTCCCCTATAATGGTGGCCATAGCAGAGAAATTTTCCACACTAAGAGGATGCAGAGGTTTGCAAATTTCTTCCTTTCTTTATTGGTTTCACTCTGTACCAAATGATTCAATGGCGTTTTGTGTTGTTGTCAGTTGTATCTTTAGAAGCTTGACAGTGCATTTCAATCTATGAACTATGAGCTACTCTTAATAGTTAGAACTCTTTATTTTTAAAACAAATAATACTATCATCCTCTCTCAGGGGCATCATGTTAGTCTTATATAAAATGCATCATGATTCATGAGATTTTTGAAATAGTTGTCATTTAATATCATAAATCAGCTAGAAGTTCAGAGTTGCACCATATAAATTTTACGGCAACAAACTTTAAGTCTCTGACAAATTATGTTTACCTGTATAGGGTATTTTGTGTGAAGTTTACCTGTGATGCTAGTTATATTGTTTCTGGAAGTGATGACACCAATCTGCGTCTCTGGAAGGCAAATGCTTCAGAACAGTTAGGAGTTGTAAGTAAACTTTTCCTGAATATGCTTCGAGTGAGATTTTCTGTAAAATGCTGAGACATGGCGAAGCCTGCAATTTATTTAAATAAGTCCATTTCTTTGTTTTACGTGCTAAGTCAATCCCATCTGCAGCTCCTTCCTAGGGAACGTAAAAAGCAAGAGTACCTTGAGGCTGTGAAGAATCGGTACAAGCATCTTCCTGAAATCAAAAGAATTGTCAGGTATGTTCCTTTTGCTGATTGTCTGAATCCTTGCATATATCTGTCAGTCAGATTTTGAGATAGCTGGAAATAGTCAATCTCCAGAAATATGTGAACTAAACAAAGTTCTCACACATGTGACTGCGGACCATTCTTTAGTATTAGGCAGGTGGTCCTCAATTGTTTCCATGCTTTGTGCATTGCGTTTATTGCATATTGCCTCTGAAAATCATGGAGCCCTCACCGAATTGCATTAGATCTCTTACTTCTCATGGCCGGGCCTCTTGTGAGCAAGTTACTGAAAGCTTCTGGTTGTTTGGAAGCAAGCTACTTGTGGCATACACTTCACATTGACGCATTCAGTTTACAAGAACATGTATATGCTTAGTAGTATTGGAAAGCTCTTTGACCTAATCTTGGAGCCCTAACAAGTGAAAGAAATGTTGTAATACGCACATATGGTTTTCCAAGGAAATGTCCATTTCCTATCTTTCTTGAAAAACATTTGAATGGAGCACTATTTTTCTACTAAATACTGATAACGTTTAACAGTTTTAACAGTTCTAAATCTGATAACAGATCGATTTTAACTATTAAGTCTAATTATTAATTGGCCCACTATTTTTCTATTGTACAGGCACAGGCATCTACCGAAACCAATATATAAAGCAGCTTCACTTAGGCGTACCATGGTTGAAGCTGAGAGGAAGAAAGAGGAAAGGAGGAAAGCTCATAGCGCTCCTGGAAGTAGCTCAACAGAGCCATTCCGGAAAAGAAGAATCATTAAGGAAATTGACTGAATGTTATTTTGGAGACCATGTAGCATCTTGGACTCAGCTCCAAACTGTCTCGGGAGTTGCGGAAGCTTTTGCTTGCGAGAAAGTGTATACTTCCATCTCTTTGAAGGCCTGTTCCTGTTGCAAATTTTTTACCTTCTTTCAGATCCCACCAAGAACAAAACCTCACTCTTGGTGTATCCGGTCAAAATCTACTTCCTGTAAGTAACAGTTTTGGTCTGTTGGTGTTGTAGCCAGTCTATTATTTCTGTTCCATCATGTTCTTGCTGTCTGACAGCAGGAATCACTGTATCCTTTATTCTCTCTAAGCTGGCATTTAAAATCCTCTACTGTGTTCTTGGTTTCGCATAAATTATATTAAATAATACCCAGATCGAAAAAACTGCCTTTACAAATCAGACCACAGAAAGTTCATATCGAGATATACTTAATTGTGTCTGTCGTCGATTGTCGTGAAAGGTACAAGAATTAATTAAGAATTAAACGAGTAACTTTAAGGATCCGGTTCAAACTAGTATTATCCAAGCATGAAAGAGAATTAATGAGTCTACGCTTTCTTGTCGAATAGTAATATTATCCAGAACATGTTCTTAATCTAGATGTATAAAAAATAAGCATATAAATATTATTCGATCGTCTTCAGCAGTTGTGTCTTCAATTTAGTGCTATATATTTTTACAGTTTTTTGGTTCACGTTCAAAGTTTAAACCGAAGCGTCCCGTCCACAAGAGGGAGCGAAGGGGAGACTGCTTTGGGCATATCGAATTGAATATCGAAGATCAGTCTGTGGGGCATATGGGATTTGAAAACCGGCGAGTCCTCATTGACTGAACAATCAAATTTATTCCATTTCATCGACACGACCTTTTCAATCTCTGCCATTTGATTTCAGCCTCTCCCTCCAAATCTCGACTCGACTCCTCAGACGCCATGGACCAAACCCTCCCCGATAGAGAGCCGTCGCCACCCGTGACCGGACACGAATTTAATTCAACCGTCCAATCGATCGCCATTAATAACCCAATCCGAAAAGGAACCCAATTATACGAGCTTCATACTAATAATAATTTGAATCTCTCGGGTCTCCAAACTCGACCCCCCAAAAAGTAAACGTTCGGTGAGAGCCGTTTCAATCGATGCAAACACGTATAAAACAAATCGGTTTACCTCGTCAAGATCATCGATATCAACCCCATCTTCACCATTTAAAAAAAAAAACCCCCGCTTACGAGGATGAGCAACCCATACCCAGAAGCGTTGGATTGAAACCCACCTCGGCGATAACGAAACGGCGCTTCGTATTTATTAATTCCCCCTCGCTTATGTAAACAACTCTAGCTGTATCGTCTGAAACGGCAAAGTCAGCCTTTTTCATCAATCATCAACCTCACGTCGGAACTCGGAATTAAATTCATGTTTTCTAGTTTTTATACTTTCTTTTGAAGAGTTTCAAGGTGGCAGGCAGGAGGGCATGCAAGCTGCATGTAATGTACTGCTTCTTCGTCGTACACGCCACCTTATATAATACGTATTACGTAGACGTTCCTGTCTGCGTTACATGCACGTAAACGAGATAGGCGACCCCTGCCACCTCAAGGGACACCGGACCCCACGGGGGAAAGCTACGGATGAGGAAATTCTCATTTAAAATAGGACGGGCCCACGCCAATCATACGGCTGTGAGCACACATGTATGATAACGGGCAGTTCCTTGTTCGTTTTGCACTTAACCTGCTTTTAATTGGCTTCCATCGTCAAATCATGTATACAAGTGTGCATGACTCATCGATCTGCTGCAAATGATCTTGTAGAATCGACGGTCCGGATCATTACAGGGGTGACTCCGAATGACGTATCAAGGGCCTCTTGGTTCACTGATTGACTTTGTTTTCAGCCATATTTTCCATAATTTTTCTTTAATTATTCATTCATTTATTTAGTCTTTTCTTTTTGTTTCCTTTCGTTGGTACTTTCATCAATCATGCTTCGTTTGTTCTGTGATTTGAATGAGATTGAGCGGGCAACTTGTTATATATCGATGAGACTGAAATGGGGTCCAGTGTTTTTTTTTTTTTTTTTTTTTTTTATAAAAAATTTCTTGAGAAATCAAAAGGGTTTTGTATGAAATATGAATACCTACGTGAATAATTTATAGTATATGATAGGGAATTAATACTTTATACCTATCTGTCATCAAAATCATAAAAAATTTAAACCCATTTCAAATTATTTTCATTTTAATCTTCTGCAAATACGTACCGACGATTAATTTGAAAACCAAACCGGCCACTGGGGTTGGACCAATGGTTCAACCAAGAAATATTATGCCTTATAATTTGTATACATTTAAGATTTTAATAAGTAATAAGAAAAAATAAATGATTTAGTTATGCCTAATATAATGAACTGGATCAAGTCAATAAGAACCAGAGTACTGGTTCTAGTTCAACCCGGTCGGACCGGCCGGTCCGGTCCGGGTTTTTAAACAACCAGCAAATAATTCATGCTTTATGTCTTAATCCTTTTTACTTTTTAAATTGGAACTGAAAATGGAAGCAGTGAGGTATTATAATACTTACTCCAAGATCAACTACTACATATATATATATATATATATATATATATATATATATATATATCCACAAGTCAAAGTTGTATAACCAGTATTTCACAATGCAGTGAATATGTTAACAATGGCTGCTCAAAGTGACAAAGTCATACTTCTGGAATTTTTTTCCATGACCCTCATGAAGAGTATGAATTTCCCCTGCAACCGAAGTTGTATTTGCATCATTGACATTTATTTATGATTGAAAGGGATACACTGCCTACATCAACTACAAATATTTTGAGGTTTTATCTATTGTTTCAAAACTTCATTTTGTCTTTTAAATTAATTAGAGAACAAATTGTGGTTTTTAAAAATAATTATTAAGTGTTAGAGGAAATCCGATACGTATCGGGCAGCCCAAAATCGGATACACAGATACCTCAAAAACCGATACGTATTAGCGGATACAGTTTACATATGCTCAATATGTCTGTAACAGTGTTTTAAAAACAATGGTTCAACCATGGAATATTATACTCAATAATACTTTATATTTTCTTAATACTTATATAGAAAAAAGGATAAAAATAATCCTGATTATAATGAATTGGGGCTAGTCAATAAGAACCGGATTGGCCTCCAATTATGGTTTAATTGGCTCGGACCAGCCGGTTTGGTTCGGTTTTTAAAACACCGGTATGTAAAAATAAAATTCTGTACAAACTGTTTATAATTTTTTTTCATTTTTAATAAAAAATTGCTTATAATTCAATCATCAAATATGTTTTTTTGTTGGATGGGAGGATTAATTAAGCTCGCCAAAGAAGTATCTATGATATTTCCACTGTGTTTTAGTCTTTCTGGAAGCTAACTTGAGCTTGCAAATAGCTTGGTATATGGACAATTCAAGAGACTAATGGCAGTCGATTTCAGTAAATTCAGACTCGAATGGGTCGGCAGCGAGTCAAAAAGAGCGTAATCTCGACGTTGCGTAGTGCCTCCGGCGACCCAACTCACCCCACTCAAAAATGTTCAGTGCTGCCATATTTGCTCCATTTCTCTGTCAGTTACAGAAATTAGATAAAGGGGAATTTTTTATGTCATCCTCTTTCTCTCTCTTGTTTCTTCTTCTTCAGTTCTTCACCCAATTTACTCTCTGTTGAAAAAATACACGGTACATCGTCCGTCCTGTCGGTTATCGAGGAATAGCTTTTCGCCTAACCTTTTATACCACTTTGCACCGACGATTCTTCTGGTTCATTGAAGCGAATAATGGTGTGATGTGGTCTGATGCTGCTCAAAGTTTCGGAATTTCTAGATGGGTCTCGTACCGTAGCGCACCATTAATCCTTCTGTATAGTGTATATACATATACTTCCCCCGGCGGCCCTAACCTCTCGTCCCCTTTTTTGGGAGGTTCGGCTAAGGTAAGGAATGACGCACTTCTGGACATTTCGAATTTAATTCCGCCCGCGACTTCTGGACAGATATTTTCTTACTGGGTGCGAATCTCTTTCCCATTCGGAAAAAATGGTCTCCCTTTGTCTCCTATCCATTTACAAATCCTGCGGAGAAACTTCGCGTCTTGAATTCAACACGGAAGGATATTCGACCGTCTCCGTTTTTGGACGATGTCGAAATTTTCCATCTTTTCGGCTGTAGAGCAGCTTGCGATACGGGCTAGTACTGTGAGTAGAGAAGAAGATCTGTTTCGGAATACGGAGTGGTAGTTAGTGTTATTGTGAGACCGCGACGAGGGTAGTTTCAGAGGATTCTCTCCTGGGAACGCGACAAAAGCTTTACTTCCTGGATTCCCGTTCGACTGCTTGAATTTTCTGCTGCTCGCAGCCGACGCAGCAGTAAAAGACGGCTCCCTGTTTTTCTTTTTCAAACCGTAGGTGGATACGTATTCGGTAGAGAGGGGAGTGGGTCCCTTGGTGTATAAAAGTATTATCAACGCCTGCATGCATGGGATTTTCGATTTTTTTCTGATTTCCGGCATGAAAAACTTTGAATGCAATCGGGCCCCACACTCCACGCTTTCTTCTTCCCAAGTTCTTCCCCTTCCCCTCTGTCGCCTCCATTTTTTCCCTTTCTTCCCTTTTTATTTGTTTCATTTGTTTCCTTTGTTTCCCCCTCGACTGTATTCCTTTCTTTCTCTGATGAAGTCCGGTGGTGAGTTTGGATGACTTCGGCAAGTGGGGGTTTGCTTTATGGGTAAGATATGGAACGCTGTATCCGACTCCGTAAGTTTTGGGTTTCCTTCAGTCGAGCTTGATGGGTTACGTCGTGCTTCCTGTTTGTCTATTCCTTTCTGTGTTTTTATTATGGGAAGTGCTAAAGCGGATTGCTGTTTGGAAAATTTGTTTTTGGTATGTTGGTTTTGCTGGAAGATCAGGGAACCTGTATTGAGTTTTCGCTATTTCTTGGGTTTTTGTACTTTGGGTGGATGTGCTTCGATCTTTGGCTTTTCAGGGATCTCAGAGTTTGGATTTCTCGCTTTTGGTATGCTTTTTTTCCATATTGGAATTTGATCTTTCCGTCCCATTTTTTGATGAATGCTCATCTAATGGGAATTGACTTCTGATTTTGATCATGGGATTGGGAGTTTTTGCTTTTCCTGATCCATGTGGTATTGTTGAGGTTGTTGGTGTTCGTGGACCATGAGCCTGGCCGTACGGGATTTTGGATTTGAAAATTTCAATATGAAAGATTGAATTTTTTCCTTTTAGTTTTTTTTATTTTTTTCGTTTTTCGGAGTTTGGAGGCAATGAACTACTCCTGGAAGGTTTCGCTCTTTTTTGCGGCTCCATTTTCTTTTTGAAGTTTTTCTAGTTGCTTTTCTGGAGAAAGTTTGATTTTTTGCTTTTCCCTTTTTTTTTTTTTTAGAATTTTTTGTCGCGTTTCCAAGTATTTGATTTGTGTTTGTGCCTTGTATGCAGGGTAACTTTGGGTTTTCTTTTCCTGTTTCGTAAAAATTCTATAAGAACTTCCGCGTCTCTTCCCATCTTTTGTTTATTGCGAAGGGTTAGCTGTATTTAATTTACCTTTTGTCTGCTTCAAATTGTAGGATTAAGCTTTTCACTGAAAGCAGATATGGCAGCTTAGTAAAGGAAGTTACAAATGTGAACGTCCATCTTGAACATGTGCAAACAATGTGTCATGTCTGTGGTTCACAATTATCTCGTTTAGAGAAAGGATTACGCTGCCGTACTTGTGCCCAGCATATTTGTGGTGAATGTGAGAGGACGTTGAATTCTAATATTTCGAGATTAGATGGTGGAGAACCTATTGGGTGCTGTAAAATTTCAATGGAGAATCACAAGCAAGAGCCTGGCATGTTGGATGGCTCAAATCCCTATGGCACTCCTATGATCAGCCCAGCTATTTCGCTAACAAGTTTTGATAGCTGTGCTTCCAGCTATGGTACCTTATTTTCTAACTTTTAACTTTTTTCACTCTATTGGATACTTTCATGTAACTTTGACAGTTGGGTTCCGTTCCACTGTGAAGTAGATTACTAGAATTTAAAAGTGCTTGCTTGTATCACATTACATAGGAAACAAGTTAACGCCTTTATTTCCTTCTTAAGACTCCATTTGTTTTCTTTTCTTTAAATAGCTGAATTTGAAGATGTCGCTCATGTCCTATGTAAACATTTTTACATAACAAAGATTTATTTTGATAGATTTGAATTTATATAGAGAAAAATTTTAGCAGAGAAATAAAAAGTTTTGAAGAACTCAGTTGGCATCAGATTAACTAACTCTTTTATCCTATCAGGGGACTTTTCAACTGATTCAAATTCACAGTGCAGGTAAACAGCCGTGTTAACAATATTAAGTTTGATGAGAAGTGTTTATTTATTTTTCTTTTTTTTTTGAGTTTTAATTTTTATGCCTTTGGTCTTCTAGGGAGCCTGAAGATGATATTACATCCGATACTTCTGAACAAGATCACAAACCCGGTATGAACAATGTGGAAGCGCAAGCACATGGGAGTTTGATGGAAAAAGTAGATGCTGAAGGCATTCATCCTTCTGATATAATCTCTAACTCCATTTCGGCCACAGTGGCAAATCATGAAAATAGTAATGGTGATAACAAAGGCATTTTTAATAATGCATCAAAAGATATGGGAGTCATGATCAACGAAGGTCACCCAGAGGGGGAAAAGGATGTCATTAGCAGTTCCTTACAGCATGGATCTGACCTTTCTCAGCCTTTTGATATTGAGACAAAGGCCCAGATATGGGTTCCACCTGAAGCTGAAGATAAAGAAGATGATCTGGAGTCGAGTGTAGCTCATAATGATGATGACGATGAATATGGAGATGGTATTAAATGGGGTCTTTCTAGTTCCTTAAGTTGCTGCAGTGAAGAAAACAAGAGCAATCACAGTTTTAAGGAGGAGCGACAAAAGGTAATTGCAGAAGTAATTACCAGGCATTTCCGTTCCGTTGTGAGTCAGCTTCTCCATTCGCTGGGTGTTGGGGAGATTTGGACGGAAATAGTTGCTTCTTTATCATGGGAAGCTGCCAGACTTATAAAGCCTGATGCTAATGAAGGCATAAACATGGATCCAACACGCTATTTAAAAGTGAAATGCATAGCATCTGGGTCTTGTGAGCAAAGGTATCTTTACTTTCTCTTGCTGCTGCTTCCTGAGATTCACTTTATAAATGATTTCATTACAACTCAAGCAGGTGTTGGCGCGTATTTTTTTTTATCACTTTGGTCTTGCAGCCTAGTGATCAGGGGATTGGTTTTCAAGAAGAGCGCTGCACACAAGCATATGACAACCAATTACAAAAATCCAAGATTACTATTGCTCAAAGGCATCCTGGGGCAACGTGCTAGTGGACTATCATCTTTTGTTTCAATGGCAGAGGTGGGGAATATTCATGCTTAACTTGACTTGTTGACATTTTTCTGTCAGTTTTGCTTGACTCTTGTTTTTTTCCCACCAGGAGGATGATTATTTGAAGACCATTACTGAGATGATTGAACTGTGCAATCCAAATGTTGTCCTAGTGGAGAAAACTGTTCCGCGTGACCTGCAAGAGGCACTTCTGAAGAAAGGAATTACATTAGTGTTTGATATGAAATTGCCACGCCTAGAAAAGATAGCCCGTTGCACTGGCTCTCAAATTGTTGCTTCTCCCAGCAATCTATTGAGTCCAAAGCTTAAGCAGTGTGACTTTTTCCATGTTGATAAGTTTGTAGAGGAACACAATAGTTCTGGAGATGGTGGGAAGAGGTCAAACAAAACTTTGATGTTCTTTGAGGGCTGTCCAAAACCATTGGGTTGTACGGTAAGATGTGTCTCTTATGCTTTTACTGTGAACTTTGATGATTTATTTGGTATATTGGTAGCACTTTTTTTTTTTTGACATGGCTATTGGTAGCACTTATGAAAATTACCTCTTAATATATAGTGTACTTTTTACTAATTCGAGCTCTCAAATGTAGTAATTTACTTGTTCTTGTTAGTTTGGTGCAAGCTGCAAAAGCCTACTTTAATACGAGGATTATTGTTTTTTTCTGCTGCTGCAGATATTGTTGAAAGGAGCTCACAGTGAGGAACTGAAGAAGGTGAAAGGTGTTGTGCAGCAAGCAGTCTTTGTTGCTTATCATGCAATTCTCGAAACATCTTTCCTTGTGGATCAAAGGGCAAAAGTTTCAAATGATCATGCTAGGTTAGAGAATGCTGCCCTGACAAGTGCTCAGAATCTGGAGGCCGTATGGTCTGAAATTCCTAAAACTGCCATCACCTCACTAGATAACATGGATGTCTCCATCTCTGATGCATATTTAGAAAATACACTTCCTCAAGGGTTGTCACAAAAGTCTAATCCTGATACAGAAGGAATCCATTCTCCTGAAACCCACCAATTCGAGATGTCTCATGTGTCACTGGGCCCACCTATTCTTTCTGGTTATTTGTTTTCATCTTTGTCAGCTTCTCTTCGAAGGGTGCTTGGAGAAAGCTTCCCTCTCCTCCCCTCTTCCTACCAGTCCATCTCCTCGTATTTTGGCCTCAATGAAGATTATCTATACAGTGCAACTGTCGGGGAAGGCCTTGCATCTCCATCTTCCCAAAAAGATGGTGCTGAAGTGGAGGCGCTGGTAGGAGTTGACGACAAAAAATCTCATGATAATGAAGCAGCCGAGGAGTCCATCACATGCCCAGAAGCACCTCCTGGTAACTGTGAGATTTGTGTTGATTATCAGGATCCAGTACCCCAAAAAAATGACATCAAAACTGTATTGGGTCCTCCGAGCATCTTGGTTTTACACTCTTCCCAATGTATTACTAAGGGAACAGCTTCTAAACAATGCCGGCTTTCTCGTATTAAGTACTATGGCCACTTTGATATGTCCCTTGGACGATTCTTGCATGACTTCATACTTAATCAGGTATTTTTCCAGCCATACAAGCCTTAAGATGTCTTTATTTGCTGTTTATTTCTAATTTCTGTCTGTGTTGATAAAAGAAAACAACATACAAGACATTCACGCTCTTGATATGAACATTCTCATTATTTGTTTAGTCTATGCTATAATTTCTGATAAACCTTTTTTCGTTGTAGAAATATTTTTGTGCCACTTGTGGGGAGCCACCTGATGCTCATATTCATTGCTATATTCATATGAACGGAAAGTTGACTGTACATGTGAAGCAGCTTCCTCCAGAACAGCGTTTACCTGGTGAAGCAGAGGGGAAAATCTGGATGTGGAGCCGTTGCTTGAAGTGTGAGTGGGGAGATGGAATACCCATGTCAACAGGGAGGGTATTGATGTCAACTGCCTCACGTGGTCTGTCATTTGGAAAGCTTTTAGAGCTCAGCTTTTCAAGCCACTCTGCTTCCAGTAGATTTTCTAGTTGTGGGCATTCTCTACATAGAGACTGTCTCCACTTTTATGGGTTGGTGGATTGAACTTCTTTTCTTGGGAAAGCATGAATTTTAGCCTGATTTAGGTCTTGAGTCCATCACATGCTGCTGAAAATGTCTATAACAATGTGTAGGTTGGGCTCCATAGTTGCAATGTTCAGATACTCGCCCGTTGATCTCTATGTTGCATGCAATCCTCCTTCCGTTCTGGAGTTTAATAATCCTAATGGACAAGAGTGGCTCTATAGAGAAGCTCAAGATGTATGTCTTACACCATAATTATTATATTGATTTATGTGGTTGCTTCTTTGTAATTGTATAATTCTTCACTATGGTCATTTTCTCCTTTCAGGTGCTTGCAAAAGGGCACTTGTTGTTTGCAGAGGTAATGAACTCACTACAGAAGATCCAATCCAGATTTTCTGGTTTGTCACCGAAGCAACCTATGAAGCTTGGAAGTTCAGTTAAAGGGTTCAGTGAAATTGAAAATATGTTGAAGCAAGAAAAATCTGATTTTGAGGTCAGCATTTGAATGGTTGGAGGTATACTTTTTATTTTGCTCAAAATATTTTCTCTTACTATATTTCTTTAACAATTCAGGCATCTCTGGAAAAAACCGTTAGTAAGAATGGGCAACTCGGTCAGATTGTACACCAGATTCTTAATTTGAATCGCTTAAACCAGGAACTTCTGCTTGAGTTGTACGTTTGGGACCGCCGTTTGCATCATCTTCTATCCTCGATGGGCTCTGTTAATGGTCTGCATAAACCACAGATAAATTTGCAGAAGGAAGATGTTTTGACTACAGATACTCTAAAAAATAATATTATGGAATATGCAGGGAAAAGTTCTGAAGATCTTGGTGATCTTAATTCCATTAAATTGATCTCCGCAATGTCAAATTTCGACTCTGATAAGATTACAGACCCTTCATGTGGACAGGATGAAGAAACATGTCTGCAGACTGAAATTGTTATGGATGATGTTATTTCTTCAAAGCCATCAGTCCATCTGCTACCTGATCATGTTCTAGATAATGGAGATTCCACAAGACCTAAGCTTCCTGATCAAAGTAATCAGAATATTATGGCAAGTCAAATGCAGGTGGAGTTGGCTGTGCTAGATGGTCAAAATGAGCCTGCAGCTGCATTAAGTAATACAGGTGGAGTTGTAACTACAGAATCTCCATTGGGTGGATTTTCCTTTAATCCTACAGCTCAAAGTTCAGGTGCTTCTGAACTACAGGATCCTGAAGGATGGGTATGGACCCCCTTTGCAGAAACCCGTAAGGCCTATAGAAAAGATCTCCAAAGGGGTCACTCTCAAAAGTTGGAGTTTATTAATAGCTACAGTCCTGAGCACCTCTCTACGGTTGATGAACTGATTACCCAAGAAAGGTCTCGTTTGCACTTTCCTGTTGGCACAGATGATGATGTTGTTTCGGTATATGAGGATGAGTTTACAAGCATAATTGCCTGTGCACTTGCATTATCACTTGATAAAGCCAATTCATTTAAGGCATCTTCTCAGAAAGAGACAAGGGAAGTAAAAGGAGGAATGGATATGGAAATTGAAACACAATCTAGTCTGGCTTCTGATGATGGCATGGCTTCTTCATATTGGTCATCAAGTGGGTCCTTTAATTTTGACGGAATTCATTTGGCACACAGTGTTTCTTCTCATGAGTTGTCTGGGTTTGATTTGTTTTCTCCAGTGGACCCACTACATCCCGAAATATCCTTGGGGGGTGGTAAGTTGTCTGGGAAGGGTAAATATTCAGTAATTTGTGTGCATGCAAAACAATTCTTAGATCTTCGAGGGAGATGTTGTCCGTCTGAACTTGATTACATATCGTCTCTTAGTCGGTGTAAGAAATGGGATGCTCAAGGTGGAAAAAGTAAAGTGTTCTTTGCAAAGACACTAGATGACCGGTTCATTGTGAAACAAGTGAAGAAAACAGAACTTGATTCGTTTCTAAAGTTTGCTCCTGACTATTTTAAGCACATCTCTGAATCGTTGAGTACTGGAAGCCAATCTTGCCTTGCAAAAATTCTTGGAATATATCAGGTTCACTCTCTTTGCCCTGTGTGTTTTATTGCTTTCAATTTTGTTGAACAACTAATTTCTTGGAAAATGCATGCAGAGGCTGTTAGCAGCACCTTTTACTTTCTTTTATTACTGATACCAGGAACTTTGGAAAGCTGAAGTGATGGTAGTATGTACTCACTGCTTTCAACATTGTTGAACAAATCGATGCTTGGAAATATATGTGGAGTCTATTAGCAACTGTCCTTTTCTTTCTTTTTATTGCTTATACTAGGAATTCTTGAAAACCTGAAAATATGATAGGGTAATTACTGCTTCATATTGTTTGATAACTCAATGTAGAAATTGGGTGCTGCTCTTTTTACTTTCCTTTTATTGTTAATGCTAAGAATTTTGCGTAGTCCAGAAATATAAGTGTTGTAAGTAATTAGAAGTTGAATCCAGTAGTGAAGAAAGATGTTTGTTCTCCTTAATCCTCTTTTCTTTTGTCTTTGTATTTATTTTGCATCCTAACTTTTCTGGCAAGGCATACAAACTACAGCAGCATCTTGTATGTTTTCAATGACAAAATTGATCAAAAGAAGATATGACAGATAAGAATGTTAATTTTCTATGGCAGGTTATTATTCGACAAGATAAAAATGGAAAGGAACTTAAGATAGATCTGATGGTGATGGAGAATCTTCTTTTTGGTCGAAATGTGACACGTTTATATGACCTTAAAGGAGCTCTTCATTCTCGATACGTTTCAGATGCAAATGATCCTGACAAAGTGCTTTTGGATCTGAATTTTGTTGAGGATATGCAAATTTCACCAATGTATATCAGCGGAAAAACAAAACATATTTTGGAACGGGCTATTTGGAATGACACATGTTTCCTCACTGTAAGTTGGAAGTTTATCTCTTTATGATAGGACAGTAACTCTAAGACTCTTTTATGACGCTATGAAGTTTTGTATGCATCTTTCTGTTCATGTCTCTAAAATTAGGAAGCCTTCTCTCTCCTTCATGAGGTTAAAAATGCTAGCTTCTAGATACTTTGGATTTTAGCTCTTTGGGATCAGCAATTTTTTCGTCTCTTGATGGAGATTTCTCATAGAAAGAAGTGTAGCTAAAGTAGCTTTTGCTTCACACTCTTTTTTAAGACGCTATGAAGTTTGATCATCAGCATGTGTAACTTCTTGTGAAGTCTTCTGTTTCTTATGTGGTTCTAGTGTTTTTTGTCTTGCGGCCTCTAGAGAAATAGTTGCTGTTATTCATCTGTGTTTAGTGCTTTCATGTTGCTGCCAATAGAGGTTAAAAATGTTTCTGTTGTCTGATTTTCTTGTTTCTCCCCTGATACTACAGTCTATTAATGTCATGGATTACTCGTTGCTCGTGGGAGTGGATCAACAGAAGCGAGAGATTGTTTTTGGGATTATTGATTATCTTAGGCAGTATACATGGGATAAGCATCTGGAAACTTGGGTCAAGTCTTCATTAGTTGTACCCAAAAATGCCTTGCCTACAGTTATTTCCCCAAAGGAATACAAGAAAAGATTCAGGAAGTTCATGTCTACGTACTTCTTGACACTCCCCGATTGGTACCCGGACAGACTTTCAGAATGTTCGGAGTTGACATGCGTGAACGGAAGCGAGGACTCGTCTCCATCAAACGACTCAGAGCAGGTCGAGAAATCTGTAAATGGTTCCGCCTGAATCTTCTGCCAATTCCGGGTCTTTGTTAATCTCCAGTTATGTATATGTTTTCAGATTTTTTTTTTTATTATTATTATTTTTTATAATTTTTGGGTCTGTCCCTAGACTAATGTACATAGAGAGTCACCCCTTCAGGTCGGTCAACGTCCCCCATTTTTTTGCGATTTTTGTGCAATTCTCTGGGGTCAAATGTCATATAGAGAAGTGCATGAAATAATGAATTAGTTCATTATCATTTGTAATACGTAGCAGGTTCTACAATCATGTAAGAGGATAATGTACAAGAAAATTTCCCGCTCTATTGGAAGCAATTTATTGTCTCGCATTGGCTTTTTTTTTTTTTTTTTTTTTTTTTCCTTGAGCTAACATCTGATGTAGTTTTCTGGAGAGACGGGAAGACATCTATAAGATCTGCAAGAGGCGATCAAATAATAAGATGAAAATATAAAAGGAGAACCAAATCAGGGACGTTTTGAATCAGAAATGAAGTTGATAATCTTGCCTATGCGTATCAATGAAGAAGAAATCGAGTGGTAATGATAGTGTCGTTTCCGGGTTTTTTATCTAGATTGTTAATTCTCATGATTAAGAAGCCAGTTTGTTAGCCATTACTACACTTTTGAGGACTGTTGAAGCTGAAGAAACGTGAGTGGGTAGTTTATGCATAACGGAGCTCGATCCTTAACCAGGATACTCTGCCCAATTCGCGAAGCCGCACGTTGTCACCATGGCTAATATCTAAATTCGCTGTATTCTCGGTCATGGCGACTCTTCACTCCATCGTTTCACCCATCACTGCTCTGGTTGGACCCTTCAACCCTTGCCACGGGCGGAGAAATTGTCGCCTTGTGCTATCCGCTTCTCCTGCAAGTAGTGTTGGCTCTGTTGCACATCCACGCTTCGACGAGGCAATCTTAAAGGATTTTGACGGGAAAGGTGGAAGGAAGCAGAGGGTCTTCTTTCTGGATGTGAATCCGCTCTGTTACGAAGGAAGTACGCCTAGCTTGCACTCTTTTGCCCACTGGTTGTCCCTCTTCTTCTCCCAGGTGTCCCTAACTGACCCTGTCATCGCTGTAAGTGACTGAGTGTCATTGCTGCCTTCGTTTTCTTTGGTATTTATTATCTAAATTCGCTCCTGTATTTTTCATTTGTTGTCGGGGCAGAATTAGTTCCCCTTGAATATGTCGTTCTTCTACTTATTGATTTTAAGCTTCTTCATGTTGAGCCATCCACATGGGTTATTCATGCTTTTAAATCTTCGTGTTAGAAATGGCTTTTGGAGTCCAGGTTCAATCTTGGCTGTAGCTTGAATTTTGGACTTCAAAGTTTCGCTGCAATGGTGGCCTTACAAGTTTATTCACCTACAAAGAAGTATTTGAAATCACCAATGAAACCCACATCATAATTGACTGCAAACTTTTCACTGGCTTTCTCTCCTAAAAAAAGGTTACTACATTTTTTTCCTTTTATATTTTGATTACCAGGTTCTCGATGGAGAAGGAGGGAATGAGTACCGAAGGCAATTGTTACCTTCATATAAAGCACATAGGAGGAAATTCACGAGACATTTTTATTCACCCCAAAGATGCAACACACTTTCAACCGTCAGTGATGTCCTTCACAAATGCAATGTCCCCGTAGGTTCACGGTTCTTAACATTTTCCCAGCCATTGATGCCTGAGTGTTCTTTACTCTCTCAAACTTGTAAAGCACCTTTTTTCTAGCTCAATGAGTGATAATACTAAAAGTTTTATCTGGGATATGATGCATTGAATTGATTCTGTTGTATGATTTGCAGGATCTCTAATCTTCCACCCGTATGATATTGAAACTGTTGAGTCATGCAGGTAGTAAAAGTTCAGGGTTTTGAAGCAGATGATGTAGTAGCTACACTTGCTGATCAAGTTCTAGAGATGGGACTTCGAGTTGTTATCGGGTCACCTGACAAAGACTTCAAACAGTTGATATCAGAAAATGTGCAGATTGTCATGCCCATGCCGGAATTTGGGCGTTGGTCATTTTACACATTGAATCATTACATAGCACAGTATAATTGTGATCCAAGCTGCGATTTGAGTCTTCGTGAGTATATTGTGCTTGTTTTTTTTATCTCTGTTTACGATGGCACTAAAATCTTCTTTTTCTGACTATTGTTTTATGTAGTCGCATTAAAATCTAGCAAAATATGGAGCCCTATCCTCTCGTTTAAAAATGAGAAACTGAAGCTATATTGGTTCCAGTATGTGCTTGAGACTTGTCCTGAACATTTTTTGGGATACACCTAACTATTTGCAATAGCGGACTAGGTTAACCTTCTTGTACCAAGGGCAGTATTGAACATGCCATACTGCCAACCATCGGCAGATCGGCAACACATTAAAGTTTTTTTTTTTTTTTTTTCCTTGGAAGCTTTAAAACTCGTGGTAGTACATTTCACAAGTGGTTGACATACAATGAAGCTAAGCATGTACTTCACATTTAACATGAAATTTACTTTTACATGTCCCTGCTCCTGGTCTGGAGCATGATGAAAGATGCTGTCAGTAGAAACTCTGACTACAAGCATCATGCAAGTCATTGAAATTCTTACAATGATGCGTTTCGTTCTCAATGAAGATTTTGATTTCTTCTATTCACCCAGTTAGACACTTATATTACTGGAGAAATATCATACACTTTCCTTCCAGAAATGGGGTTCTTAACGAATTTGAAAATCCTCGTGCATTTCTTGCCTGGTTTAGTAAATTCTGATTCATGTTGTTCTTTTTTTTTTTTTTAATGAAATCTGATTCATGTTGTCTTTGCTTTTCTCCTGCTTCATTGACAAGTATGCTCTAGGCATGAAATGCATGTATTAAATGTATATTCATGAGCCATCTCTGTAAACGAGTTGGTGGATAGACATATTTCAGCATCGATTAACTGCATATTAAACCCGTTTACCTAACTCAAAGAGTTACACCTAGCTTCTTGAGAAACAAGAGTCCGTTTTTGACTTATATTAGGAAAGGCTAATGCTACCATCAACAGGCTGCATCATGGGCGACGACGTTGATGGCGTTCCTGGAATTCAGCATTTGGCTCCCGGATTTGGTCGAAAGACTGCTTTGAAGCTTATAAAGAAACATGGCTCACTGGAGAGTTTACTAAAGGCAGCTGCTGTTAGAACTGTAGGCAAACCTTATGCACAAGATGCTTTGATGAAGCATGGAGATTTTCTTCGAAAAAACTATGAAGTTCTTAGTCTAAGAAGGTATATTGATTACACTTTTTTAATTTTGGTCTTCCTTCTTTCTCACACTTACACTTGGAATGGCCTGCAGCAGACCTGAATATTTTTCATTTAAATCTCTTGCAGGGATGTTGAAGTTTGTCTTGAGAACGAATGGTTAACCGAAAGAAACAGTAAACATGATTCAGCTGTTTTATCCAGCTTTATTGAGATGTTGGGTGACTCAGAGAAGTGCAATCAGCGCAGAGTCTCTTTCTCGTGTTGAAACGTGTTCTTACGTTCTCACTGAGAATATTTGGAAGGATCACTTGTTACAGCTGTTTCAATTTTGTATCATAGCTTAAAGGAACTAGAAGAAGCCATTTAAGGATTGTAGCAATAAGCAAATGATTTTGATCGGTATTCACTTACAACGTTTCAGTGGAAGTGAATGAACGCATAAGCTTTCAGAAATCCATTGATTAGCCTTTCTTGTGCCGTATACAAATTCAAAAAACTCTAGTTTTAGCCTGCCGCTGCTTAGCCAAAGACCTTCAAACAAATTGATGATTTGGAAGGTATTACAACATTTTATTGGTGACAACAAAATATAAACTATACAGGCTCCTTAAACATC